>CP092088.1:27177506-27232506 GCA_029203775.1 Neoneuromus ignobilis
CACAAAACACAAAAAATGCTCCAAAAATTGAGACAATTTTAATGAGAAATTATGGCATATCCGCTATATTCTCTAGACTTGACATCATCAAATTATCATCTATTCCGAAGTTTCCAAAACTACATGGGAAACAATTTAATAGAGGAAATTGATGGCAGAAAGGAGTTCGATTTATTCTTCAGCTCAAAACAAAAACAGTTTTATATCCAGGATATTGAATTTTTTTATTAAAATGGGAAGCTATGAATAATGGAACATATGTCTTAAATTAAAATTAAAACGTCATTATTTTGTTCCCTTTCAAAACTTTTTCTAAAAAAAACACACTATTTTTGGGATGATCCGATACAGTATGTGTTTGAATGTGTAGTATATATATATATATATATATATATATATATATATATATATATATATATATATAAAGTGAGAGAGAGGGAGAGAAGGATAGGAGAGAGAGAGAGAACTAATAAGTTTTATCCTTTAGTATCTAAACATATAACTCAAATTATAATCAATAACCAAAACAAGTATTATTAAGGAATAACAATACACAATGTAATTTATTATTAAATTCAATTTCTACTTCGTATATTTTTCTGTGTAACATTATTTACGATAATAATAAAATAATATTTTTATAATGTATATAAATCAATAATTATATCAGTTCATTACAGCATTATTAATTGAAATATTCTAATAAAATTCAAAAACCGATAAATAAAAATAATATTACAAGAAAGTTCATTTGAAAAAGATTATATAAATAAAATAGTTTAAAATTTAATTTTTTGTAACAGTACAGACACTTTTATTTACTATGTTTTAAACAAAATATTCTCTCAATCTGATGATTAATGGATGAATTTGCAAAAAAAATCATGTTATATTAATAATAATATAAAATATTTTTATTATTAATTATCATAAAACTAATTAAATAAACAGTGTTATTCCATTATACTACTTACTTTATTTTTACATCATATGTTAACAACTGTAAATCAAATTTTGTATAATTACAAATATTAAATTGTTATTTTGAATCCAATATATTTGTTTCTAATCTAAAATTATAATGTTTCAAATACATATACGAGGGTGGTCCCAGAAGTACCCAACAAAGAAAACACAAAAATTTTGGAAAAAAATATATTTATTTTTCAACATAATCTCCTTTCAGCTTTATACACTTTTCCCAGCGATGTTCAATAAGTTCGATACCCTTTTTATAATAAGAACTGTCTTGCTCCTCAAAATACCCATTAACTGCCGACATCACTTCTTCATCGTTGGGAAATCTTTGACCACTGAGCCATTTTTTCCAGTTTGGGAATAGTGATATTTTTCAAACAACTACCGCCATCTCTAGGTCAGGTCAGGTACTTATGGGACTCCCTCGTACAGTAAATAAAAAATCATCATTAAATATACCAAATACTTCGAATTATTGCAAAAAATAAGAAATGTAATAACTGATTTTTTTCAAGTATGAAACATTTTTAATTATTTTTTATTTTTAAATTAACTACAAATTTTATATATATATATATATATATATATATATATATATATATATATATATATATAATGAAGTAAGTGTTAATTATATTTTATGTAAAGTAATTTCTAGAAACAAACTATTTTTCAAGTTTTCTTGACTTTAATTCTCGTAAAGTTAACTATTGCGAAAGTTGGCTTTAAATACGAGGGTCGTTTGATAAGTATGGTAAAAATGTAAGAAAAACTAAATTGAAAAATTTAATTAAAATAATTAATTAATTAAATTAAACAATAAATAAATTTATCATACTTAACAAACGACCCTCGTAAACTCCCATATTTACCATTTAAAGCTCATTGTAAACTTTAGTTATTTAAGATTATTGACCATATCTACATTTTAATTTTTTTTTATCATAATTAATAAGCCATTTATAAAAAAGTATAATCAGAGACAGATATACACAACACATATATAATTATTTAAAATATTTTTTTTATTTTTATGACCAGTTCGACAAAAATGGCTGTTTGCATAAAAATTTCAGATATTTAAATTGTTATCTCTATTATATATATATATATATATATATATATATATATATATATATATATATATATATATCATATAAGCTAAAAACAGTCTACTACTGGATAGAGTATCAATAAATGTTACCATTCACTGGTATTTGGTCATATTTGCAACGTTGACGAGGTGAATTGGTGAATTTTTTTTATTCAAGATTTATTCCCTTACATAGGTTACCTTTAATAAGGGTAAAGAGTCCCGTCTGTCCTATATCTCTGACCGGGGTAAAAACACACTTTTCCCGCATGACAGGCGGTGATTCTAACTTTTACACAACCTGTCAGTATATGTATATGTATATGTATATGTATATGTATATGTATATATATATATATATATATATATATATATATATATATATATATAAAACACAAGATTACTCAAATGAAACTGAAGGGTTCAAACATACATTTACTTGCTTACTGTCATTTACTATTCATTATTATATTTCAGTGTCATTTGGGCCATCTCTCTCTCTCTCTCTCTCTCTCTATATATATATATATATATATATATATATATATATATATATATATATATGTATGTATGTATGTATGTATATGACAGAATTTAATTTTTGGCTGTTAGCCATGATACAACGTATGCTGTTAGAACAATCCAGTATGTTTAACGTAAGATTATAATGAGAGACATTCCATTACAAATTGCGTTGCGTTGTCACGTCATGTCCCTTGGTTGTTGGTCTTGGAGTGTGTCGTCGTTGGTCGTTTTCTGCTCTGCACACCGGAGACACGCAGATCGATACGAGTTACACCTCGCCCTCCAAGACCCCATCTCATCGGAGCACTGAGTAGCGCGAGCAACACACTAACAGGACGTTGGTGGAGAGATAGGTATAAGCCGACTGATATACGATGGTGGTGTTTTAAATAACAACAAAAGCATCTCGCGTTTCCCAGATGCGACTTGATCTACACAGTAAAGATACGCTAGAAGAGTACGGCAGTAAATTTTTCACTACTATTATTATGTCCTCGTCGTTTTAATAATAAAGTTTCTTTTGGAAATTACGAATTTAAGTTTATTTTATCGGAAAATTGAAATTTGAAAAGATTACTTCAATATTCAGTCTTATACATTTATAATAAAATTCGATTTTCTCGATGGTACGCTTATAGGAACGTTTATTGACAATATATATATTCAAAAAATAAGAAAAAAGTTAAATAATGAATTATCGAAGAGAAAAATATAGAAGACGATGTTATTTCTTTATAGTATTTAGGTATTAAATTACAATAACATATTTTTTATAACTTTTTTATTACTTCAAATATTATAGAAGTGTATTTACAAATGTTGTAATTCAGAACTGATGTTGATTCATTTCTAATTTAATAAAGAAATACTTTATTTTCTTAATAAGTTTATTTGTAAATATATATATATATATATATATATATATATATATATATATATATATATATATATATATATACTCCAATATGACAGTAAAAAAGTGCATTTAATAAGTAACATTTCTAATTCCTCCAATTTAAACTGCAAAATAATTAATATTCAATATTATTTCTAAATGCATTTTATGATATCTATAATTCATCAATTATATTTAAATGAATCTTTTTCTGTACATTTTTATATTTCTTAATTTCCGATTATTAAAACTTATTCTCAGTCTATCTTCTTTCTGCTACGAATATATTTCAGTTATTTTAATGCTATAATTACATCTACAACTCGTTTTAAATTCAGTATAATTCCTTTAACTTTTAAATACCAATACATACAATATTTATATTGATAAAAGTATTTTCAGGAATGTTCCTATTTCATTTCTTTAAAAACTTTTCTATTTTCTGCATTTTCAACATGTTTTTTTCTAAAATTAGCTTTCTCTTTTAAAGAATAAATAAGTCAAATGATTAAATGTTATATTTATGTATTGATGAAATATATTATTAAAACACATTTAGTTAGAAAAAAAATTATATATTGATGTTACTAAATTCAGCAGTCTGATCATAATTTTAATTTTTTTCACACACTCATTCAATTTCATTCTTCGCAAAAGATTTCATTCACAGTATCTAAAAATTTAATCATTTTAATATAGAAGCTTGTCTACACTCACTAATATTTGTGTATTATTCAAATATAATTTTATGAGAAAATAAAATCGTTATAAGGGCATTGTTGAAAATGAAAATTTTATTTGAATTTTGCAATTTTTTTTACTAAACATAAAATGTAAAATATTTATGATATTAAAATATCTAATAATTTTCGTTCAAAAATTAATCTACAGAAAACTTCACATTTTTAATTATCACTTAATTACATATATTTTTTGAAAATGAATGAATAACAAATAATTACTCGTAGCAGTTAGTTATAATGCCAAACCAAGTGGATAAAACGTTATTGTAAGATATTATTTCTTAATTAGTGTTTGGAAAGTATTTATGCTTTGTAATATTTTACATTTTGGAAAAATGATTAAATTTACTTAATTAATTTATCAGTGTTTTTTTAAAACACATATTCATTTTTATTTTGATTAAATTGCCAAAAAGACAAAATATAAAAAAATTCAATTACTTTAATCATTTTTCAATGCATTCTAAGAACAGTTATTAGAGTAACAAATGTAAAAGGAAATAATTATTAGTAACAGGCATTTTAATGAATTTCTATGTTCTTTTTTACAATCTATATATTTATATTGCTAAAGAATATAAATTTATGAACGATATACATCACTGATTACAATTTGAATTGCATACAGTGTAGCATATCGATTCGTCACAATCATACATAGATGTACTACAATTTCATTCCGTATATAACTCACTGTTTACAACTGGTATAAAGTGATATATGTACATTGTTCAAGGATATATATCTCTAAGCAACATAAGCTATCAAATGACTATTATTAATGTGCATCCTACCTAATTCTTGTTTATATATTTTATATTATGACTTAGTAATCAGATAAAAAAAATGTATACGTACATTACAAACAATACATTCTATATATTAATATACAAACTTTTATGACGAAAGTAGGTTTATATTAAATGTATTCCATTAATTTATGAATTAAATACATTACTTATTTTAATATTGTCACAAATTCACTTTAACACAAATGAATCGCTCAAACCAAGACTATAATATTTTATAAAATTATTCATAATCATTTACTGTTCACATAATTCGCTAATGTACATTTCGATGATCATTCCATTACAATCAGAGCACAAATTAATAAACCTCTTGTATTTTATAATTCAGTACTGATTAATGTTTTAATACATCACACTAACAAAAATGGCATAATTATTATAATATGCATTAGCAAATAAAATGAGCTATTAAAAATTATTAAACATATAAAATATTGTGTTATTGAAATAAGTGATTAAGTAGTAATTAATGTACATATGCACACGGGAACTCATTTACACAAAAGTTAATAAAACTACACTATACAAAATAAACAAACTTTTCGATGTGAAATAAGAGGACATTTTACAAATATAAAGCAAATGTATAAGGTAATGAGTTTAAAAATGATTTCGTAAGAAATTACATATATATATATATATATATATATATATATATATATATATATATATATATATATATATATTATTATATATATATATATATTATTAATAAAAAAAGTATTATTGTATATATTTTATTAAAAGTTAAAAAATATTATCTCAAAGACTATTTTACTATTAATTGTTATTTTTCTTATTAATAATAAATTTCTCTCTCTCTCTCTCTCTCTAAATATATATATATATATATATATATATATATATATATATATATATATATATATATATATATATATATATATATATATATATATATATATATATATATATATAATTCTATCGCAAAATTAATGTCATTAATCAACTCCGATCGCGAACGATTACCTCCAAAATTTAACGATTGCAATTATGGAATGATGTGTGTGTTGAAATTTTCACATAACTCCACAATTGCAATCGTTAATCTTCGGAGATAATCGTTCACGTTAGGAGTAGCGTGAGCATTACAATTTTGTGAAAGAAATATTTTATATAGAGACAGATAGAAAAATGTCTCTTCTGAACTTACCCGAAGTTTTTATAAAACTATCGAAATGCAAATTTTATAGCATATTAAAATTTTTAAAAAAATGGAAAAAATAGATTTTTCAAGCAGAATAATCCAATAGTTCTTTTGGACAATTTTTTTTTAATTGTATGGGCATTAGATTTGAATGCACATAAGACCACCAATCTAAAATAACATCATCTATACAGAAATATTAGCATATTTTTCTAAACGTTTTATTTTTTATAACTTATTTACATTGTTAAAAAGAAGCAAGTTCAGAGGTCGACAAGAGAATAGAATAGTGGGCAAATTCTCCTAGTACTTTATGTAAAATTAACACTTCAATATAGTTATTTTATTGGAAAACGTAACTCAGTTTAACACATTTCAATAAGTAATATTTATATTTTTACTATATGGTGTATATTATTCAATACTTTCCTAATTACAAGCATTTTGAAACAAAAATAGAATAATGCAGATTTTTTTATTTTCAGAAAATCGAAAGTCCGTTCCTACATGCCGTATCGACAACACTTGGAGACAGGTATACAGAAAATGTGGAAAACATTTACAAAATCACCATCAAATTCATTATAGAAACACTTATCACTGGTTTCAACAATGCTAATATCAGCCCGAATCCAGCAACGAATAGCACCACGTGAACGCCAGCATCAATGTGCGAAACTAATTGTGATACCAGTGATAACAATTATAATTATTGTCATAACTTAACGAATTTTCTATATAAATTGTTACCAATCAACAGAATGGCTGCGACATCGTATCTAGTCGATTTGCGTTTCTAAACGTAAATAAAATATATCTGTATTGTTTGTCGTACGAATAACTAATATTTGAATTGTATTTGACGAAACGCTTACATGAGGCAATTCATTTAAAAACCACAACATAAACATGTTACACTTTGAAGATTATTCTATAAAAGAATGATGTGTAAACTTATCTTGAGCCGTTATATTTAATATTGATGTTTCGGTATCTTATTTGTAATTCAATTTTTTTTTAAATCACTTCTAATTAAATGTTTATTGACATTCAAATGTACACTACACACAGAAAACAACATAGTCTAAATATTAAAACAACTACTTCTGTTTGTTCATTCGCACAGTAAACGTATTCAAACACACTAAACTCCGAATCGAAAATACCGAATATTCAAAAGGCAACATTATAACATTCATCGATATTAGTGATAATACTCGGATTAGGGAATAAGTTAACATGGAAGAAATTATCGTTTAAAATAAATTTCATAACATAGTAAATACTAAAATGTTATCATTTCTCATGTTCTTTCTTTTCTTTATTTATTTATTACATAATATATTGGTAACAGCAACGATAATAAAATATGAAGTATATTTTAACTGTAATAATATATTTGACGTAATTATATAATAGTTTCTTTTTCATAGAATAAACCTATCTCTTTAATCTCACTCGCTCGTATCGTATTTTTTTTCTATTTGATGTTTTCCAAACTTTGATTGTTTTTATATTTAACATTATTATCTTTTTTTTTAATCTATCAAATATATATTATTTTATCAAGCTAACAAAAATACACAGTTCTTCCTATTTTTAATAAATTATTTTCATTTCAGTAAATTTACATCGGTTATATTTTCATAACTATAGTATATTAAATATAAATATAAACCCACATAACTTATTTTTTCAGAATATAAAATTTCTAATTTTCGTATTTATGCTATATTAATTTTTATAATTCAAATATTCATACTAATGAAATCTTTAGTCATTGTTATATATTTTTATAAGTTTCCTTAAATAACATTTAAAAAAAGTCTGTAGTTAAAATTAAGATAAAGTTTTTTTTATTTCCTAGTATTTTTTCTTTCCCTTTTTATTCTTATATTCAAATTTGTATACACTATGCATTTTTTAATCATTTTAATACATTTTTCATATTATATAATTATTAATCTATCAATAAAACCAGCACAACAAATCAATTTCAAGCACCTAAATCTAGCAATTGAAAGATTATAAATCTTTTTGCGTTATTATTTGATATATATTTTTTTAAAATCACATTAATCATTTCAAATTTGATTTTAAAATTGTAATAGAAACACAATTACTTACTTTTTATCTTCTTCCTTGTCATAGATTTGTAAATAACGACCAATCGATTTTATTACTTTGGGCATATCAATTACGAATTATGGTTATTAATATATACATATGTATATAACATTGATTGCAATTTGGAAAGACAATTCTATTCAAAAATAAATTTTGTATAATTTTTCATTCGTATATTTCATTGGAATTATAGTTAACTTATTTATTTCGTCGAAAGCGTTTTCTGAAATGTAATTAACTGAATTATGTATCAGTGAACGGGAAGAACTCTGTTCCCTAATTCCAAACAATGGCTGTGGAAATATCGGCTTATTGCGACGCCATTAAGAAATAACGATCACTGATATGCCTTATATAAATACTATTCAATAGTGTCATATCTGACTGAAATTTGTAACAAACATAACGGAACAACCATGAAGATTTTATGATATCAGGTGTACTGAATCTAAAACAATGTAATAAAACCAAGTGCAATAATTTTAATTATTTATTTCGTATTTACTGTATATATATATAACATATTAAAATAAATAATCAGATTTTGTTTCAAGATAAGTACATTTTTATGGCATACATATTCATTTGCAAAAAATGTACTTATTTTAAATGACGCATTGAGAAAAAAAATTTCTATTTATCAATACACTTCGTCTTACAAATCAATTTTACTTTGACATTTTCTACTTACAAAACACACACACACACACACACATATATATATATATATATATATATATATATATATATATATATATATATATATAAATCAATATAATTGAACCACTATTTATTTCTCCATCTATGTATACAATTCTTTATCTGAAAACAAACTGATCAATACATAATATAAATTCTTTATATTCATAAAATCGAATTAAAATTTAGAAACGTTAATTCATCCGGAAAAACAAACATCAATATAAAAATTAATCGAATATATCTGAATAAAATACGACATTATTGAAAATAGTTCACTTAGAAGATCAAATAAATATACATGTACACGTATACATATAAATATTATATATATATATATATATATATATATATATATATATATATAAATGATTAAACTATTTTCAATATCTTTCATTACTTTTTTATTTCTGCTCAAATAAATATTTTTCAAAATTATTTCATTAACTACGATATTAAAATAAGCTAATTACAAATATATATTTATAGAATATTAAAGTATTTAACACCCTAATATTTTTTAAGTTACAAAAATTGAAAATGTCATTAAATATATTTTAACTTCCGATAAAATAATAACTTAAATTTAACCGACCTATTAATCGCAATTTTTTTTATTATAATAGCAGATAGTTAATCTATAATAAGAACTATTGTTATTCACAGAACAATAATTTGAATGAATACAAAAATATTTTTTTATATAAATAATAAATACAATTTTATGTACTAAAATTAGAATAATATTTATCATCAAATTATTAATGAAATATCAAAAAATTTAATACACCTAATACCATAATCTTCATGGAAGAAAGACTTTTATGAATGGTCAAATGAATGACAAATATTTACATAATAAATGATATACTTTGAAAAAATAATATAAATATAAAAAATGAACCTGATAATGAAAAATGGTATCGAAAAGAGATATACATTTCTAAGAACAATGCATGTATGTTTGTAAGTAAATATATAACAGTTTGTAGAATGAATAACATAAAACATTATTTTATAAAATATTTCCATAATAGGTAATAAATAGAAGAGATGTACCAAAAAAAAAAAAAAATGTCGAGAACAGATTTGAAAATATACTTAGATTAATTCAAACGTTTAACAAACATTTGAAGATTAATATAAATTATATTTTTTTGAGAAATCCAATATTTAAAATATATATTTATATCTCAATTCTGAAAACTTTTTAGATGTAATTTATTGATTTGATAAATGTATCATTTTAATATAAAGTAAAAATCTGTCAATTATTTATTTATAAATAAGCGTTTATTTTATAGAGGTGTTATAATTAAATACGCTCATACACACACTCATATATATATATATATATATATATATATATATATATATATATATATATATATTTGAAGTAATAACAACTTTCATAAACATATAAACATTTTCTATTTAAAAATAAAAGATTCATGTTGATTCATATATAAAACATTTACATTTCATAAATATTTTATAATTAACGTTCAGGGATTTTACGCTTCTAATTTTCATTCAAATATTTTATATATACTTATATATGTATAGTTGTAATGAAAAAAAAGTAATTATAAAATTAAATATATGTCATATCTTAATAAATGTCATATGATTTTGAATGTAGAATAAAATTTAAAGTTTATAACCAATTTATTAAAAATTTAAAGGCTTATATAAGAAAATGTTTTTCTATTTGAAGTGCTGAACTAATTTCTGAATATACTTAATGAATTAATTAACCTTTTTAATTAAAATATATATTTATAAATTATAATATATAATATATTTATGCAACGTAGTTACTTAGTTGTTTATGTACATAAAATGTTTAAAAATAAAAAATTAATAATTTTCTTTTAAAATATATAATTATTGCACACTAATTTGTTTTAAAAACTTACTTATATCATTTCCAAAATAAGGAATTGTAGTTCATTGATAAAAATAATCGATTGTAATCAATAAGTCGTGAACTCAAATATGATCTCAAAACCTTTTGTTAGTTTTCATTAAACGCGTAACATTCTAAAATAAATAATAAAATTCAACATTTAAAATATCGTCTTACATCAATTATTATCTTTGAATGCACGAATTAATAAAAGATGAATTGTGAAAATATAAATTTTTAGCTGAAAATAGAAATGTATTTTTTTATCTAAACATATAATGCATCTTTCCCTATCTCTTATTTTATATACATTTTCATGTATGATATGAACAATTTCAAATTTAAGTCATCTCTTGTTAACAACAAAATAATCTACTTTCCCTTTAAATTTAAAATTTTCACTTTTAATCAAACTTGTACAAAAATAATATTTATTCCTGATAAAGAGGATAATAATTATTGTAAAATAATAGAATAAGAAGTTTAGAGGAAACACAATTATTCACAAGTACTCTGTTATCAAAAAAGTTAAATATTTACAAATTTTATTAATGTATTATATAAATTGGGTAAATATTGTTTCAATCCTCTAAGCTTCTTACTGTACCTATAATAATTTTATACAGTAAAATATACTGTGTATTTTAACAAATTTGTTGAATTTTAAACTATATTTATATATAATTAGCAACATATTTCTCCATAGTATTATTTTAAAAAATAATTATATATATTCTTAATATATAAATCAAATATTAGAAGTAGTACTTAGAAGTCAAAGTCTACCATTAAAATCGTGTTATTTTTTGTAAACAAATGTTAATCTAGATAATTATTTATATATATATATATATATATATATATATATCCTATGTATTCTCAATTTTGAAAGTATATTTATAAGAATTTAGCTGTTTTTTGTATTAAATAAAATATAAAATATATTTACATTACACATATTTTTAATTAACTTCAATGTAACATTGATATTATAATCTATTATTATTATTATTTGCTTAAAAACAACTTTGCTGTATTTTAAATACATACATTTATATATAAAAGTTATTATTCAATCTTCATTATATGTATAAATGCAAAAATATAATGTATTTCTAACAATTCCAGAATATTAGTTAAAAGATATTTTGAAAAATATATGAATCAATGAATCTTTTTTAAATCTATAGTGTAAAATATATAAATATTATGTATTATTTCGTTACACATAAAATGTTTCAAAATTTAATAAAATAATGATTTTTAAATGAATGATATCTAAAAATACTGAAATTCTACACAAATATTTAAATTCTTCAAATACATTTTATTGCAACGTTTACTTTCCTTTCAAAATACATTTCTTCTAAAAATAACTTGTTTCCATACATTATGATACTTATATATATTTTGACAAAATGTGTATCATAACAATTTCTTATAAATACAAAACATTTTTTATTGTACGCATTTATCGAATCAATAAATTAAATTAAAATGAAAACAAAATTTGAATCTAAAATATATCCTTTTGTTATTTAATTCTATAATAATTACGTTTTCAATTGTAAACTCACCTCGTTGTAATAACGAATTATTAGAAAACAATTTATTTCCTATACTTTATTGAAGTGATAAATCCTATAAATATTTCTTAATTTATAAATATTTGCAAATAAAAAATAAGTCAATAACATCCTTTAGAAAAACAAATACTTAGCAGTTATAACATCTAATTGCACAAAATAACCTTATTTTAGTTTAATCAGTTAATGTGTTTTTATTTTTTAAAAAATAACTACGCCAATGATCATTTTCTCATTAAATTGTAACTTATATATATATATATATATATATATATATATATATATATATATATTCATACTAAAATACACAAACATTCTAAAAGTACAATCTTCATCTGTAAAAATTCCTCTAAATAACTTCATACAAACATGTACACAGTCCTAAAAGTTTTCATAGTACAACTACCAACACACCCATACCTACCGTACTGTATAACATATAACAACAGCCTCTAAGCTGTTTCTCTAGTAAAAGGCTCATCTAACAAGGTACATAAATACAAAATTATTTTCCAGATTATTTTCGAAACTAATTTCTATTATGTATGTGTATGTGAATATATATATATATATATATATATATATATATATATATATATATATATATGTATGTATTTATGTATGTTCATTGTACATTTTTTATTTTTTTAGAAATTTTGTAAATTGCTTTTACATTCAAAAAAAGTAAACTTGATATTTAAAATTTAACACGTAACAAAAAAAGTACATAATATTTTTATTATAAACAATTTATATATTTATAGGAAATAGTCGTTTAATTAGTATTCAATGATACTACAAGACGTATAATAATTGTAAATGTAAATGCAATTTTAATTAAAACTCGACATTTAGATTCAAAATGTCTTGAATTCGAAAAGAAATTAAACAATTCGCTTATTATTCTTATACAAACACATAAATACATATATTTAAATGTAATAAATAAATTAAAAATATACAACATATATTGTTAATTTGAAGTATTTTCAAAAAATTAAAATATAAATATAATCAGTTTTCTTTATTCACTTACAAAATATCCAAACCAAAAATTGCTTTAAATGCCACAATAATTAAATAAATTTATTGTTCAATACTATTTTGCCATTAACTGTTCTTTAAAAATTAAACAGAACAAATTATCGAAAATAATCTATGTATTTCTTTATAACATTTATTATAATTAAAAACATTTAATTTAATAGGATTTATAATTGAATGAAGTTTTATATATTTTTTTGCGTATTTGTTTTTGGTCTACCATTTCTTATTATTATCCTGACAATTTCTTACTATAATCATGTTTTCTGTTAACGTTCCTGGAGGTGAAGACTTCTAGCATTCTTCTTATCTTCCTGTGTCTTCTTATGCGCAACCTGGGAAAACTAATGAAGTTTTATAAAAAATAACGTCTAATTAAATAAATGTAATTGCCGCGTTGAAATCGGACTGATTTTTTAACGAAAACAAACGTGTGAAAATTTTTATAAATGTAATAATTAGTTTTTCCTTATGATAATATAAATATTTTTCCATATGAAAGCCTAATATAATTACATTAAATATTTCTCAATAACTTCATTAATTTAAAAGTCAACTACTAATATATGTATGACCAATGAGAAAACGATCATTTCTTTCACTATATTATTAAATGTGCTTGTAATGTACACTTACATAAATAATAGTACTATTTGTAAATGTATTTAAATCACAACATAAATGTACCGAATATTTTGTGTTCAAAATATTACAAAGTAAATATAAATGAATGTTTAACATTTTCCGACGCTATTTAAGCTTACATCGTTAACATAATATTTTCCTAGAAAAAAAACAACGTTCATTTAATTTCGAATTGAAAGCGCTTCATTTCATTCTATCTGTTTTAATCTCTCAATATTAATGAGATCTACAGATTAACTTTCCAAATGTGTTCTTTAATAAAATTCCGTGAATGAAATAATAACTGATAATTATAAAATAAAAACAAATTACATTAGTTTAATTCCACTGAAAATTATATTCGCTGTGCGATTTATTCAACGCCTGATAATCCCATAAACTTAATTTGAAATATGTCATGTGTAAATCTATTATATGTGAATAGCTTTTGCCATTTACTGTTTCACTTTCCTAGTCATAAAACGATTTGTAAAAAAAACTTAGCATCATTTCATACAAATGTTTTATTTAAACGAATTCATATGAATCATTTCAATTTTAAGGCGCAACATTGACAAGTATTTAACAGTAAAAATAATTCATAGATATTTGTGCATTACTTTCGTGTCATTTTTGTACCTTAAAATAATTATTTAGATGGCAGTTCATTATTGACTAAAACGATAGTTGTTTAATAAAAATATTAAATAATTACAGCAATATTTTTAACAAAATATTTTTTTAAAAAGAAAAAATAGACTTTTTAAAAATACATTAAGAATCTTTAGAAATATTTTTTCTAATTTTCAATTACAATAATATTACTGTAATCTATTATAAACAATAAATTGTAAACACCTTCGTAATAAGTTAATATGCTTGACTAATAATCTTTGCAAAAAATATATATGAAAGTTATAAATGAACGATTGAAATAAAAGAGTAAATCATTTCATTATTTTAATTTAAAATTATTTGCACCAAATAACATTTAGACATTTACATAATATGTAAATTTCTAGAATTTGGATTAATTTTTATAAAGAATTATATTGTATATCTTTATAAAAATCTGATATAAAATAAAATTAGTTTTAAAAATCATAGATCAATATTAGTTTTCCAATTGAATAAAAATACATTTACCTACTTATATAATTAAAATACTAAAACATATAAAGAAATCAAATAAAATAATTACCTTAACATTGCTTAGACGTATTAAAAAGGCATATCATATTTATTTATCGTAAAATTATTTTCAATCGTCAAAAAATTTCTATAAAGTTAACTAACTATACAAAATAAGCAAAACTAATCGTAATTATTAGTCACTGCTATTATCCTAAAATCAAAGTAAAGCTGATTTAATACATTTAAGTTTAGTAACTGCCCGAAAATAATGAAAACAGAATAAATGGCAACAGCTACGATTTCGGTGCATATAAGCATTTAACTGTCAATTTTAAATGTTAAGCTAGTAGCTAACGTCTAGTCAATAACTGTAGAAAATATTCCGTAATGTATTTGTAAAGCCTAAGTGGCAAGACAAGTGACTTTAACGTGTATAATAAACTTTAAGGTGTAAATATATCATAAATGATCATAAAGTGTTATGTTTGATTAACTCCATAAATGTTAAGTAAAATATAACATATATCTAAGATAACATGTACATGTCTAGACGTGAACTATGATAATAGAATTTGTTATTTGATTGTTAACTGAACTATGGATGCATAAAACTGTATGTCAATAACGAGATTTTAAGGTCGAATAATTCCATGAATAATGATCGTTTTGATAATTATAAAATAAAAACAAATTACATTGAGTTTAATTCCACTGAAAATTATATTTTCAAGTGTAATTTATTCAACGCCTGATAATCCCATAAACTTAATTTGAAATATGTCATGTATAAATCTATTATATGAATAGCTTTCTGCCATTTACTGTTTCACTTTCCTAGTCATAAAACGATTTGTAAAAAAACTTAGCATCATTTAGACATTCAAAATGTTTTATTTAAACGAATTCATATGAATCATTTCAATTTTAAAATAAAACATTGACAAGTATTTAACAGTAATTATAATTCATAGATATTTGTGCATTACTTTTTGTCATTTTACCTTTTTGGAATAATTATTTAGATGGCAGTTCATTATTGACTAAAACGATAGTTGTTTAATAAAAATATTAAATAATTACAGCAATATTTCATTTTAATCCCTATATTTTCAAGAAAAAAATAGACTTTTTAAAAATACATTAAGAATCTTTACACGTATTTTTGTAATTTTTAATTACAATAATATTACTGTAATCTATTATAAACAATAAATTGTAAACACAATCGTAATAAGTTAATATGATAACTAATAATCTTTACAAAAATATATATGACAGTTATAAATGAACGATTGAAATAAAAATCTAAATCATTTATTATTTTAATTTAAAATTATTTGCAATGCTATAACATTTAGACATTTACATAATATGTAAATTTCTAGAATTTGGATTAATTTTTATAAAAAATTATAAAATATATCTTTATAAAAATCTGATATAAAATATTTCATTAGTTTTAAAAATCATAGATCAATATTAGTTTTCCAATTGAATAAAAATACATTTACCTACTTATATAATTAAAATACTAAAACATATAAAGAAATATAATAAAATAATTACCTTAATATTGCTTAGACGTATTAAAATATATATCATATTTATTTATCGTAAAATTATTTTCAATCGTCAAAAAACTTCTATAAAGTTAACTAACTATACAAAATAAGCAAAACTAATCGTAATTATTAGTCACTGCTATTATCCTAAAATCAAAGTAAAGCTGATTTAATACATTTGTTTAGTAACTGCCCGAAAATAATGAAAAATAGAATAAATGGCAACAGCTACGATTTCGGTGCATATAAAACATTTAACTGTCAATTTTTAAATGTTAAGCTAGTAGCTAACGTCTAGTCAATAATCTGTAGAAAATATTCCGTAATGTATTTGTAAAGCCTATTATAAGACAAGTGACTTTAACGTGTATAATAAACTTTAAGGTGTAAATATATCATAAATGATCATAAAGTGTTATGTTTGATTAACTCCATAAATGTTAAGTAAAATATAACATATATCTAAGATAACATGTACATGTCTAGACGTGAACTATGATAATAGAATTTGTTATTTGATTGTTAACTGAACTATGGATGCATAAAACTGTATGTCAATAACGAGATTTTAAGGTCGAATAATTCCATGAATAATGATCGTTTTTCTCATTTCGTTGAACTTACTGAATTGGAATGAGTAGTACTTATTGATTTTTTATTTTCAAGTGTAAGAATTTTAGAATATTCATTATCTTAAAGTAGAAATTTGCATTATATGAGAATTTTATGAAAGGTTTCTATATTTCTCGAATAAATGATGAAATTGTTCAGACCGAAATAAACGAAGCCACTAAGAAGCAAATAGACATTCAAAATTTTCATTCGACTTTACAACAATCTCGTTATTATAAAATAAATATAGATGTAAATCTCATCATTATATATACATTATTTACATACCATTCCATTTTTATACATACTTTCACTTTTTTTGGAATGTTATTGGGAACAGTTTTATTTGTATGTATAAAAACAAACAGCCTTAGTGTCCGAAATAAAATGTATGTAATTATTGTACCATACAGGAATGTTTCATTTTTAATCCCTATATTTTCAAGAAAACAATGTTGCGAAACAGATATAAAAAATTAATATTACACGTAAGTATGTATTTATTTATTATACAATAAAATTACTAAATCAATTTATAACGAATGCAGATAAAACAATGTATTAAAGAAGTCGATAACATAAAACTAATACAAAAAATTTAACAGTCCAATTTCTTTCATAATGTAAATCTACACAATATATCTATTTTACTTCATATAAAAAAGCAATGCTAGAATGTTTTAAATTCAATTCTTTTCAATTTACACAAACCAGATTCTTTAAATAAAAATTCATAAAATATATTTAATATGTCTCAATCATAAAATATTTCATGAATAGAAAACAATAAAAATCAAATTAATCTGAATGTTTTCCAATTATATATTCATCTTATAAAATAAATTCCAATTATATATATATATATAATTTTTTTAATATATATTATAATTTTATATGTACCAATCATTTTTAAATTAACCCTGAAACTACATTTACTATTTCATGAATAAATTATATGTAAATAAAACGTTTAAAAGTGAAAGGTAGTTCGTTTTTCTAAAAATTAAACTGAAATTTTATAATTTGTTCTACTTAAAATCACATGAGTTCAATAAAAAAATAGAGACATTTTGTACATTTCGAAAATGATAGCAAAATCGTTAAACTTCACAAGGAATCATTAAATCAAAAGGAATATAAAAAATAATTACTGAATATATCAATGGAAGACAATATTATAATGTTTGAAATATTAATTTGTTTGTAAAAATACAAAATCTGTTATTTCGTATATATAATATATATAAATATATATATATATATATATATATATAAATAAATAAACAATTTATAATAGTTTATTTGTAAAAATTTTTTATTATTTTTCATGATTCATTTTAAATATATTTTTAATTCTAACCCGATATTAAGTTAAAACCAAATATAAATAAATTTATTTAATATATTTATATATATATATATATATATATATATATATAAATATTTTCCAAATTATATTAAAAAGTTAGTTGTAAAAAAATCACTTACCACATTGTATGCGGGCAACGTCTCGACGACGTCTTTCGCATACTATTACTAGAGTGCGAGAACCCACAAAACACGATTTTTACAAATTAGCGATACGGCGTGGAGAAAGTGTAAACACAGGTATTTGACGAAGTAAAAATTAAATATATATATATATATATATAATATGTAAAATATATAAATATATCGCGACAATACTGTCAATTCCACAAATTGTATATTTATTTGTTTATAAATAAATTAATATATTTTATTATTTATTTATATATATATATATATATATATATATATATATAATTGTTACTTCGCCAAACACGAATGTTTACACAATCTCCACGCCATATTGCTAATTTGCAAAAATCGTGTTTTGTGGGCTCTTGAGCTCTAGTAATAGTAAGCAAAAGACGTTTTCGAGACATTGCCCGCATACGATGTATTAATACATGATAGAAACATAAAGTAAACTTGCAAAAAAATCTTTTTCCTTACTAGTACTTGTCACAAAATCTCGACATGATGACAGTTATCATCAGGAAAATGTGAAACCATAATTTACTCAACGTATTTATATATGATGACAGACACAACACCGGGTGGTATGAAAATGTTAAATGTGGTTTATGAGCTGTACCCCTATCAACAAAATGTCATTATATATATATATATATATATATATATATATATATATATATATATATATATATATATATATATACGGCATCCTACAAAAATACTGTATAAATATGATACAAACTCAACAATATAAAACGAGTCTTATTTAAGTTTTCGTTGATATTTACAAATACTGCCTAAAATTGTTAACTGAAAAGAGAGTTTTTAACATTTATTAGAATTTTATTTTAACTGCAATACTTTATTTAATTCTAAACCCTTCAGTCGTATTTGGACCACCTATACTTTCTCTGTGTGTGTGTGTGTGTGTATGTATGTATGTATGTATGTATGTATGTATGTATGTATGTATGTATGTATGTATGTATATATATATATATATATATATAGATAGATAGATAGATAGATAGATAGATAAATAGATATAGGTATATGTAGATATAGATATAAATATAGATGAAAATATATGTTATAAAATAAAATTATATTAACATTTGATTATTATCGGTAACATAACAATTTTTTTATTATTTTTAATGATTACAATTCAATAGTCATTATCCAGAAAATAAATTTAAAATAAACACTTTACAATTATTTAAATAGAAAAAATGACCAAAAAATTTTCATAAAATTTTATGATATAAAGACGAATAATTTATTTATATTTATAACAACTAAGCTGGTTAAAAACATCTTCATCATAATTTTTATTCTTCACTCCAGATATTTATTAAAAATGCATATATGAATTGAATTTTTCCTTTAATTAAATAAATATTAACGAAAAATATAAAATTATAAATAAACACATTTAATTATATAAATAATATCTCTAATTTTGTATACAAAATTAAAGATATTATTTTTATTCTTTCGTTATTTAAATTATGATAAAATTATTATAAAACAAAATCAATTGTACTAAATTGCTTTTACAATCAATTCAAGACATTTAAATCAATAAAACAATAGTCGTTGGCAGGAATTGTATTGTAGTATTTAACTTCCCTTATAAGCATTTTTCAATAACAGATTTCGCACGTAGCAGTAGGTAATATGTTTAACGTTACATTCATGTCGCATGCCATTGTCATCAAGCTAGTGAAAAATAATTCCATTTCTATTGTCAGACATGTTCCATTTAATCGGGCAATTGTAGTCGTTCAACGTGACATTCAATACCAAATAAAAGCTCACAACAAATACATCTTGAACGTTGGTAGTTAATAACATTTCTCTTCCTTTCTTTTAGAAATGTTCAATTAAAATATTGTTCATATATTCACGTATTTTCTTTGTACAATTAGTTATAAGTAACATGTTTAGCTGGTTTTATTCTCAGAATTTATTATAAAGATTTATTTTCTTAATGTTTTGTAGTCCTTCATTATTATATACTATACTTTATAATATTATAGAATTTTCAAAATATAGTTTATATTAACGATTAGTTTTAAGTCAATTTCACGTGAGATGCAACACATAACTTAAAAACTGTTCATTTTTGTTATAAATACATCATTCATCTTTTTTACACAACTCTAAAATTTACATTTAAAATAATATATACGAACAAATATGAAATAAGTTTGAATAATTGAAATATAAAAAACTATAGAAATGTATTGAGATACACAAAAATGTAATATACATTAAATACTTTTGTTTAAATCAAGTTTATATTAGATAGATATTTATAAATAGAAAATTGTTTATTATTAGAAATAAAAACTCATTTTAATATATTATACATATATTATTTATAAGTTTTAAAATTGATGTAAAATATAATTAGAAACAAACAAAATTTCCTTCTATGAAAAGGGAAATTATAAATAAAAATAACAATAAATTAATAAATATGCAATAGTGTATATATATATATATATATATATATATATATATATATATATATATATATATATATATATATATATATATATATATATATATATATATATATATATATATATATATATATATATATATATATATATATATATATACAGTGAGTCAAAGTGAAACTCATACAGAGTTATGTTTCCAATAATTTTACACATATATTTTAATATAATAACAATTTTCTTTATTTCTCTTAGTTAAGTTCTTTATTAAGGTTAATTTTATTATATTTGAAAATTTCAATCGTAAATTAGTACTTCTACTCTAGAAAAAATAACCATTTCTGAAAAATGAACAAAAAATACATCAAAATGAAACTCATACAACTAATTACTCTCGCTTGAAAACTGCTGTGTTAGGAAAGTATACTCTTCAAATATGTGTTTGGTCATTTTGGTTACAAAAAAAAAACTATTGTTAAGTCGTTTGTAATCATTTTGTAAAAAATATAAGTTGGATTTTCACTTAGAATAGACAAAGGGGACGATCATCGACGGACGAGTGAAAGCTAATGATTTTTCATTACAAAAATGGAAAAACTTTACTGGAAATTGGGAAAATAGTTAATAAAAGCCACGCTATAGTGCAATCTGTAATAAAAAGATTTGAAAACGGCCAAAGTGTTAACAACAAAGTCAGAAAGAGTCTCCGCAAGATTTTTAATGGCCATGACGAGTGTTGGATTCTACGAGAAATTAAAGAAAATTCGAAAATTAGCGCGCCCAAATTTACTTTAGAAGTTAAAAAGTATCTAAATAAAAAAACAAGCACAAAAAATTCGCAATATACTAAATAAAAATGGGTTTCATGCTCATATTGCCAGGAAGAAACCCTTCATAAATTTAGCTAATCGCAACAAAAGGGTAAGCTTCGTTTGGGAACATGTTAATAAGAGTTTTGATTATTGGAAAAATGTTTTATTTGTGGACGAAAGAAAATATAATTTATTTGGATCCAATGAGAGAAATAATGAATGGCAGAAACCAAATACAGAAATGTTTTTAAAACACTTTACATTCTACAGTCAAACATAAGAGCGGTAATGTTATGGTATTAGGGATGTATGTCTACGAGAGAGGTTGGAAATTTAATTTTATAGATGGCATTATGAAGTAAAATATTTATATTCTTCTATTAAAAAAAATTTCAAAATCAGTGCTCAAAAACTTGGGATTTTACAAACATTCAATTTTTATCAGGACAACGACCCCAAACACAAAACTTATAAAATACGTAGTTGGTTGTTATATAATTGCCCAAAGTACTGAAAACACCACTATAATCACCTGATATAAGTGTGATTGAAAATCTATGGAATCACTTAAAAGTTTCCATTAGAGCACACACTATTATTAATAACAATGATTTAAAAAAGCATTATTAGAAGAATGGGGAAAAATTGATCTAGCTTATTGTGAAAAATTAGTTAAATCCATCCCGAATCGTTTAAAGGCTATAAAAATTAATAAAGACTACTCTATTAAGTACTAAAATAATTCAATCAATTGTAAATTTTAATTTAATAAATAATTTGTTAGTTGTATGAGTTTCATTTTGATGTGTTTTTGAATGATTTTTCAGAACTCGTACTTTTTTTTGGCCTTTAACCGTTTTAGTGCCAAAGAGCGCGATCGCGTTTGTTTTACATGTATTTAATTAAATTTGACACTAAAAGGGTTAAGTACTATTTTATGATTTATTTATTTTTATATGATAAAAATATCCTTTATAAACAATTTAAGTCAATATAAAAGGATTTTTTTTTATTTAAAAATTTATATACAAAAATTTATTGAACATAATAATGTACGAGTTATCTATATATATATATATATATATATATATATATATATATATATATATATATATATATATATATATATACACACACACACACACACACACACACATATATATATATATATATATATATATATATATATATATATATGTATATATGTATAAATGTTTATTACCAATGCAATCTACACAAATCATAGTCCAAACATTGTGCTAAAAATAAACGTTTTCATTTATGTTACACTAACAAATTGTGTTACTTTGACCTTATTTTCTTAATAAATTGAATTAAATTTTAGTATTTTAAATACTATTAAAAATAAAGTACTACTTTTTTATTTTATACATAAAATATACACACATACATGTATGTATGTATGTACATATATATACATATATATATATATATATATATATATATATATATATATATATATATATATATGTAACAATTATCAGTATAAAATGACTATATAAAAAAATCTATTAGAAATAAATATATAACCATTTAATCAGTGTATTTAAAATGACTATATAAAAAAATATATCTGATTAGAAATAAATATATAACCATTTAATAATCCATAATAGATTATGATTAATTTTCGTTTATATATATATATATATATATATATATATATATATATATATATATATATATATATATATATATATATATATTTATATATATATATATATATATATATACACACACATATATATATAAAGAATTTATGCAGAATATTTAGTGGAAATAACGTACATAAATAGTACAATAATTTATATAAAAAAATTTATGTAAATTCCTTTTCCCTTCCTAATACAATGTACACAAGATAATAAAATATACATTTTTAATCACTAGAGTAGAATAAAATTGATGTTTTCATTTCTGGTAAATTTATGTAATTCATGAGAATTAAATGTAACAATTATTAATTCACCATTATTTACTAGAAAAGCCTACCACAAATACAAACCATTAACTATTAAATGAAAATAAAGCAAGCACTAATTTATATCTAAATATTTAAAAACTTGAAAAAACAAATGTCATTTATTAATAATTACCCTTCTTTTATCAGCAGCAAAATATTATTTATATGTAAACAATAAAATGCACCTACATTAAATAACAACACAGTTAATACTTTTTTTTTATTATTTTAAGTATACACTGGTATAGAAAATACAAAATGTAAAAAAATATCATTGAAAAAAGATATGATCACTGAATAATTTTATCAAAATTATTAACTACTTATATATATATATATATATATATATATATATATATATATATATATATATATATATATATATATATATATATGATAAGTATGATAAATTTATTTATTGTTTAATTTAATTAATTAGTTAATTTAATTAAATTTTTCAATTGGTTTTTCTTACTTTTTACCATACTTATCAAACGACCCTCGTGTATATATATATATATATATATATATATATATATATATATATATATATATAAACATATATGTATATACACATAGCCACATGCAAATACATTAACACATACACACATTTTGTAATTACTGAACAATATGGCAAAAATTAGGTATAAATATTATAGTAAACATTTAAATATAACAAAGATAAATTTATATATGAAAAAATAGAATATATTAACTTGAAAAGTTACATTAATATATATTTTTTGGTATACAAAAATGAGATTCACTTTAAACAAAAATATTAATAGTCCATATTTATAGAATTATGAAGATTTATATATATCTTCTTACTGAATTGCAATTAAAGCAGTAAATTTATTTATTCAAATATATTTCCATAAAAATGTAAAATACATGTAAATATATTTTACTATAAAACTGGACTAAAAATTACTTTTTCACACACAATACATTTGATATACTTTTAAATGTAATAGACAATAAATGTATTCAAAACTTACAATTACAAATCCAATTTCAATCAAATCAGTTATTAAGAATAATAGTAATGATCATTAAACTTTTAAGATAAGAATAGTAACATACTAATTTGTCATGGATTTTAAATAATAGTTACATCTTCATTAAAAGTTAACAAAAAATATCATTAATAACAATTTTTTTTTAATATTCAAGTAAACACTTTTGATTAACAACATATATTTTTTCAGTACTTTAATCTCAGACATATATTTGAATACTATAGAATTACATTATCTTTTCATCTAATAAAACAATTTACTGAATATCAAATAAGACCATTATCTATAAATATTTAAAGAAACCACAATTTCAACTTTAAAATGAGTACTATTATAATATGTAAAGTTAAATAGTCACATTTTTAAGAGTACAGTCAATTACTTAAGTATTTATTATTGTAATTCTAAAATATATTTGGTTATTTAGACAACATAAACAGGAATCAACTTCTGTCTAAAAATTGATGAACTACATTAGGATATAAAAATAATTTGATTGCCTACAAAAATTTAAGATTAAAATCGACCTCGTAAAGCATGTAACATATTAAAATTCATCATGCCTTGCAAGAGCCTCTCCAAAATCAGTCGCTTGTGAACCGACAAATAAATCATATTTATTTAAGATCTCTTCCTTCGTTAACTGTTGATCTGCATCAGCATCAGCTTCATAAATTAAATGTCTAGATTCTGCTTCAGCATGATCAAAGTTCGGAGGAAGAATCCAATTTTGAATTTCATCTAAATTTAAATAATTATCATTATCTCTATCTCTAAAAGTACTGAAGTGCTCTCTTTCAGATTTAACCCAATCTGGTTCTACTTCACCTTCACTCGCTCTGTACATATCACTAATATATTCTTCTAATGATATTTTACCATCTTTATCTTTATCTAAATCTTCCATTGTTTCCAGAGCTATAACATATTTTATATCTTCATTTTCTTCAGGATGTAAAAAAGCAATAAATTCTTCTCTTGTTAAAGAATCATCACCATCCTTATCTGCAGCAGACCATCTCCTTCTATCCCTTTTCAACATATTTTTATAAGAGAACCCATCTTCTTCTTTTTCTAATTCATTTACATCTATATCATCTAAAAATCCATAAATATTCTTTCTATATTCATCCCATGTTATCGAAGGTTTATTATCAGGATTTTGTTGTTTATACTGCCTGTCTACATCTTCCATAATATATCGCTTTTGTGTGTACTTAATCCAATCTTTGAGCTCTTCATGAGATACAAAACCATTTTTGTCCTTATCAATTTTATCTACTATTAACCTAAAAACAAAAACAAATATAACACAACTTAACAAATAAAATCAACATAGCTATAACAATAATTAGAAAGAATTCATTTAATTAAAAGTGGAATGAAAATAAGATACATGCATATAAATTTAAAAAAATGTATGAATTTTTGAATAAACTAACTCTAATCTTCTTCGACTTTCCTCTGGTGAAAGTTGATCAAATGTTTTAGCATCTTCACCCAAAAACGCTTCATGATCATATTCAGGATTATGATGTTCATTTCGAAAATGTTCCTGATTACTTAAATCATGATTTAAAACTCGATCTTTTTTTTCATCAGGCTTAGGTATAGCAACAGCAATAGTACCCAATAAAAACAATAAAACTCCTAAATGGCTCATCATGTTAACACGAAATATTCTAAAAGTGATGAATTAAATTTTCACTTAAATTTCATATAATAAACTTGTATTTAGAAAATAAACACAGTGCAACGCAACATAAATCAGTGATGTGTACCAATACTTACTTTGTAACTCCCTCTGACCACGTCATCATACTGAAGTTTGAAGATATTTAATCATTCTAAAATAAACGCTGGACCAAATCTTGAAATGAATTTAACACACATTTATTTATTATCTGCATAACAAATCTAAATAGTTCACAAATAATTACGTTAAATATTTCAGTATGACTGTGTGAGTGAGATAAATAATGTACATTGCATATGTATGTTAAAAATTTATTGTCGCTTACCAGTTAGTGATTAATTAATTGTTTTTAAATGATTTGTTACAGGCATTTATTAAATCCAATATAAAGATGCATATAAATTCCATAAATATATTAGACATGTATATATATATATATATATATATATATATATATATATATTGAATTGTTTATTTTTTTATACTAATTTCAACAATGACAAAATTAATTATTCTAAAAACGCAGTTTTTGAACTATTAAAAAATTATCAATTAAAATATTTTATTTATTTATATTATATATTTTTTCAATGGCATTTAAACAATATATCTGTAATTTGTACGACAATCATTATACTGACGTAATTGATAAATAGTTTTCTTTAAAGTTTACGATAAAAATTTAATAAATTAATTTTTCTATTTATATATATATATATATATATTATATATATATATATATATATATATATATATATATATATATAATAAAATTATGTTAGAACGAATTTTAAATAATTTAAATACTTAATTACAATCTAACAAAGATTTAATTAAAAAGTTTTCTTTTAATACCTAATAAACGAGTCTAAAATAAATGCAGCATACAATTTATAAATAACACTAATATAACATGACAGCAAAAAAACATTATACAGAAATGCATTACATAATTTAAATTATAATTTTATTCACATTAAATGAAATAAAGTCTAATAAAATAATTTCAATAATATAAAAAATAATAAATTTAAAAACTTCCACTATTATATATTGTTCATAAATGTTTTATAATCATTTCATTAAAATCAATATCGATCAATATTTTAAATCTTACAATACTTATTAATCTTAATTTATGTATGAAATGTTCAAGAAATTAATTTAATTATATATTATTTTCAGCTAATTTAATGGTTTATGTTTGAATTAGATGTTGGCGACATCGTTAATTAAATAACAAACATGAGTGCAGACGTAACAAAATATAAAATAATTTATATACGCTAATTAAAATAAATAATTTTAATTTAATGGGCCTACTTTGGAAAAATGGTAAGCAAAAAAACAATAAATAAAAAGTATGTATTTGCGTCTTTTATAAATGCTGTTCAATTATAACCTAACACATTTCTATAATTACATTATTACTCTAAATACACTCATGTATAACAACAAGAATATGATTTATGCCAAATATTACTATTTTTTATTTGATTATTGTCTCTTATGTTTTTTTCTTAAAAAAAGAATATGTCTGTTTGAATGGACTGTTCATAATTATTCAGTAATAGTTGTTGAATAGAATTATTTTAATTTTTTTCAATTAATATAAAACATTTAAAATTAAGTATTTTAATATATTTATTTGTAGGGTGCAAATATATCCCAACTAGAACGGGATATTGGCTCTGATCAATTTCCACCAAATGAACATTATTTTGGTTTAGTAAATGTAAGTAAAAAAACACGTTTTTCATACATAATATTTAATTAAATAATTTTATAATAAGAAAATTACTCTTTTAGTTCGGAAATACATGTTATAGTAATTCTGTCCTACAAGCATTGTATTTTTGTAAACCATTCCGTGAGAAAGTACTTGAATATAAAGCAAAAAATAAACGAACAAAAGAAACATTATTGACTTGTTTAGCTGATTTATTTTACAGTATAGCAACGCAGAAAAAAAAAGTTGGTTCAATTGCACCTAAAAAGTTTATTGCTAGGCTCAGGAAAGAAAAAGGTATTTTGTTTTTAATTACTTCATATATATTATAATAAACAATTCTTTATTATAGAGGAATTTGACAATTATATGCAGCAAGATGCTCATGAATTCCTAAATTTTTTAATTAATCACATAAATGAGTTAATTTTAGGTAAGTCGACTTTTATTCAGTTACAAATGAATAAACAGAATTCAAATAGATACATAATTTGTTTTAATAATAATAAAATATAATTTTTAGCGGAGAGACATCAGAGTTCTTCAAAAATTAAAATAAGTGGCATTGAAAATGGCAATTCTAATAATCCACCTCCAGAACCAACGTGGGTTCATGAAATATTTCAAGTAATTAAGTAGAATTCAATATACTTTATACAATAATTAACTTTTTAATAATTTTAGGGAATTCTTACCAGTGAAACTAGATGTCTTTGTTGTGAAACAGTTAGCAGTAAAGATGAAAACTTTTTTGATCTTCAAGTAGACATTGATCAAAATACAAGCATAACACATTGTTTAAGATGTTTTAGCAATACAGAAACATTATGCGGAGATAATAAATTTAAATGTGATAACTGTTGTAGTTATCAAGAAGCTCAGAAGAGAATGCGTGTCAAAAAATTGCCTATGATTCTTGCCCTCCATCTTAAACGATTCAAATATATGGAACAATATAATAGACATATTAAAGTATCTCATAGAGTTGTTTTCCCACTCGAATTACGTTTATTTAATACGGTATGTATGTGCGTGTGTCTGTGTATATATATATATATAAATATACATATACACGCACACATATGAATCTTATTAATTACTTTAATGAATTAATTAATATATATAAATATTAAAAAATCGAATATATGTTAGTATATACATATTTCATTAATAATCTTGGAATTGTTATAAAACAAAATGATTTTTAGTCTGATGATGCTGTGAATCCTGATAGATTATATGACCTTGTTGCGGTTGTAATCCATTGCGGTAGTGGTCCAAACCGAGGGCATTATATCAGTATTGTTAAAAGTCATGGTTTTTGGCTACTCTTTGATGATGATATGGTTGATGTAAGATTATTATAATAATTTGTTTAATTTGATATTATTTTTTTAAAAAAAATATCGATGAAAGTTGGGTTTATGAATAAAAAATTTAAATAAAGTAAAAACCTTTTTTCAAAATGTAGGGTATCACATTGTATATCAATTTTTAATGTTATTTTGTTTTGTCTGAAGTGTAATTTATGATTTTAGAAAATTGATGCATCCACAATAGAAGACTTCTATGGACTTACGTCTGATATTCAAAAATCTTCCGAAACTGGTTATATATTGTTTTATCAGTCAAAAGATTTAGGTATTTAGACAAACTCGTATATACAAGTAAATTTTTATCTAATTAGTTTATTTATCGAGTGAAGAATTTTAGAGTAATTTTATAAAAGTTTTACAAAATGAAAAGTAGTCAATGAAGAAATAATATGTGTATATACGTACATGTATGTGTGTTGATTATATAGATATTTGTGTATATAAACTCACACACACATCTACATGCTTGTTAAAAGCTCATTCATGTACATTTCCATTTTTCATGTTATATTAAGTATGTTCCTTTATTTTATGATTCTTTGTAAATATATTGTAATAAAGAATTTTTATTATAAATTAGCATGTTACAGATGAGTTTTCTTTCTTTAAAAATAAACTATTTTGATATAATTTAAAAATTTACTAAATGACTCAAAAAAATTATAAATTTTGTGAAATTGGTAAAAATATAAAAACAATATACACGGATAAATGTGGAGTTTTAAAATATATAATTTATAAATGACTTATCTCAACCTCTCAATTTCATATAAGTAATTTAAACATAATCAACATGAACTATTAAAAAAATAGATTAAGAAAAATATATATTAGAGAAAATTTTTAAATAATACAAGTAAACATTTATCTTTTGAAAAATTTTATTAACTTATTCAAAAATTTTAAGCAATAAATTCATATGGAATTGGTGCAAGCAAAATTGGTTTTTCACTTCCACTAACAATATGTGCTGGACGTGGTTGAGCTGGCTGTCTCTTCAAACTAACAGAAACTTTTTTTATATTAGCCTCACTACGTAATTTCTCATTTTGTTTTACACGTGTTAAGAAATCCTGACGGCATTTTGAATGAGTAACGTGTTCTATGCGTATATTGATTCTTTTTGGAATGATTCTTCCTCGGACTCTTTTATTAGCAATCACTCCCAAAGCATGAGCAGTAACATTGTAAACACGACCTGTTTTTCCATGATATGCTTTATGAGGCATACCTTTTTGTACTGCACCGTTACCCTAAGTTTATTAATAATAAATTAAAAAAATTACACCAGATTATTCAATCAAACACTTACTTTAATATCAACGATATCTCCGACTTTATATGTTTTCATGTAAGTGGAAAGAGGGATGACTCCATGTTTCCGAAATTTTCGGGAAAACAAATCCCTTGTACCACGACGATAACCTTTAGAGTTTGTCATTTTTTATAAACTGAAATAAAATTGAAACATAAATTATCACAAATAATGTAACAACTAATTTATAACAACATGTCTATAACACACATTGATATAAAATATAGTTAACCAAGTATGGTTACACGTGTTTCTAATTATTAACTTTTAATATAATAAAAATATAATAAACGTTACTCTTTGTTCCAATGGACAATTAATTACAAAAAATACTTACATAAAGGAAAAAACAAGTTTTTATATTAGAAATTAAATAGTATAAATGATTAAAACTTACTTATTAATTCTTGCACACGTTCAGGACGTATGGGGAAAAATAAAAAGACACTATAGTAAACTCATTCATTCAACTTCCTGTAAAAATATTTAAATATAACCGCCATTATTTTTATTCAATTTCATTTTTAGATGATCTATCTTTTTATGACGATATTTTTTTAAAAAAATATTATATGCATATTTCCTAATAATTTTAACATAGAATAAAATGAATGTTACTTTTAATTATGAATAAATATTAAAATTTTCAAAATTTTAATTACATATATTAATTTATTAATACATTTATTTTATTAAGTATACCATTTAAATTATATATATATATATATATATATATGGCCCAAATAAGGTTGAAAGACCGTAAATGATAGTAAGAAAATAACGTCTAAACCATGGAGTCTCATTTGAACCACTTGTATCTACCTATATATATATATATATATATATATATATATATATATATATATATATATATATATATATATATATATATATATATATATAACTTTAATATTAACAGATGGTTCTGTTATATAAAAAAAAAACATGATATATTAATATATACGTAGATAATTATTACTGAATGTATTTATAAAATTGTTGTATTGAAATAATTTTAAAGTAAAAATAAATTGGCCACAGCGACAAATACAATATAAATGAACATAATTAAACTATTGGTTGTTTTGGAACTGTGGCTGATTCACTTTACACAAATGAATTTTAACCCCAACGCCATAATAATTTAAAGTGTTCAATAATCACTTATTGTTCACTTATTATTTATAATTATATAATTTATAATTATATCGGCTAATGCATTTCAATGGCGACGCCATCGTCGTCAGAGCATTTCTATACTAAATTGTTGATGCATTAGTCGATATAATTATAAATAATAAATGAATAATAAGTGATTACTGAACACTTTACATTACTGTGGTGTTGGGGTTAAAATTCATTTGTGTAAAATAATTAAACTAATAATGACTAAATTATATTCTTACAAAAAAGTGTAAGAAGAAACCAAAAAGTCGACGCAAAAACTAAATAAATTAGACATAAAATTTCTAAATGCATGTCGAAAAAAATAACTTTCAAAATTTAATTATTTTGAAAATAAAAGTATCAAAAAAAGTGAAAAATACATTTGGAATCAATTATAAATTAAAAGTATACATAGAAAACTAAGTCGATTAGAAGTGTTTGCTTTTCTACATTTTTAATTGAGAAACCATGACAATACATGAATTGGAATGATTATGTAAACAAAAAAAATCATTATAGAACATGAAATGAGAATAAACGTTTATTTAAAAAAATAGATTAACTGCTGTAAAATAAAATCAACAAGATTGAAAATATAAAAAACGTTAATCCATTAGGTAACAAATAATTTTCCAAGTGTTTAGCAATTTCGAAATAAAAATTTTAATTGCAAATTGCAAGATTAAAAATCCTTAAGATGTTAATTAGAATGTGTAAAAATTAAAGACAATTTAATAGAAAAATATAAAAGTGGCTGCTAAAGAAAAAAAAAACTATTAACATTCAAAAGACAAAAATTTTATAATTTAACTACATAAATTTTTCACATTTCTATTTATAATTTCTAAACACTGCTATTTATATTTTCTTATATTGTATATACTAATATTTATGAACTGTCTATAAACCAAATGATACTTTAGATATAATCATAATTTATTATAAATATAAAAAGTAAATGTTAAAATATATATTTTAATAAAATGAGAGCCTAAAATAATAAAAACACTAAATTTTCTCAAATAAAATTTATTTTAAGCTGTAAATACATATCTATCATTAAATGAATTACAAAAAATAATTTTAACTCTGAAAATAAAATTTTTTCTTGGAATTTGTTTTCTACCAGATTGTAAAAATGCTTTCAGATTATATAAAAAAATATTTTGTACAATTTTATATAAGTGGCTTTTCTTAGTTTTTAAATTTCTATAAACTTGCACTAACAACTTATTTTGATTCTTGCTTAGAAAACAAACTCACTTTGGGTAACTAATACAAAAAAAGGAAAAAATAAGACACAATTTTCTGTAAAGTTTATTTATCCCTATGAGATACAAAACAAACATTGCTTTCATCTATGAATTTCCCTAAAATAACACAGAGCAATCTGTTATGAGGAGTGAAATAGATTTCCCATCTTATGGGAAAATCAATTTCCCTTCATCATTTTTTTTTTTTAATAATGAGATATATAAATTATGCACAACTGTAAATGAGTAGTAAAATATTCTAATATTTTTATACATTATTTTTTTAATTTTATTTGTATCCCTTTTATCGATAACAAATTACATGGATATTATAATGAAAACATGGTGATTCCTCACAGACACGAGTAGCGATTATAAATACAAAGTCTAACGATTCGTCGTAGAACGCATGAGGAATGTACACGGAGAGAATCGACGCATCGACGATCCACAGGGGTTCGCACATTGTCCATTCCCGAGGAACCGTGAGCGTGCGGTCCATTTAACGTGCACTCCACTCCCACACACTAATGACGCGGGATACTTAAAATGTCGTACATGTTAAAAATTACAAGTCCTGTTTATCTGTTAAAAAATTATACTGTTAAAACCGTCTGCTCTGTTATATTCGATGCCGGCGGGCTATAAAAAAGATGTTTACAAAACAATGTTGCGACTTAACAATATATTTGATTCTTCTTAATCGAGAAATTAATTAATTACGATCGTATTTCGAAAAACCCGTCTAAAATCCTGCACGGAACAATTCAATATGGATCTGTTTGTTTTTATTTATTTAACCATTTTAAATTAAAAGAAATATGTACTCACGCTCACATGTTATCAAAATCATTTTTAAATTGCAAAAATTACATACACACAAAATAAAATCAATGAATCGGTTGTAACAACCTGACTGCAGCAGGGCAGAAAGCTAAGATTCGTCGTGACCGATGAATAAATGCACTCTCGACCATTCACACAGTCAGTAGTATTATATTGTGTAAGTACGCACGACGTATCGTACGATGAGAAACTAAAGTACACAGACACTGCATCATGTTATTATATACACTTTGGGAGAAGGAATGAACGATGATTGTAACGGAGAGACGATGGGTGCGGAAAACGCGTGGGCCTATTCATCGTCCTCTTCATCACCATCATCATCATCTTCTTCCTCGTGCTGTTCAGGTATTACGTTTTCAGTGGGTTTTACTCGTTTCTTATATGCCGTCATTTCCTACACAAAATTAAATAATTTCACATTTAAAAATAAATTCATCAATAATTTTGTTTAGCATACCATTTTAATAAATGATTAATTTTTTAAAAAAATTGTCTATAATTATACTCACTCTATCATATCTAGCTTTGTCCTTTTCAGCCATAGCTTCATACTTTGATTTTACTTCTGCATCAACATCAGACCACCTTCTACCAAGTTCTTTTGCAATGTCTCCAACTCCAAACTCTGGATTCACAGCCTTAACTTTGCTACGTTCATCATTACAAAACCAGAAGAAAGCTGACCTAGAAACACAATGAATATAATTAAAAATAAAATCATATTAATTTCCCTTATTCTAACTAAATAAATGATTACTGTTAAAGTGTTGAAATTTATTTTGAGTAACCATTAAATATTTTTGGATTACGTACTAAAACAAATTTCATTCATTTTGCACAGCTTTATAATGGACGATTTAAGATAACCAATCTACCATTGATCAATCTGTGCAAAGTAGTTATTTTTCTTAAAATGAATTCATATCGTTTGTTTTCAAACTGTGGCAAATTCACTTTAACAAAAATTAATAATCACCCCTAACGCTACAATATATTATGAAGTAGTATATGCTTTATAACATATTGTGGTGTTGGAAGTGATCTCATTTTTTAAAAAATAAATATATTATCAATATATATATATTATGTTTAGAAATAAATCAAAAACTATGAAATTTTGAAAAAGAAAATTAAATATGATAAATACTACAAACATAAACGTACATACACATAATGCTTAGTTATATACACAGCAGATAACAAAAAATGCACAGAAAAAATTTTAAAATAGAAATTTAACATATATAAAAAAATAATGCAAAATATCCGATTAAAAATATGCAATATGGATATGTAATGAAAAATAAACATTTTTTACCTACAACTGTAAAATTAAACATTATGTAAAAAAGCTTTGCTCATTTGAATACAAAAAAGGAATATTAATAAAATAAAGTGTTTAAATGTGATATTAGTATATTCCCCCCTTATACACATGCGCGTACACACAAGCATACATTTAATAACTTACAGCGATCTTTTGGGTGCATTTGGATCTTTCACTTGTCTCCTCTTCTTTCCACGTTTCGCCGGTTGATCTTTTGGAGGTGTGTAATTAAGCATTTCAGCATCATAACGTTGTTTATCTTTTTCAGCCATTTCATGAAAACGTTTCTTTTCCTTATCTAACATTGTCTATAAGAAAACAAAATAATTTTTTAATTAATACTTAGAAAATCATTACAGAGAAATATTCAAAAATTGAATTAATATTTACTTTATATATTGGTTAATATTAAGACTAAAAACTTTTTTCTAACAATAAACATCTTCGTTTAAATTTCTAATACAGTAAAAAGGATAACATGTATATCATACAAACATACATAATACACACATGTGTGAAAATAAATTTAGCCAAAGTTTCGAAACAAGTAGGTACTTAATCATAAAAAAATCGAAGTTTCAGGAGTCGTATATATTTAATGTGTAATATTATTAATATAATTAGGATTGGATAACATCTATACTTGTTTTTAAAAAAATAATACTATTTTTTTTAAATTATATATTTTATAAATTATAAAATTTATATCCATGTTAAAATAGAAATTACAAAAGATAATTTTAATGAATATATATATATATATATAAATATATATATAATAAAAATTGCCAATCATATTCACTATTTTTTGAAAATCATGACAAATTCATTTCCACACAAATGAATTATCACTCCCAATATTACAAGATATTAAAAAATCTTCAATAATTATTCACTGTACACTTTGTTTATTTATAACAATAAACTAATACACATTTCAATGATGAAGCCATCATAAACATAAAATGCTCAGATGATGATTACATTGCCATCAAATGAGCACGCATTAGCTTATTGTTGTTATAAACAAACGAATAAATAATATTAAATAAATAATGAGTAATAATTTAACATTTTTAATATATTGAGGTATGGGTGATAATTAATGTGTGATTTTTAAATCATTAGTAAATCTGTTAACTGCGAATACAATTTTACATAAAAATACATTCAAACAAGTTCAATAACAAAAGTGTGTGTGTGTGTATGTGTATGTATGCATGTATGATGATATATATGTATATAATGATATGATATATATATATATATATATATATATATATATATATATATATATATATATATACATATTAGTAATACCTTCGAAAATAAAAGAAAATGTGATAAATTTTAAAATAATGAATAAAAAAGCCTTTGTATTCACTACATAGATTACATATTTATTCCAAAAAAAATTGCTGATGACAATTTTTCATTACTATCTTTAATTTTTATTTCAGTCAGATATAAAAGAAGAAAAATTAAAACTACAAATAAATACTACACACATTTAAAACGTTCAATTCATTTGTAATACAAATATTTTGTACAATGTCGAAAATCATGATGACTTATTATTTTAAATTGAATTACATGAATATACAACGCGTGCATTAGAATTATTTGGTTGAAGATGTCATTAAAAAATGTATTATCTAGATTTTCATTCATGCGTGTGTATGTGATATAACCACATAAATATTTTAAATTATAGATATAAGAATAAATATTTTGATTTTATTCATTTTTTTGATTATCGATTTCAACTTCTGATTGATAAAAAATAACTATACAAAATATTTATCGTAAAATTTGAGTTTTAGACTGTCACATAAAATAGGTTAAATTTTAAGAATTACATTAGTAATTCCTTAACTGAAATTATTTCAAGATCTTTTGTATTGGGCAGTTAAAAATTGAGTATATATAAGTAAGAAAAAAGATATCTTAATTATTGTCCTCGTGTACAGAAATTATTTTCTTATTATATTTATATAAAGAAAAATATAATGAAAGCTCAACCAAAAAATCTTTAATATTCAATAGAATCAACGAAAAAATATCACTTTTCTACTGGAATGTATACGGTTAACATTTGTTTTTTTTTAAAAAAAATTACGAAGATAACACAATTATATACAAATGCCCTTTCTGTACTTTTAATATATTAATATATTTTATGAATTATTGGTAACAAAACATTTAATAATTGAAATCATAATTTTTAATAATATTCAATATTCCCGTTACTAATTATAAACAAACTCTTTTAAACTATTTTTTAATTTTGATACAATTATCCTTACTTTTAACATAATTCGTTGAAATATTAATTCTAAAAATCATAAAACCTTTGTTTTCGTATAAATAAAAAAATGTACCAAGTATATTTTTATAAAGTACGTTGAAATTGCATGTAAAAATCTAAACATTCCAAACATTTTTTTTTTACAAGTGAGAACCGAGTACATATTTAAAATATAAATTTAGAAAAAAGAAGTATAATTATCGGCCAACGGTTCTGATTAGAAGAACAAGTGAGTTTTAATGAACATGGTACATCGTGCAATAGCGCGACGGCGATAGAAGCTAGCGGCAGGGTTGCCACTCTTTCATTTCCTTTCAAAAATCAATGGCGACGCCGTTACTCTGTGCCCTTTTCGTATTCCCCTCGTGCATTCACTGCATGGCCAAGTAAATAAACAGGCTACGATTATTTTATCCTTTCACATATTTTACAAGTCCTTTTAATTACGAGGTTTGATATTTTTTAATGAAAAATTATTAGTTTCCAAAAATTAATATAAAAATAATATTGAAATATAATCAGTTGAATTTATAATAATTTGTTACATTTAAAAATGTTTCATTTCAATGAGAATTTTTAATTCAAGTTGTTTAAACATGTACTTACGTTATTAATACGCATTAGTTTATATGGTATAGATTAGGAGTTTTACACAATGATTTTAAATCTCACATGCACATAAATATTCAACACAAACATCACACGAACATACATTTGTCATATCACAATTGTTAATTATGATACTTTTGTAAATAAATTTAAATAGATATTGGTTATAAATACCAATATAAGTTATTTTCTTTACATTAAAATATTGAATATATAATACTGTTAATTTTTAATTGTGATTATTCTCAATGCAACACATTCTTTTATATTACAAATTATATAAATTAACTGAAAGCTTATTAAAATAAATAAAAATATTACAAATGACCTTTTCAAAAAATACTCTTACAAATCAGATGAAAAATGAAAATTAACCTGTTAAAATGATATGAGCTAATTTGTATTGTAAATTAAAAGGAAATTTCGAACTGAATGAATTTATAAAATCATTCTTAGGAGGCCATCAAAATGGATATATATATATATATATATATATATATATATATATATATATATATATATATATATATATATATATATATATATTGAAAATTACATTTCAGAATACTCAAATAATATTTATTACATAAAACATTCAATAATAAAAAAATACTTGTATATAATTCTACATTAGTAATTTAATAGTATTATTTTATATATGACCAGGGGGCTTTGCCCCCTGCTTGCAACGTTCGCCGAACCCCGGATGGGCTACGCCCCCTCGCTTCTTTTCACGATCGGAGTAGATTAATGGCATTAATATTGATATATATATATATATATATATATATATATATATATATATATATATATATATATATATATAAAGATAAACATTTTATTTTTTATTAACCCGCAATATTTGAATAAACTCCATATGCTATTCAATAAAATTGATATTTTAGATTAAAATAAAAATTAAGATGTAAAATTGGTTCGTAGGTTTTACTTTCATGGGCTGATAATAAAAATTACAAGACAGTTTTTTTTTATTGTGATACAAAAAGAAATCTAAAAATTTTTAATTAGATGTTTTAAAGTGTCGATTGAGCAAATGAAGATTGAAATATCTTAAAAAAATTGCAAAAAAAAACTTATATAAATCAAGTACATGAATTTGAAATTTAATAATATGATAAAGGTAAATAAAAATTTAAATAAAATCATAAATATAAATCAAAGTATACAACTACCCAAATGTGTTATGTGTACGTATGTATAAAAATATGTATAAAACTATAAATATCCATTTAAGTATTCTATTTTTTTCAGGCACATAACTAAAAAAGATTAAATGATATGTCTAATAGTTTATCTATTTTTTAAAAAAGAAAAAATTGCAATGTCATTGTCATATGGGGTCATCCAAATGTGATGCCTAGTTTGTGTTTTATAAAAAGAAACAAAAGAAATTTTACACATTTCCATATGCACCACCTTATACAAGTTTCTTTTTAATAAAACACAAATTTAGATGTCATATTGGATAACCATATATTTACGAAATTAAATTTTAAATTATAGTAAAATAAAATATAAAATGCCAATATTCCCCTCTAAAAATATTAAAATACAATATATAGTATACACACATTTTTATAAACGAATTATATTTCAGTCCACGTGTCATTACTTTTTTTTCCAGTTTTAAGAACAGAGAGTCAAGGTTTTCTCGAAATTGTATAATGTGAATTATTGAAACAAAAATAGTTTTAGAAATCTTTTAAAATAGAGACGACTGTTTTATGGTAACAGATAACATCGTGGTATATTTAAAAACTATAAACTAACTGTAACTGTTAATATTTAAAAGATTAACAATTTCAAAATGGTATTTGAATACTTAAAATAACAATTTATAAAGTAATTTTGTAGCAGTACTCAACTACTTTTAATACAAGGAAACATTTGTTTCTACTTAAATATTTAATGCTGATGGTTTCCAATATAATCAATTTGTGTACGTAACATTGTCAAATTTCCATTTATATTGAAACAGAATATTATATAGTATATAAATATTGAAAATCATTTTGTTCAAATTGTAAAATTTATAATAAAGAAAAAATGACTTTATAATACTTATGGAATTATTGTTTAAAATACACCTTTATCAAGTATAAAAAATAAACATTTATTTACAGACATTTTATATTAAGTTGAAAAAGTATATAAATAATCGAATACTTAAAAGATTTGAATAAAGACACATTTGTTTTATTTTTTAAAAAAACTTACATAAAAATTATTTTTTCCCATTAAGAAAACGGAATATTAAAAGTTTTCGAATAAATTAAAATTAAATTTTTTAATGAGATCTACCTTGTCATGTTTAACTTTCGAAAAAAATGATTGGAAGTTTTGTAATAAACTTATTACAAATATTGTACAATAAAATGAAAATACATTTAAATATGTACACACACACACCATGAACTCTGTTTTAGCACCAAATTGCTAACCTCGTCATTAACCAGAATAAATAAAAATGTAGTAAAAATTGTAGAACGGTCACAATTACAAAGATTTTTTTAATATTGAAATAATGAAAAGGCGTAGAGTAGATGGCCTTTTTTAAAAAAGAAATAAATGCGTACAATAAGTAGTGTATGTACGCAGATCTCAATCTAAATTTTAAAATTCATATTTCTAATGATTAGCACCATTCAAATTTTCAGCTGTGTGCGTATTTGTGTTACGTATAAACACACACATAAATACATATACATACACATATATATCATGTGAGATTTTCAAACAAAAAAATGCGTTAATTAAACTTTTCCCGCGCGCTAGGAAATCCAACTGGTTTTAGAGTAGATCTAAAAACGCGGCAACAGTGTACCAGCTTGTAAGATCGTTCATAGATCTTAAAATTTTATACAGTGATTGAATCATCACTAAAGAATGTGTGTTGAAGTACAATTTTGAGATTCATGCATATAATCGAATCTGAATTTTTCAATTATAGTGTGGGTAAAATTATAAATATATCGCATGATGATTTCAATAAATACAAAAATGACTAAGAATTTTACAAAATAACAATTTTTCTTATTACGTTCGTGATTAAATATTACTTAAGAAAAATAATACCCATTGATATAAAAAATGCGGAATAACTAATACATATTATTCTTTTGTATGTATATTTTATGAACGAACAGTTTTTTAAAATAACATATATGGGTTTGGAATAGTCTTTTATTATATTGAGATTTAAATGAGTTTTACTTTATACATTTTAAATTTCTGTAAAATATTTAAATACACATATGTAACTTAAAATGACAACAGGCTTTAAAGAAATTCACAATAGTCAATAAAACTGTAAACTATTCGACAAAAAGTTCGAATTTAATTAAGAAGTATATTTTTAATTTGAAAAACAAACACCAATTTTTTTTTAATAATGTTAATAAAATCAATTAGTGATTTTGGAATTGTTATATTAAAAATGTAAAGTATTCTTTTAGTTTCCTTAAATTCCACAGCAAACATTCTGGTTAAAAAATATAAAAACTATTACTGTGCCTCTCAAAACCCTCTTAAATCATGAATCTATTTATATATACAATTGGATAATTTTTGAAATTAAAAAAAAAACCCTTACAAACAAAATGTTAAATATTTTAAAAATTCTTTTATTAAAATAATTTAATAATACTTAAAGACTATAAAAATATCTCTTATAGATTTGCAATTTGATAATACTCAATTTCCAATTTTTATGTGGTAAATTTGTGCGCGTGCGTAGATTTATTTCCGATGTGATATATTAAAACGTTTCTCGTAAACAACGATTCTTGAAAGAACAACAATTCAAACCTGAATATTTATGTATCCGGCTTAGAGGGTATTTTTTACGTAATGAGATTTAAATACAGAATAGTAACGATATTAAAAATATACACAGTAATTAATTTACTGATCAAAATCCCTAAATTATTTATAATAAAAATTGAATAACAAATTCCAAAAAATATTATGTAAGTTATAAATAACAACGTCGTACACGTATTAACATTTCATATTGTGCTATATTTAAAGAGAAAGTTATCTACGTTCTTTTTGTATATCTATAACAATATCGTAAGACGACGCATCGAGTTTGGCTGAACACCCGGCTCTGCCTGGCCAACTTGAACGAAAACCAGTTTGCCTTCGGCCCTAAAGCCAGATAATAATGCTTGACTGCTTGCCTCTGCATCTATTTTATACCAACCATAGAATTGACCGTTGAAATATTTTTTTCCAAAATGCTAATAATTTATGAAAATGATCTCATATTTAAAATGAATAGTAGATGAACAAAATTTTGAGATTATGGTTAATGTCATATCGCATTTAATTCAAAATGAGGACAATTTTTATCTGGCTTTACAGTGGAAAGACGCCAAATCAACTAGTTTTGTTGACCCCAAACAACATGAATGTATTATTGAAGGAATGCGGTTAAATTTATTGCTCTTTACCGAATATTGAAAATGTTATTTTTTTTATTTTATTACCGAACTTGGTAATATACAGTACTCAAATCTTATCAATTTTATTACGAATTATTATTAAAACGCACACATGATTTATTATTATTACTGTTGTTCATATATTACACGCATTTTTATTTTTCATAAAATATATCTGAATGTAAATTTAGTCAATTTATAAACTAATATCAAATCCAAATATTTCATCACAATACCTTACCACCTATCTGTAATTCATATAAATACATAACATGTATATATACATGCACACATATAAACATTTTATATATATTATTTTTTTATATCATTATTGTACGCGTTGAATTTTGTAATCTATTTTAAGAAAGATGTATAAATAATAAAAAACACGCATGTATTTTAAAAATTATGGACTGTCATTGTTTGGGAGATTTCTTAGGTTTTTAAAATTCGATAATTTAAATTTTTCTAGAGATATTTAGTCGACACTAAAATATTTATAAAAATCATTGAAAAGTGGATAAAAACCATGCTTGGTTACTAATAAAATTGTCATAAAATCAATAATGATGAAATACATATTTCTGAACAGATACAATTAGATTAGACTTTAAAAACAAACAAAAAAAAAAACTCTTACCTTCCATCTTTCTGCGCATTTTTTCGAAAACTCAGCAAAAATAACGTTTTCTTCCGGATGTTTCTTCTTGTGCTCTTCACGACACGTCTGTACAAAAAATGCATACGCCGTCATCCTCCCCCTAGGCTTAGCATCGGCCTTTGCGCGTGGCATTCTCGCCTTTTGTACTTGCTGATGGAATTGCGTGTTTTGAATTTGTTGATTCTGTATCTGATGCTGATTTTGAGTTTGTTGTTGTTGATTTTGAATCTGCTGATGCTGATTCTGTAACTGTTGATTCTGTTGTTGGACTTGGTTATGCACCTGCTGCTGTTGCTGAACAACTTGCTGTTGTTGCTGAACTTGCTGCTGCTGTGCTTGCTGATTAGCTTGCTGCTGAGCTTGTGCTGCTTGTTGCACTTGTTGATTTTGCTGCGTTTGCTGATTTTGTTGCTGAAAAATAAAGAAAAGTTACAAAAACACTATCACTAAAGAAATCAACTATTTATACAAAAGGAAGAAACTTCTCCGGTTTATACAAACATTTATTACTAACTTAAAATATTAATGAAAATAAGGCTTTAAACAGAATGTACTTCATATTCGAAGAATTTGAAAATTAATCACAAAACAATGCAAAAATAATGCACACTAGTATGTGTTAAAAAAAAGGTAGAAACACGCTGGCTAATACAAGTCATTCGACAAATTCAAAAGCAAGTCTGAGTAAAGCCCAAAAACAAACAGCAATTTTATAAACAAAAAAAATTCCGCTTTCTACTTATTCACAAATAACATAGACTCCTTTTCACAATGTTAAAATTAAGCATTCATTCCGATGATTCCTTTAATGAAAAGTATAAAGCGAGTTTACATCAATGTTAAAAATCCATATCCCGGTAAAATATTTGAAAAGTGTTGCTTACTACCGATATATGAAGTTAAGTAAAGATAATTCAGAATGATATAAAAAATAAGAATGAATTAACATTTAACGTATAAACTTATTGTATAAATTACTTTTATACAATAATAATCTGCACAAATGGTTTATACATCATCAAGTTATAGTAAATTTAAATTCAATTAAATACATAAAATTATATTTAAATAGGACTACTACTATCTTTTGAAAAAATAATTCTTTATTATATACACGTGATTTTTTAAAAATGCACACGTCATAAAGATGTTTTAGAAATAAAATCACTTTATATTTATTTATACAAAAAATATACATATTTATTTCAACTGACTTGACAATGAAATTAATAATGGTATGCTGCTTTTAACTTCGTTTTAAATGTAGAATTGTTTTATACGATAATTTTAGAAACTTAAAAAACTTTTTTTTTAATTCGCTAATAACAATTAATAAACATCATATCCGTTAATTAAGTTATTATCTATAGTCTCTACGCAAAAAAAAGTTTATATATAAATACATATGCATAAAGATAAATTATGCATAACTGAAATGTGCAACTATCACAACTACTAATAGAAAATACGAGGGTCGTTTGATAAGTATGGTAAAAAGTAAGAAAAATTTAATTAAATTAAACAATAAATAAATTTACTATACTTATCAAATAACCCTCGTATATAATAAAATCGAAGTTAACAACATTAAAAATATTAGAAATATTCATTTTGTTTTGAATCTAAGTGAAAAAATTTTGTTCACAAATATGTATATATATAATTTATATCCATCTACATTAAAATGATAAAATATCAAATGCCATCAGTAATCAACTTTTAGATTTATATTATTTATTAAGTTATGTTGTAAACGTTTACTCCCCTCGTAAAATATGTAACGAAACAAAGAAATTTGAAATTTAAATACTTGGAAAATTATTCATTAACAAAAGAATTCGTTTTCGAGAATTGTAAACTGTATTTAATAAAAATTACATTAAAATGTAATGGTTTTTAAAAGATAAATTTTCAGAAATAAAAATGCTAGAACAATAAATATTAGTAAATTCTTCTTAAAAGTAATTTAATGATGGACAGGCACAAAAACTTAATACTTTTGACCACAATTTAAAATGCTTAACATCACACATATACCTTTTTATGACCACTTTGAATATTAAAAAAATACATATTCTCCCTTATTAAAATTATATACAAAATACACTTTTTTTAATAATTTCCTTTCTTGAATAACTGATTACATATCATTGAATATACTAAATGGTAAGATTTAATTTCACAATTGTACTCCACTACCAAAAATACACACACACACACTTATTAAAAACAGTAATACTTCAGCATTACAAAGTATGAAGCATTAAACATCAACAACTTTTTTTAAAAGTAACAAAACTTAGAAATTATAACATTGTGAATAAAATAATGTGTATAATGAAGCGTCCAAATAACATATATTGTCTTAAAATAATATTTAAAATGTGGTATATAACTGGGTCATTACAATTGCGAAGGTTTTCCTAGCAGAAACATTCTTTTTATAACCAACTGAACTTTGACTTCTAGTTGACAAAAAATCATTTGGAATAAATTTAAAAAACCTGTAAGTTCAAATATACATTCATAAACCGATCTTACATGAACTTACATAATACAATATGAAAATTGCATTTAAAATGAATTATTTTCCATAAACTAAATAATTATTACTATATTCTTTCAATAATACAGTCCAAACATGATGACATAATAACATCGGCCATTTTACTTTATTAATTAATTATATCTATCAAAGAAAATATTATTTCTTCTAAATGAAACTATTAAATAACAAATTAATTACTGCTACTTTTGTTAACTATTGGATAAAATGAACAATTAATTCATAACAAAGGACGAATAATTAATAATAGAAATAACATTTTATTATATGCAATTTGTGTTGAATATTTACTATTTTCAAAGAATATGAGCGTATATTTAATAAACGTTCAAAATAAAATTAAAACCTATTATTATAAATCAACAATATTTATATTATAATCATCAATATTAATCGAGTATAAAATTGCTCATAGTAAACATTTTCAAAACAAAATGAATATAAACTACGTTATGCAATATTAAATAAATAGCTCAACTTCACTTATTCAAAAAGTGCAAAAAAAAAATGATTTTCGAATGTGAAAAAACATTTCATTTTAAACTGTCTTTTAATACTAAATTGAAAAGTGTGAATATATAATCATACAAAACTATCATTTTTAATAAGACATTTCTATTAATTTGATTAAAATAACTTAAAATGTACAATTTCTTAATGTTTTGATTAAAAACTACACAAAAAGAAGTCTGACAATAGCGGATTTTTTTTTTTGACTGAAAATTGAGAAAGGTCTGAAATACATATATGAAGTAAAATTTAGATTTTAAAACAATTTAGGCGTTTGATTTAATAGAAATTCACCAAACATTGATTTTTTTTTAAAAAAAAGTGAGAAATATATGTCCTTATAAATTAACACTATTGTGCATATAATCAAAATAATTAACAATTTCAATGTAGATTTTTGACGAAAACTTGTATGTCAATTTTTTATAATTGAAAATTATCTGTAGAATAATTAAAAAATAGCAAAACTATAAAGCATATTAGAAAATTATCGCCTTTTTAAAATATTCAGTTTAGACTACACAATTATCTCTAGAGAATTATTTGTTAATAAATCTAATTTAAGCATTAAAACAACCACCAAATAATCTATATTGAAGAGCAATCAATTTCGCTTTACACTTTTCCTTTTCAGAGGTTATAAAACAGCATTATTGTAGTAATAATAGCAACCACTATCTATCATTTGGAAATGATTCTCCGAAATATACTTTAAAGCCACGCAATTCATTAACAGTTATGAAAACAATAATATAATTAATATTTCTTTAGCAAAGAAAAAAGTTTACAATATGAAAACAATGTGATTAAATAAATTTTGTTTTACTAGAATAAAGGCGTTTAAATCTGCGCATATGTAAGAAATTTACTTATTAATATAATAGGTGAAGAACACATTTTTTAAAACTAGTTTTTAGTGTAATTCATTTTTAATTTTTATTTTTACAAATTCAATTTTTTAAATTATTCATTTTTAATAATTTAAAAAATTGAATTTGTGAAAATAAAAATTAAAAATGATTTATAAATATTTTTAATAAATATACGCATTCATATATATATATATATATATATATATATATATATATATATATATATATATATATATATATATATATATATATAAACACCCACCCCATTATACCGTTATTTTTAGTTGATTATGCCATACTTTCAAATAGAAATATGTATATGTTAAATTTTATAATTCTGCAATATATAAAAATATCTATGTACTATTTATTAAATAGTGATAATTTTTTATTTTAATTAACAAAAATGTTGATTATGTACATTAAAATTAGATACAAAAACATTATAAAAAAAAAATACTCTACTATTTTTCATTTTCAAATCTTTAAATTTAATATGTATATACATATTAACAAGAACTGATTTATTCGTAATTAACTAATGTAATGTGGTAAATTATAAATTTTTTATGTGCTATTCAAAATATTGCAAATAACTGTGGTATATTTTCGAATATTGTTGATAATGTTATTTAAATACCAAAAATTCTCTCTCTATCTCTTTATGTATATGTGCATGTATGTATGTATGTATATATAAATATATATATATATATATATATACAGACAGACACACACACACACACACTATAAGCAGTCATTGGAAAAATCAACATTTTAAAAATGTCCTTTTATACACGAAACTATATTTTAATAAATTTAGAATTTCAAAACATTTACAAAAACTTATTAAAACGAACTTGAAATGGCCTTTCTATTTACAATGTTTAAAAATATATCTGAATTTACTTTTTATCAATTTTATTAGAATAAATCATTATAGTATGGGTAATAATTCAATGTGGAATATACCATAAGCTAATCTCGTTGAGTAAAATATATCTCAGGAATATTTTATTTACAAACATATGATGTTCACAAAAATATTTAAAAATAATTACGCACCGAAAACCACAAATAAAATTTCTCATTTACAAATATTATCAACATTTTTCGGATTAAAAACATTTAGTAATAGGAAATGAAATTTATCAGTGTAATACGTAAAATAAAAGTAATAAATACAACGCACTGAATTTACAGATGTTTTAATATTATATATATATATATATATATATATATATATATATATATATATATATATATATATATAAATATATATAAATCATCAAAATTTGCACCATCCCCTCCTATCATATATAGATTAATTACACATTTTCATTAGGCATTAAGGTTGAATTTAACAAATGAATTAGAATATATTTTTAAAATACGTACTGATATTTAAAAACTGTGAAAGAAAAAATTAACACAGAGAAATAAATAAACTTACTGATGTGTAATTAAATATTACATTCTGCATGTTTCTAGAAAAAATGTGCCTAAATTAGACATTAATAATCATATTCACATAGTGCTATAAAAATAATATAATATATATATATATATATATATATATATATATATATATATATATATATATATATATATCACAATACACCACGTATATATAAATGTGTTCATGTACGGCCATCTTACTTTGCAACAGTATGAACTCATATGAGCATCTATACTCAAACACACCTGCTGTCTGAGAATTAGAATCCATCATTATTGCGCACACTACTAAGTTGTCTATCTATCCATTTGTGACTTCACGTGTTTGATAAACAACAAACCGCAACCTGTCAACGACATGTGACAACTAAAGTCATCATAATCGTTGCAATATATTAAAATATTAATTGAATAAAAAAATAAATTAAAATTGAAGGAAGAAACGGTCCACCATTTTCTTTTAGCCTCTTGATGTACACGGGTCACCCTCTACCAGTAACTATATACCGCCATCTTTTAACAAACGTAATTCCGACACGTTATGTTTTAATTAGAATATAACACACCCTTAATTATTTTAAAAAGTGCACAATACGCTGATCGATGAAATTTCAAAATATTACATCAAGTATGATAAAACAACAACACCCAAATATTTTACTCCTGTGTCACAAAATGGATAACGATTTTTTTCGTGTAAAATTTACACATTACATTTTTGAAGTTGAATAAAATAGCAGCCAATATTTAAAAATTACCAAATATCATTTCTGTTAATTTTGCATGTAAATGAAAACATCGTTAAGAAATGTAATGTACAATAATACACTAAATAAATTTAGATTGTGTATGTTATTTATGAATGTATGTGTACGTATATATATATAAATAAATGCGTGTGTTTATGAACATATGGTATTAAAAAAATATTTTCAATTAACCACATTTATTATACAAACATATAATTTGAAAAATTAACTAGAGCTGACTTTATCATTTTATTGAATATTAATGGTTCTAAAAAAAATCTTTTGTAATTTTATATATATATATACACATACATACACACAACATATACATCGTTGATACAAAGAAAAAATATTTTTTGAAAGTTTAACATACACACAATCAACACTTGGGGCACTAAAAGCACTAAATACTAAGCTGAAGCACACATATAATAATGCATTGTATCAAATATATTGCCCAGTCTAAAAGCATGGTAATACAGATACAATTTTATATTTAAGAAAACACTTCAGAAATAATAAATAAAAACATTGTTTCCTGCGCAAATTCCACCAAATAATCATTAAAAAAATATATATATATTTGGACAAAATGATACTTAGAACAATAATGTTCTGATGACAATATTTTAGTGTTTTGAAAAACCAACTTCAATCAATTTTCGTCTTTGAAGTACATTTCAATAAACGTTTGCCGTTTTTTATTTTTAAGTGCAATTTCCATTACATATGCTCTACCTTTTATTATAAATTTACGGAATTTGAATGAAATATATAAATATATATACATGTGAATATAGAACTTGACCTTTCATTGTTCAGTTTTGTCTACACGTTTCATTTAGCTTACCGGTGGTGGAGTCGATACATTCTGCATATTCTGCATTGCGTTCTCCATGGCCGCGTTTGGATACCACCATTGTGTGGCAGTGGGTGCTCCACCCGCAGGTTGCACCATGCCCAAACGATAATCATAACCACGCATACCAGCTGGTGCTACTGTCGTATTTACTACGGTGGCGGCCGTCGTTGCCGCCGGATTCTGAAAACTGCTAGCCATCTTGTACGAAAATAGTTGGTGCGTCGCTGCCGTACTACGTGCCGCATCGTGTTGTTGCTGAGCCAATTGTTGTTGGGCTTGCTGCTGTGCCTGTTGTTGCTGTTGCTGCTGCTGTTGTTGCTGTTGTTGTTGCTGTTGGGCTTGCTGTTGTTGGGCTTGCTGTTGTTGATGATGCTGATTGAGCAGGTGCTGATGATGCGACTGTAGAGTCTGTTGTTGATCGCCTATAGCGCCCGGCCACCACACTGCGTCCTCCCGCGCGCCCCAAGCTGCGGCACCACCGCGGTGGTGTTCAGACATGGCTTCCACACTACACGCTGCCGCTATGCTATTATACACTCCACTCACACACACTTTTGTGCCGGTCCTCCGTCTTTCCGCCGCGTTCGACTCGACAAACACACCACCGCGAAAGGGAGATGTAGCTTTCCCGCTCTAACGTTGACTGTCTGTCTCGCTCAAGCAAGCTATACGCGCGCGTCAGTCGGGGTGGCTGTGCTTAACTTATAGAGCACTGTTGCCAAGTTTCTGTCGTTTGGTTCTTGCGCGATCCACCACAAAGAACGCGCGACGTTGGAGGGGCGGCCGGTCGGTTCAAATATACGGGTCCCCCTTCGCGCTACCCTTGAATTTCGAGGTCAGCGCGCGCGCTTCGGCGCGATTTCGTTTCAATCTGCCGCAAATTTCCGAACGAAAGATTTCACTCGATATGCAATTCTTGTTAAGATACCTTTTTCATATATCGTTTTCGTATTTGTAAAAAAATGTTTTATAAAAATCGTATAATACAATAAAAAATATCGAATGATATATAAATGTATATTTTAGTGTTTGCACTGAACATGTTTTGGCGGTACAAAACTTAAACTACTAAGAGTAAACTTGAGACACAAAAAAAAACGTGTATTATATGATGACGGAATCATCAAGACACTGCTGCTGGTAGAACACAAGCACACCACATGTTTTCCAACACCTACCCGGACCAATGACAGAAAAACCGAATATGAAAAGTCGACATTTAACTAATTAAATGAACAACAGAGACGACATGAATACATATATCGTGACATGGAAACGGACAAACAATCACATTTGAAAAAATAACATGAAGACGCTGAGAAAGATTGAAACACGACTGATGCCCGCGATGTGGCAACATGGTACTGCTCGCTGCGTTTGGGACGCCAATAGTCGAGAGCAGCGCACTCGTTTCATAGGCAAGGAGAAGTGTGCGACGCGGGACGAACATGTTACCGCGCCCTCGCCCCGCGCATGTGTCGGGTCGTACAAACCAACGAAACGCTGGCTGTGGCCGGTCAATAAGATGGCGATATACGCATTCCCAGGGCTATGGAGCAGGCAGGCAAAAGCAAGCAAGCCGTGTCGAGTTGCTGAAGCCAAGCCCAACATGACGCTGCTGCTATGTTTGTGTATGTGTGTATCACAGCAGTGGTTCCCAATATGTTTTCGATATTCGCCTCAATAAATACGTTTGAAATTTATTTAACACACATTCAACGTCACGTCAGCAACATATTTTTAAAGCAGTATTACCAAACACACGTATAATTGAATTTCATCGATCAAAATACTAATACAAATAAATACGATTCATGTTATAAATACACATTTTTAATCAAAATTCAATTGAGCATTTTATATATATATATATATATATATATATATATATATATATATATATATATATATAGACACACACATACAAATGTACATAATCAAGGGTCGATTAATATAATCATTTTACATACAATATAGCATATTATTTATTGTAAAAATATATTTTTTTAAAAAAATATATTCGTACGTTTTTCTTTATTATAAATACTATTCCAGTAAAATAATAAAAAGCAATTTATATTCTTTTATTAACTTAAAAATAAACTAATTTAAAATGTAATATATATTTAAAATAACATTTTTATAAGAGTAACAATAATTATGAACATCAATGCACTATTAAACTATACGCCTGTGGCTGATAGGTGTTATGTATGTGTGTGTGTATATATATATATATATATATATATATATATATGTGTGTATATATATATATATATATATATATATATATATATATATACATCTATTAAATAATATATAATAAAAAATTCAAATGTACATGAATACAATAATTGTAATCTTAAAATTCACCTTATCTTATCAATATATAGATATTTACACAAACATCCACTCAGGCACTTTTATTTTGATCAATACAACGAATGTAAAATTCAGTTTTTTTAAGTATATTTTATATTTGGAATTATGTTCTTTTATACCTCAATGTGCAAAATACAGTGTGTATGTATATTTTATATATATATATATATATATATATATATATATATATATATATATATATATATATATATATATATATATATATATATATAATACATATACTTACACCTACATCACACACACGAACGAATTGAAGAACCACTGTTATTTTTGATCATGAAAAGTATATAGAAGGGGCAAGAGGCAGTTCGGCCTGCCAGCCTCTAAGCTTTAAATTACCTCATCCCCAGCTGCAGCGGCAAAGCACCCCCCCGAGGGATGATGCTACCTATACACCCGTGGTGTACATTTTTCGTGGTACTACTTATATATAGCAGTATAATAACGGAAAATAATTGTTTAAATTTTTAGTTTCGTACTTTACAATTCACAGGTAAAAGAATTTTATTCTTGTTTGAAATGCAATTTTTAGAAACAAGGGATAGTTTGAAATGGGTTTCTTTCATTCATTTGCACATAACATACAATATCGGGAATAAATATTTCTACGTTTTTATGTGTGTGTAAATAGATATGAAGAACGTGTTCCCGCGTAAATGTTTGTTACAGACACGTGGTTCCGTTTCTGCCTGCTGTATATCGCAAAACTAGACTTCCGTTGAAATTGACTGTTGAGTTTGTTCACACACGCAACATCTCCACACAACATAGCATATAATATATATAGTAACAATACAACCGTTTTAAAAAAGTGCATATGCCTTGTATCAGGTATGTATACACATGTAATTTTTTTCTCTCTAAAACCAACCAAACACCCACCCACGCATCCACACACATACATACATACACACATTAAAAAGTTATAAATAAAAATTATACTGAACAAAATATCATTAAATCTACATTCAAAATATATATTCTAAAGAAATTAAACTCAATATTTGCTTTGAAAATCAACAAATCATAATAAACCGCGACAAAAGAAAAAATTAAAATATAATAAACCCATCAAAATTTCCATTGAGGAACATTAATTATGTAAATTATATTATTATTGACAAAAATTACTTAATGACAATTTCAAAAACTCATCCAATTAAAAATTATACTTATTACTGATCTACTTTTTATCTCGATGTAAAACACTTATATTATTTAAATGTCCAATGTCATTAAGTAACCAAATCATAAAAACATATTAAATGTACAATACTGTGGCTAAAATTTAATAAACTAATCACTACCAAAATATAATCTTTTTTGTCACAATATTGAACACTTACTAATTATTTACTTTAATTTGGCTACACACATTTAACAGAGATTACACACACAAGCACACATATGTATGAGGCCCGTTTGATAAGTATGGTAAATTTATTTATTGTTTAATTAAATTTTTCAATTTAGTTTTTCTTACTTTTTACCATACTTATCAAACGATCCTCGTATATACGTAGGCATAAG
>CP092088.1:27237506-27377506 GCA_029203775.1 Neoneuromus ignobilis
AACTTAATGAGCATCTATTTAAAACATTTTGTATGTGAAAAGAACAATTTTTACTTTTGAATATTGTGAAGTGTTCAGGAATGAACGGATTTAGTACTGGCGAGGAAGATTCAAGAGGTCCTACAGATCAAGTTTGTTGTTTAGTTGATGATGGCGAAAGTTGCATGAGACCTGCAGGTAACGCGTCATATAGTAAACGAATTCAAAAAACTGTAACTCAAAGAAGACTAAGATTAAATATTGATCATTTCGTGAGTAACGTGACTTTTTCTTAAATATATTCGTGACTTATAAACACTAAATTACTACCATTTTTAGGCTAGACATATATATATTTGTGATTACCATAAAACAATGATTCAATGTGCAAGAACTAAACGGAGGCGTAAGGATTCAGAAGATGATAGTAATGAAACAGATACAGACATACCTGAAGTTGATCTTTTTCAATTACAAGTCAACACTCTTAGAAAATATAAGCGTCATTACAAAATGTCTATCCGACCTGGTTTAAATAAAGCACAGCTTGTAGATGTAAGTATAAAATAGAAGAATGTTTTATGTTCGAAATGTATGAAGTTTATTTGTTATTTAGAATTTTGTGTTTTTCATTTAATTGAGAACAATAGTAATATTTTTCATTTGTATTAATTACTTGCTTTGTTAAAAATTAAATTATTTTTTCAGAATATCATGAAACATTTTAAAACAATTCCTGTTAAAGAGAAAGAAGTTGTAACATTTTTCATATACACCGTAAAAACAAACAGCAATAAATTAGATCAAAAGAATGGCCTTGCTTCAGATACAACGTAACTTTAAGAATCTTTAAAAATACTTATTTTTTTTACATATATGGTTTGTACATACATTTCCATTTATTAATATGATTATAAATAACAGTAGCGTCAGGTAAATATTTAATAGATTTTTGTAAATGTATCATAAATTTTTTAGCTATAAATGTTTTGTATTTGTGAGAATTATAATATTTATAAACATATTGCAATGAAGTAAGTTGAGAATATAATTTATTTTGTTATGTTAGGCAAGAACCGGTTTGTGTACAAAAATGCATACACTTTTTTTAAATTAATTTGTATCTGTGATTTATTTGATTTGCAAAATATGTAATTTTTATGTAATTTTATTGTAATTATTTTATTTCTTATTTAATTTAGTGAAATATGCAATGGTATAATGAACATCATAACTATAAAACATTTACACATACAAATACAGATGCATTTTAATTGTATACTTTCAGATAGAGAATTGAAATTAAATAATTTTATTAAAATGTCAATCAACAATTTTTAATCATTTGTTTTGTAACATATATAAACAAATGATAATAGTTTTATATTCACTTTGTATTTTAATCATTTTAAATTATATTTTCTTTGTAATTATCATTATATTATCTTATATATGTATTAATATTTCCAAAAAAAATTATTGGTTTCAAATAAAGAAATACATTTAAATGAATATGTATATTTTTTAATTACAATTGGCAACTAAATGATATATGTAAGATAGTCAATTTATAAATAACACATTTTTATAAGAAGGTGTAATTATATAATTATGAGCATATCATACATCATTTTCTATATAACTGAAATTTTGTTCCTAATATAATAAATAAATGTGATATTGTTCCATTGCCTGAAGAAATGTATATTTCAAATAAGTACAACAAATTTTTTTTACAAATATGTTATCATTTTTGAAATGTATGAACTTTGCACAATTTTATTGGAAATTTTATATTATATTTAACTTTAATAATGAAGGTATTAATAAAAAAATCAATTTACAAATAAAACATGCAAGTAAAAAATGTCTATAACAAAAATTACACTTTTTAAGAATTTTATAGGTAAATTTTTTATTTTTTTTACAGAAAATTATTTTCTAACTATAAAAAAGTAATAAATCATATTAAAGACTGATCATTTTGCAATTACTAAGTCTGATTATAAACAAAAAATGTTAAAATACATTTATGTAAGTGGTCAATTGCAATGTGAGTTTTTTTCTAAATGTTGAATAAATATTTTATTTCAATTATTTTAATATAATGTTGATTAAATAATTTTAAATATTACTGGATATCAAAAAAATCTACTTATGCGAAATGATCCAATTTAATGAATTATAAATTGGCCATATGATTAACTGTGTAATGAGTATAAGATATATCAATAATGTATATTTTCTATATGTAATATGTAGAAAACATCAATGCATAACATAAATATCAAACTATTGTTAAATATTCAATATAATTTTGTTTAATTATGTAATTACATAATAATAACATACTAATTTCATGTTATATAAAGGTAGTATTTCCAAGATATAAAAAAAAAAAACTTCCTTAGAACATTTTTCAACTGGAACATACACTTTTATATATATTAAAATTTTATATTCTTCTTCACATATAGTTTTAACTAGTTATGTAATTTATTAATCTAGTATTTTACAGTATTTAAACGATGTCAATATTGTTTTAGAGATACTAAATGTAACAAATTAAAAACAACTTTATTGTGAAGATTTCTTATTAAAATTTGTGTTATAAATATATATTTTTTAAAATATTTTAGAATTTTTTTATGCATTATTTATGTTTCTTTGCCATCACACAATATATGTTATTTACTATAACAATTTTATATTTTTAAAATTAAAAAAAAATTGGGAGATTTCTAAAGAATATAAAGTTGTCACTAAAGAAATGACATGATTCCACTTGTTCACAAATGTATAAAATAAATTTAGTGCATATTTATTTTATGAAATTATAATAAAAATTGTTAAAAAAAATAATTGAAATGATCTGGTATATTTTAATAAAATAAATATATAAACATCATTTAATGAAACAAATATTTCACTATTATAATATTGACTTTATATTAAGAGCAACTTATAATTTAAATTCATTACACGTTTCAAACTGTGTTCAAACAATATATACAATTTTTTTTTATTAACATTTACAATAAAAAATTGAAATATTCAATGTTACATATAATTACATTTTTCACAAAAAACTTTATTTTATTATTTAAACTTTCTATATTCTTCAATTAATTTTAAGAAAATGTATTTTTTATAATTTACCTAGCAAAAAATTATGAATTACAATCAAGAATTACAACTTCATCTTCTTCACTATCTTCATTATTCATTGTATTTTTTTGGTTAGTAGATTTATGTTTTGTAACTGGAATTTCATTGACAATTTGAAGATCATCTGAAGATTCAGAATCACTTTTATTCTCAGATTTCCAAGTATTACTTCCACCTTCAAACGAATTTTTATCTGGTTCTGGAATCAGACCAGCTGTATTTTTTCCGATTAATACAATATTTGGTTTTTTGTCTTCGATTTTCAATTCTTTATTTTCAATCAGTTCTAAATTCATTTTGTTCAATCTGGTTTTTTGTAATCTAATACTGATCGAGTCTTCTGTCAAGGATGTTATTTTATTTAATCGTAAACATTCTGAAAAACCAACATCCATGTTTTTATTCCGCAATTCAAGATCTTCTTTGATTAATTCTTTAATTTTTGTAATAATTTCATTTGCACGTTTGGACGCTTCAGATGAGCAACGTAAAACTAAATCTGGACTAGCTAATGCATTACCACTTAAGTGCAAACCACACAATTCATTGTATGAATTTATACCCAAGAACAATAAAGCTTCTGCAACATTTTCTTCTATGTAGGTTGGATCTGCTACAATTTTTTCTCTAAAAAAATTAAAGTTAAAAAATTATAATACATTTACATTAAAAAAAAATTATACCCTTTTTCAAATAATGCGAATGAAACATAAACTGGATAATGATGAATAATTATCGGAATAGGATCCTGCTCTTCTGGTTTGTGTATAGTTATTTGTTCTCCGTTAATTGAAACGTCTGGTCGACGGAAATGTGCCAACGCTGCTAAAGTAGCAATCGAGGCACAATCTATAATATTGCCTTCGTGGTTTAAAACATTTATATCTACTCGTAATGCCCAAACTTTATTATCGGCAGAAATACATAACGATTCCAAATCGACCGCTCTCGAATCTTTAATACATTTTTCCAATAACCTATTGAGTTGAATCGATAATTCAGATTGTCGCCCTGCCTCAAAATAAGGAGATGCCATTGGACTTAATTCAAGATTAATATTAAGTAAACCTTCATTGGGTCGAGAAGCTTTCGGTTGTTGGATTTCACATGATACTTGAGCTAGTACACTAACAAATTTAGGAAAACAATATTTAGGGAATTAAGAATACTTATTCACAATTCACAAGTACCTCGTTTCACCAAGAGTAACATAACACGCGCCCCAATCAGCACCAAAATGAATTTTTAATTTCCGAAATTCATCATGTTTTCTACCATCTAACCTCTAAAATATAAATTTAATTTTTATTTTTACGTACACATATATATTTTAAATTTTGATTTATAAAAAAGTTATTTAGATTACCGTGCCTTCTTTTATAGCATTTTCTAGAAATTTTTTTTCACAAAGAGACACAAATTCTTTCATTTTTAACTTTTAAAAAATAAAACATTTATGTATAACCTTACATATACTCAACTTTAATAACATCCACTAAACTGTGATTATAACAGAATATTACACAAACTAGATGTGAAATGTAATAGCAGAATTTTATTTTTATGTACTATTGTATATTACATATGTAATCAAAAGATATTCTACTAAAAATTAGTTACTATTTAATTTATACTCATATATATATTTATATATATATATATATATATATATATATATATATATATATATATATATATATATGTATTGTGATTAATAGAGAATAATCAAAAATATCACATGAATACAACTTTTTTAACTTTATACATCATATTTAGTATAGATTTAACACAATCATTATTCGTTTCGTGCAAAATCATTTTTACATAACTGTGTTATTTAACAAAAATTATAAGATTTTATTAATAGAATAATTGTTTAATTTTTATTTTAATTCTATTATTGTGAATAAATAATTATCATATTTTTAAAATTTCCTAATATGCATTTCGATAGTTATACTATTATTAGGAGAGCATTATTATTTGGGCTTTGATGGAGATGCTACATTCATCAAAATATGCTTTACAAAATAAAACGAACAATAAATTATTATTAAATACTTTTATAACATTTTTCTCCTTTGTGTAAGTTTTAATATTCACTGATGAACTACATATATGAAATATTAAATGTTAAAAATCTTTTAAAATAGGCCTTAAAATTTTCAAAAACGATTTAAATAGAAATATTTATTATATATATATATATATATATATATATATATATATATATATATATATATATATATATACACCATTGTGCAAAAGTATTCGTCATATGGGTAACATAAGCAATTTATTGATATAATTCAATAAAATCGTTAAATTAAAAAATACATATTTAATTGATAATGAATATAATATTCATTAGAAAAAAATACAAAAAACAATAACTAATTCTATTATAGAGTAGAAATTGTTAAAATAAAAACAGTAGGTGACATTTGCCCTGAACAAAAGTATTTGTCATTTTTAATATTACACAGAAGAAAAATTAACAATTTTTTTAAAAAAAGAGTGTAATATCTCGTTTGTTTCCCTTTTCTTTTTACTATTTCATTTAAATGGTTTGGCATTGAATAAATTATTTTTTTTGTTACTTCCAATGTTATATTTGCCCACTCCTTTTAAAGTAAGGATTTAAGTTGTTTCTTAGAGGTAATATGGTGCTGTGGAATTTTTTTTCCTAATAAATCCCAAACATGTTCTATGGGATTTAGATTGGGAGATTGTAGTGGTGTTTTCAGTGTATGGGGAGTATTGTAGAGAACCCAAAGCTTCACTATATGAGCAGTATGCCTTGGGTTGCTATCATGTTTGAAGTAATATTCATTATTCAAACACAATTTTCTAGCATTTTCTTTTAAATTTTGTTTTAAAATATTCAAATACTAGAACTAATTAATGGTTTCGTCGATAAAAACTAGGTTGCTAACTCCAGAAGCGGCCATACAACCCCACCACCGCCATGTTTAACAATTTTGTGTATATGATTTTCTTTCAGTTCTGTTTTTTTTTCTCCATACCTAAATTTGGACGTCAAAACGATAAATACAGAATTTACTTTCAACCTTGGTCCAAAACTCCTCATTACATTTATTTTCATAATCATTTGCAAATTGAAACCTTTTGGTTTGGTTCACTTTACTTATAGCTGATTTTTTTCTGCAGACGCGATCATTGTAAGTAGCCTTTTTAAGAATATTCCGTACTGTATAAGGAAGTAGTTTTTTCCATATATTTTTCTAACTGTGCTGCCACAGAGGACGAGCTTGTTTTAGGCTCTTTCTTAATAATATTGAATATTTTACGTTGTTCACGTGTTGTAAGTTTGGATGGCCGACCAGTTCTTTGGCAATTTTCTAAGCTTCTTGTATCATTAAAGCGTTTTATTATATTACGGACAGTAGTACAACTCTTGGATATTATTTCCGAAAAGTTCTTATATGATTTATTTTTTTGGTGTAAATTTATAATTATTTTTCTCTGGGATATACAAGATTCTTTTTATTTGCGTCCTATTTTTGAAATATCTTCGTAAAACTCACTAAATGATGAAAATTGTCAACATAAACTGAATGGCGTATTTGCAGACCTTGCTGAGTGTAGATAAGAGACTGATAGGATGGTAAATGCTTGGCTTTGAGGAATGTTTTCCCGGTTTAAGTTGAGGTATGAATTTAGAGTTTTTCCAGACTGCCTGGAACTAATTCAGTCTGAAGGTGTGATTGAGGATGTTTACGAGAGTTGTAACAGTTTTTCTGGGAAGGTGCTTTAGATAAGTGTTGGCTATGCCATCGGGACCAGGTGCCGATTTTCGAATAATGTAGTACGTACATATTTCTCTCTCTATATATATATAACGTCGTTATTGTATCAACTTATATTAATCCATTATTGCTGGTCGAAAACTTTATTGAATATTACCATTCACTCGTTTTTAATCATATTTACGATGCTAATCAGGCAGATTGGTGAGGTTTTTTTATTTAAAATTTACTTTTTTTATATAAGTGCCTCGACTAAAAAGATCTCCGTCGTCCCTATTGTTCCAATCGGGATTAAGCATATTTTTTCCACATGACATTCGGTGATCCAACCACTATACTACTGGTTAGTTTATATATTATATCTGTTTGTATGTGATATATATATATATGTATGTGATATATATATATATATATATATATATATATATATATATATATATATATATATATATATATATATATATATATATATATATGTACTCTCACACACACACACACACACAAACCCAACCAACCATTTATGTATACAATTGTATACTCGTTCACTTATTCTACCACCAAAATACAAATTATGTATGCCGTACCAAATTAGATATTTTAGTCATTTATTCAATAGTTTTTTATTAATTTTCATTCTTATAGTAAAATCCGTTTGTTTCACTATTTTTCTAAGATTATTTGTTTGTTTTTTTTACATTTTTTATTATTTATATTTGCTTATATTATGTATTATTATTAGGTTTATCTACTGAAATAAATGTTAATATTAGTTAATTTTATTTAAACTGTTATTTCCATATATTATATTGGCCATTTCAACGTAATTTAAATTGTGGCCTTTATATTTGTTTTTAACTTTTTTATTAAACTCTTTACTATACTAAAGTTTAATTTCATTAGACATTTATTAATCGTTACATTATTTCATTGAAGTATATAAAATAGTTTATGTTAAAAATTTAAGTTGTTTGTTGAATAAACTCATTTTAATATATTTCTGTATAAACTGTCAAACAAGACCAATGAACAAAAATAATTTTTACTGAAAAGTTTCTTTAAAAACAATTCAACTAGAAAATTCCTACTGTTCGTTCAATTCCGGAATCTACCAAAGACATTTTTCAATATTTGCATATTTCATTATATTATCGATAAGAAAACAAATGTTTCCAGTTCGACGAATGCGCTTCTTTGTCATACTAAGGCGGTGTTATAATAGCCACGAACAGGATGATTTTTTCCAATACTTGAATTGAATGAAAAAATGAATGTTTATGAAATATTGTTATAAATAATTATTTGATGTTTACTTATTTCTAAGCTGATTTTATATTAATTTTTGTACTTTGTTACTTTGAAGTTTATTTGAAATTGTTTTTTCGATAAAAGAAGATAAGAAAATTGATCTAAATTTTTTGGATCACTATTAAATACATTTCTTAATTTTCAAATTATTTGTATAAAAAACTATTTAAGTTTTATAAAATTGTTTTTAAATACATTTTTAATTAAAAATAATAATTTTGTTTCATACTATTCATACAATATTTTTTATATATAAAATAGCATTACTAATATAATGCTTACTTTAAAAAAAATAATTTTTAATGTTAACAGTATGTTGGAATTTGTCGAAGGAGCTTTTTAAACTCGTAAATGTATTTGAGTTATAAACAAAACTTGTGCATCGTTCATTTTTCACATTTGTAATATATATATATATATATATATATATATATATATATATATATATATATATATATATATATATATATATATATATATATATATATATATATACATATATAAAAAATATATACATATATATAAAAAAATGAATCTTCTGTATGATGATATTCGTGACTAGATTACGAATGGAGTACTTTAGATTTTGTAATAGACGGAAATATTTTTTTACATATTTTAGATATTTTGTAATATCTTTCACTAAGTATTACCTGGTATAAATAGATTATCTAGATGTATTCTTGCTTTTGTACAAATAGTTTTAATTATTAACTGATGTATTTCAAAGTACTTTTTTATATTAATTTTTCAAAAAGTAATATATATATATATATATATATATATATATATATATATGTTTATACCTTTTTTATTGAATGGATATACAATTATACTAGAAATAGAAAAATAGTTTTAATGAAATTTTTTTTTATTTACAGAAACTGATTGTGTTATTAAAATATTATTATTTAATTTTTTAAAAATAGTATTAGAGAATATATTATTATTTTTTTAATGTGTTTAATGAATTTTATTTTTAAATATTATATGCATATGTTTATATATATATATATATATATATATATATATATATATATATATATATATTATAAATAATACAATTAATTTTTGTAAAGGAGACAGATATTAAATCAAAAATGTGTATTAAAATGGTTTTTCAATTGTTTTAATTATTGGCGATTACGTAGTACAATGACTTGTATAATTTTATTTAAATAAGTTGATTGTTAACATTGCTTGCGTTTGTTGAATGATTATTTAGTTGTCATTGAATTTTGATTAGTGTTAATTTTACTTGTTCTTACTTTGTAATTTTTACATTCATTTTTTAAAATGTCTGTAAAAGACAGGTTAGTTTTTCTACTACATAAAGTGTTTATTAATGTATTCTGATATCATCATTTGCAGAGTATTTACTGATAATATTAAAAAGGAGTTGGTTAAGTCAGTAAAAAGATATGAACAGTATATAGAAAACCAATATGATAAAGTGATAAGAGAAAAAAGAAATAAGGCATGGAAGTTAGTTGCACAAGACATGTCACAAAAAGGATATAACCATTCGCTTAGACAATTGAAATCATGTTGGACTAGAATGAAAAATGCTTCGAAAAAAAATAAACACTGTAATTCATATATGAATGAAATAAATGAGCAGAGAAATAATTGGATGATACACGACATTCTATCACAAAGCCCAGACCAAGAAAATAATTCAACAATATATACTGACCAGGATGAAAATGAAAGGTATAATATTAAAATTGTACTGTAGTATCGAAAACAGAATATTTTTTTATATTATAACTTTCATGAACTCAATTACGAATATATATGCAGATATAAAACTAATTTTTCTATAGGTTAGTGTTATGAGAAACTATTTTTTCATAATGTTATTTTATAAACATTACTGGTATGAAAGATTTTTGCAATAAAAAATATTTATTTTGACAATAAAAAATTATATGTTCAGAATTTATATAAAGCATAAATTAAAATTAATTTTTTATTTATTCTAATATAGAATAGTTTATGTATATATATATATATATATATATATATATATATATATATATATATATATATGTGTGTGTGTGTGTGTGTGTGTGCAGATATTTACATATTTTGTATTCAATTTAATATTAATGTTTGCTTGGTAAACATTGTTTTTTACTCCCTTGTTTAGGATAACAATTCTAAGTTTAGAATAAATCTTTAAATGAATATTGTACATTGTATCCCCTTTAATGTGATTTTTTAAAATCTTTATTTAAGAAGACGGTGTTTTGAAAATACTGAAATGAAGAACATTCCAAGCTCGAGCATCTTTGTGTAAACTTGTATTTTATCAAACTAGAATTTTATCAAAATTCTTATCACACTTTTTTTTGCAATTTCCCAATTTAATTTTTAGTGCGTGATTATTTCTACTATAGAAAAAGGAGGATCTTTGTTTAAAATTCTTCTAAGCCAGATACTATACAAAATTTTCAAATATACAAATAAGTTGTGAGCTTGTCTATTTTCTAAATTTTTCCATATGAGCTATTAATCATTTCATTGGAATTATTCATCGTAAAATGTGTATTTAACACAGAATGAAAAGCTTTCTCTTTAAATTATTTTCATTTTCGTGTTTTTGATACTAATGTAAATCCTATCCACTCTAGTAGTACTCAATCAAAGGTATCACTAAAGTCAAATATATATATATATATATATGTATATATATATATAAAGTATGCTTGTATTATTATTATTTTGTCGATAATTGTGTAATATTTTAAAAAAGTGAATGAAAATAATACAGCTAATATTTTAGATTACTATTTGTCTTAACAATTTGGTTATTCTATCGTTAGCTGAAACAAATAATTTAAAAAAATACGTAGTAATTCACAATAATATATAAATATTAAAAATAACCTGACTTAGCATTGACGTTTTTAACGTTTTTAATGCTGTTCAGATTTTGAAGTTTGAATCATTTTAATATTAGACTGGCTCAACAAAATCGTTCATCATGTGCTATAAATGTCTTTAAGCACTTGATTTTTGTTTGACAATAATGATTTGATAAAGAAAAAACTGGTTTGGCAAAACAAGCTTTTCAGAACTAGAAATACCTATTGATAAATAATCATATTAGCTAGATATGAGGGAAATATTTATGAAAATCTTCGTTTAGAAAGTGCTGATATGTGAATGTGAAAATCGTAATCTTACAAACAAAAGAATAATAAAGGCAGTGAATATATGGATATAAAGAATGTTAATAACAAGTTGGAGAGTTGAGAAAATAACGTTTAAGTACTGAAAGAAGTAGATAAATAAAAAGGTCTTATAATTCGTATAAAAAAGAAGAAAAATTAAGCTTAGAGAATACCTGCGAGGAATTGAAAAGAATGACATCAAACAGGAGATTATGGCTGCAGTAACAAGGCACTGCCTTTAGTGGATGATGGATAATTACTTGAAAGATAACTTACTAACAATGTGTTGTTAAAACTTTCTTAGTAAATGTTTGTCAAGAAATCTACTCTTCATTTATAATAACTATTAGTATTATATATTTTAAAATTTATATATATGATAATGGTTTATACATTGCTGAGTTATTTATGTAAGTGTTTCATATGAAACTAAAACTACTGTTCAATGTTTAAATTCCTGAAATCAAAATGCCGAAGAAAAATAGAATTTAAATATTATATAATTATATATATATATATATATATATATATATATATATATATATATATATACAAACATGCATGCATATATACATACATACATACATACGTACGTACGTACATACATACATTCATATATACATTCATACATACATTGATGGACACAAGTATTCGCTTAATGGGACATATATTGTGAAATTCAAAAACAAAAATAAATGTTAAATTATATAATTATTTTATTATAATTATAGAATTTTTAGATTAATATAGAAAACAAAATATTTGATTTTTTTCTTACTAGCAATAATGTAAAATATATTAAAATATCACATTTACATTCCATCATTTAAATATAGATCGTGGAGGAAAATAAATGTTATTATTGAAAAGATAAATTACTATGAATTTAAATTGCTAGAAAAAATTGTGTATTGTAATATTAAAAACAGTGAAGAGGAGTCATACGACGAATTATGATATTCTTGTTGTTGAAAAATAGTGATAAGTTCAAAAATCGATTTAGAACTGGTTAACCATCGGATCTTACGGATTGGGAAAAGGAAAATTTTAAATACGTTAATAAAAATTAATTAAATAATTTCTTCAGAAATAGAAAATAAAAACGAAACTGAAAAATACATCTACAAACAGTCAATCTTGCTATAAATGGAAGTTAGTATATAATTGCAGAAAATACATATATCAGTAAAATCAACAAATTTAAAAGAGTTGATTTTGCAAACGAATATATTTAATAAATAAATAAAAATAGTGATTTCAATAAAAAACGTATTGTTCAATAAAATATAATTTCGTATTTACAAGTTGAATGGCTTTGTTTGACGCGGAGAACACCTGATAAAGGGTTAGACAAAATACATAAATTTTACGTAATTAAGGTGATGGAGTTATGGAATGGGGATTTATGGTAGTTTTGGAAGTTTGAAAACTTATATTTACAGAAAACAAGATGAAAAAGGAAAAATGTATACATATTATGAAGAAAAACGTCAAAAAGTGCGGATATATTGGATCTAAGAAGCGCTTACTATTTTCAATTGACCAACAACACAAGCACACAGCTCATATCGTAAAATTTTAAATTTATACCTATACATATAATACACTCTATAAATTAAAAACTCCATTGTAGTTTCCAGATCAAATTTCCACTGAATGTATTTAGGATATATTGAAAAATATGTTAAACAACATTAGAACGTCAAAGGAACAAGTGAAGGGAGTATCTCAAAAGGAATGGTCCAGAATTATTTCGGAAACAATCTCAGAATTATTTTATTCTATACCTAATCGTTTTTAAGAAGTAATTAAATAAAGACGCGTTGAAACCAAATGTTAAAGTATTTTTTTTTTAATTAATTTATTTCTTTATTTTTTAAAAATTACTAAAATGACGAATACTTTTGTTTAAGGTAGATATGACATTCTAGTATATTTTACATTACTGTTATTAATTAAGGAAATAAAATTACATATTTTGTTTACTATAATAATCTAAAGATGTACATATATACTTACAATAAAATACTGTTTTATTTAACATTTATTTCCTTTTTTTTTTGAATTTTACAAACAATTGTCAAAATGCGTTCTATGCACTATATATTTTTGTTCATCGGTGTATATCATCATCAGCCTCTTTCCATCCATTGCTGAACAAAGGTCTTTCCTTAAACTTCCCATGTCAACAGATCCAAGGAATTTTCTTCCTTTTTATAACGAATTTTTTTTTGGCATATATATATATATATATATATATATATACATATATATGTATACACACAAATAAAATATACATTAGTGTATATTATTCAAATTATTTTATTAATGTAATATATTTTCTTTTTAGTTTATATACAACAATACAAGAGCCAACAATAGTGTCAGTGAAATCAGCTGGTACTGAAAAAAATGACTACATTTTACATTATAAAAAAGAAATATATCGTTTAAAAGCAGAAATTCAAGCTGAAATTTTAGCAAATTTAAAGGAAATGCACAAATTTAAAGTTAAAAAAGAAAATTTAGATATTGAAATTCGTAATAGAAATTTGAAGCAAGAGAAAAAAGATTCAAATAATACCTTGTTAAATGACTCAGTATCATGTTTATTTGAGTAGTATTATTCAGTAAATTGTTATATATATATATATATATATATATATATATATATATATTGGTTAATGATACCAATTATAAATATAAAAATATCTTTACGTGTTATTGTTGATATTTACAAGAACTATAACAGACTCAATTAGTAGGTACTTTGCGAATAAATCACTTTTTTACAATTAACTATTTTCCCGACAATATAAGATTTGATGGAACCACAATAATAATTTTTTATTAATTACTCGTATTTCGATAATTATGCTAAATAATTTTTTAAAACAATATTATAATCAATTTTTTTATATTATTCATTTTTAGGATTATAGTGACGTACTTTGAAACTGACAATGACGTGAATATAGACATCTATATAATTTAAAATAGTAGATAGTAAATGATTATTGCACATTATAAAATGTTTTAATACTGAAGAATATATTTTCTTTTAATGTATTTAGAATATAAGTATTTATATAAATAGTTATAATTATTTATTTTCTATGTCATAATTATTTAAACAGCATTGTAATTATTTAAGTTTATTTGCAAAGAAAATAATAAAGTTGAAATTATTTCTTCAATTTTAAGTAAAGACAATTAAATATTTTAAAAAAAGCAGCCAAAGATAAGTAATAATTTTATAAAATGAGAATTGTTATTTCATATGAAACAATTGTGAAAATATATATTTGAAGTGAGTTTTTTGTCATATAAAAAAATTAATATATGGAATGTACATATTAATTAATGTTAAGTTTAAAAACAATGAAAGAAATAGCATGTTTTATACTTAATATAAGTTATAAAAATAAATTAATGCTTATAGTAAAATAAAAATAATGAAGTGTTGTATAGTAACGAACCAAATAATATTTATATATATATATATATATATATATATATATATATATATATGTATATATATATATACAAATATATATATATATATATATATATATATACGAGGGTCGTTTGATAAGTCCGTGTAAATTCCGAAAGATGGCAGCACTGGTGCATATCGAGGTTATTTTTAATTAGTAGCACCTCTTGGAAGAACACACATCAAGTTTCAGCCATATCGGTCTATTCCTTTGTGTTTGACAATCGTTGGAATCAAGGAAATCGAGTGATTGTCAAATAATGGACGAAAAAGAATTTCGCGTGTTGATTAAACACTACTTCATTAAAGGCAAAACGCCTCAGGAGACTAAACAGAAGCTTGATAAACATTATGGTGACTCTGCACTTTCGATTAGTGCGGTTTATAAGTGGTTTCAAAATGTTCGGAGTGGCCATTTGAGTACAAGAGACACTGAACGTTCTGGACGCCCTGTTGAGGTCACCACTCCAGAAATCATTGATAAAATCCATGATGTGGTGATGGATGACAGAAGGGTGAAAGTGCGTGAGATTACTAGTGCTGTAGGCATCTCGTGTGAACGGATACATAATATTTTGCACCAAAATTTGGACATGAAAAAGCTATCTGCCAGGTGGGTGTCGCGATTGCTCACGATCGACCAAAAACGAGGTCGTGTGAAGTCGCAAGAACGGTTTGTAGCTGTTTTAGCGAAATCCGCAGGACTTTAAGCGTCGTTTCATCACTGTAGATGAAACATGGATACATCACTACACTCCTGAGACCGAAGAGCAGTCTAAACAATGGGTTATCGAGGGGGAATCTGCTCCGAAAAAGGCGAAGACAATTCCTTCGGCCGGGAAGGTTATGGCGACTGTATTTTGGGATTCGCAAGGAATAATCTTTATCGACTATTTGGAAAAGGGTAAACCATTACAGGTGCATATTATTCATTGTTATTGGATCGTTTGAAAACCGAGTTGCAAGAAAAACGTCCCCAATTAGCCCACAAAAAAGTCCTCTTTCATCACGACAACGCACCAGCTCACACCTCAGCAGTTGTGGCCGCAAAACTAATGGAAATAGGGTTCCAAATCGTTTCACATCCTCCCTATTCTCCAGACTTGGCTCCATCGGACTATTATTTGTTCCCTAATATGAAGAAATGGCTCGCGGGAAAAAGATTTTATTCGAACGAGGAGGTGATTGCAGGAACGAATGACTATTTTACAGACTTGGACAAATCCTATTATTCGGGAGGGATCAACAAACTAGAGCAGCGTTGGATGAAGTGTATAAGCCTAAAAGGAGACTATGTTGAAAAATAAAAACGATTTATTCAAAAAAATGAAACAGTTTTTATTTTTACAGACTTATCAAACAACCTCGTATATATATATATATATATATATATAAATATTTAATAAATTAGATAAAATGTATATGGAGGATTAAGTATTCTTTCTAAGTTCATATTGATAGTTACAGACAGATTATTTCTAGAAGAAAAAACTTTTATTTCTAATGCAAATTAATTCATTTAATAAATTAGGGACTAGTTACTTATTTAATAATGTTTAATATGTTTAAGTGTAGTTGAAATAAAGCTGTTATGATAATTATTTACATTGTAATTATTAGCGATTAAATAAATTGAAAACCTAAATATATGAAAATATTTTTTTATTCTGTTTACATTTTGAGTGTGTGTATGTATGTATGTATTTATTAACAAGCGTGATTATAAGTACACCATAAAATACACCATTTGAAAATTATACATTTATTTATAATATATATTATTTGATATTATTTATTATTTTTTTGATTTGGAATAAAATGTTATATTGAATAAATGCAATAATTCAATAATTTTAGTGCAATGAAGCAATGATTAATCTTAAATTTAGAATAGGCAAAACAGTTATGTACACGACGGTGTATGTTTAATTGATTAATAGATTAATTTTTCCATATATTTTAAATCTTAATATCTAACTATATAGCATTTTATTTCTTAAAAATGTATAATCTATATAGTGACGTATTATTTGATAAAGAATATCATCAATTATTTCAATCTTATAAAAGCTTTTAGTCAAATTAAGAATTTCAATCTTAATTTAACTGTAATAAATTCAATGATATTAAACTTTTTGTAATATGTGACAGATATTCCATATTAATGTTGTATGATGTCATCTCTCGTTATTGATCTCGTATCCCATAGGATTAGTGACGTCAAAATGCGTAACATCCAACTTGTCAGTTTTATTGGAATTTCATGTTGAACGTTAAATATGCATTACTTTTTTATTTGTCACTATATATTCAACACCTTTTTAGTGATATTATTTGATTTTTTAAGTACAAACGATTTGTTCATATGTAAAATTATACACACAAATATAGCCATATATATATATATATATATATATATATATATATATATATATATATATATATATATATATATATAAAGAGAGAGAAAGGGAGAGAAAATTAAAACAATTATTTACTATTATATTTATTACTTTTTATAAAAGTATTGGTTGATAGATAACTTTCGTGAATATTTCCGTTGTAATTATAGTTCTTTGATATTATATGTCCATACTTGATTAATATTAGCGATGAGTAAATGTTAATAATAAAAAAGGATTCTTTTTTTAAACTACTTATTCATTCGTATTAAATGTTACTTTTGTTAATAAATTTACTTATTTTTATTTGACTGTAATAATCTTAAAAGATTTTTTTTGCAGTTAATATTTATAAAGGTAATTTTTATTGACTGTAATATTTTTTATTACGCAAATGAATTAAAACAAATAGTATAATTTTAATTGAAGAACAATTTTAAAAGTAGTATATATTGATTATAATAAAATAAAAATATAACTTAAATATTTTAGTTTTTCAATAAAATACATACATATATATATATATATATATATATATATATATATATATATATATATATATATATATGTAATTTATTTAAAAAACTAGAAATAGTAAATAAAACGAGATTACCATATTGTTGTCATTTTGTTGAAATATGACATTCATAAAAACTAAAAATCATGAATGTTATATAAAATGAAATAAAGTAATAATTTATAAAAATACGCATTTATATTTTTTTACTAAATTAGTTTAATATATGATATAACGTATTAATAATTATTTTTTTTTTACTTTTTATGTATTTGAAATTATAGCAGTTGTACTTGAAATGTATGAGAATTTCTTTAACATTAACATTTATTATGAGTTTATATATATATGTATATATATATATATATATATATATATATATATATATATATATATATATATATATAATAAATGAGTGTAAATATAAGAGGTAATTATGTTAACGGTTTTAAAGAAACATATAAATTCTTTTTCCATAATTAAAAATTGTATATGATATTATATATGTATCAAAACTGATAGAAATAACTTATTAATTTCAAAATTTATTTGCTATTTATCAATAACCAAAAATGTTAAGTTGATTGAAGTTTTAATTAAAATTTTTATATTCATTTAATATAAAAACAATTATTTGTCAATGAAAAATAGCAAACGAATTATTTTTGGTAGAAGTTTTATTGATTTAATTATCAATTTGATTTGAACTTATATATATATATATATTAATATTTAAATGTAACTTTTATAAGTTTTACGTTTACTTTGCTAAAATTTTCCTCCGGTTATTAATTTGATTGAAATGAAAAAAAAAACTATTAAAAATTATATTGTATATATATATATATATATATATATATATATATATATATATATATATATATATTCGAGCTGTATATATTTTATATATTATAAGAATATATAAAAAAATATGCAACAATATATAAAAGTATGCAAAATATATTGATCGATATTTTTTACTTCACGTCAAAATGTTTTCTAAAGAAAAGTTTTATACATAACTTTGATATAAATTTTGAATGAAAAACAGTTATTTGATGTTTGGGATGAGAAATGTAACAGATGTTCAAGAAAGTTCAACCTTGACTGATAATATTACAATCATTACTTATGTAAGTGAAATAAAGAACTATGGTACTAGCATATTTATTGCATGTTTAGTAAAATTTATGACAACTTTTTTTGTACAATTTTTACATATCTTCTTATTGGATGACATATATATATATATATATATATATATATATATATATATATATATATATGTAAGTAAGTATGTATGTGTGTGCGTGTACGTGTTACTATTATTTAAACGAATAAAATCATATTTTTTTATTATGATCTATTATTGGTATGTTCATTAATTTCTTTCCAGAATTATGTTATTAAAATATATTTTTATTCAATAAGTCAATTACGAATGCCCAATATTCAGTAAAATTAGCTTGGAATTCCTCCACAGGCGATAATATGGACAGAATATAATTAAGCACGTCACAATGGGTGTCATCAACAGTTGATATTCCACCCACTGTTCTCCTTGTGTATAAAGCAATCTATTATTACCAGATAACGTTGAATACATTTAGAATATTAGTGGATGTATACCTTGATGTGAATCATTATTAACGCTTGATATCATTTCTATTAGAATTTAAACGATGTTGACATACATTTATTTTGATTGTAATTACATGTCTGCTCATTTTATTAAATATTCTTAATTCTATGTAATTGGTAATAAATATCTAATTATGGAGTATTTACTTAGATCAAATTACATAGAAAAAAATATGCGAGTTATTATTGTGCGAAAAAAATCATTTCGTTATATAGTATTGATAATCAATATGAATTAACAAATTTACAGTTGTTACAAAGATATAAACAAGGAAGGTAAAAATACATTGTTATGTAATATACAATTAAATTATTTTGAAAACTCTCTTAAGCTATATTTACACACAAATAAATTCAATAAAATACTAATATTATAAGTAAATTTATTAATACTTAATTTGAATTATTTTCAATTTGAATTGATTTAAATATTTGAATTATTTATTACCTATTTTTGAATTTTTTTATGTACAATTTTTATGTGAACATTTTATTATTTGTTGATAAAATAAAAAATATAATAAAAATCAAGGCAATTTAATTTTACTAATGCGATTAAATGAACAGATAATTAATATGATAAAAACGAGTGGAATGATAGATATTGTAAAAAATAAATATAAAAATAAAATAAATGATTAAATGATGTAATAAATAATTTTATTATTTAAAAAAAGTTTTCTTTTTGATTTATGTTTAATTTGTTAATAATAATTTCATAGTTCATTATAACTAACTACCTTATTTTAAAAGAATATAACACTCATTCGGACGCATTTATACTATAATTATAAGTTGTTTATGTTAGCTTTAAGAAATCGTATAAATGTAAAAGCGATGAGTGTAAAAATAAATACTAATTAAGTGTTCACATATATTTTGAATTTAGGATAAAATTATCTTCAGTATATTATTTAAGGGTATTTTGAGCAATAGTTGAAATCATATAACGTAAACAATTAATTTCATTTGTATTTCGAGGGGAATTTGAAAGGTTTCCAACGCGTTTATAAAACGTTCTGCAAGATATATTTTCATCAGTGTTGATAAAATAACATGGCTGCTATGTTTAGTCTTAGCGTGTTGATTGTTGTGATTGGTGTGTCCTTGACAGTGGCGCACTTCAGTGAAATATTGGTCGATGAAGATAATGGCATCAGTTCTACACAATCAAACAGCGTTGAACAATTTATTCAAGATGATGTACCTAATGTACCATGCCATGTGGAATTTCAGGTGAATATATTGATTATTCAATATGCTTATATTATGTTTTTATTATTATATAAACATGTTGATTATTTATTAATTATAGTAAATGTTATTGGAATTCATTTATTCATAGATTACTTGTATAAAATAAAAATAATTAGTTTTATTTTAAATATAATATATATTTATTGCATATATATTGAGATATGTTCAACAAAATTAAAAAATAAAAAATATATTAACATATACGATATATAAAAATATACACGTATATTTTTACGGTAAATATATAAATCCCGGATTTGGAATTTTATAGTAGCGCTGTCCAGTTTGCGAACTTGGCTATTTTTCAATAAATTAAAATTGTCTAAAAATATCACTCGAAATATATTAAATTCAAGTACTTATTTTTTTTTGTACGAATTAGTTTAAAGTGTACTTTAATAAGTTAAAATTACCACTGAATCATATTTGTACAGTTTTATTATTTAAATTTAAAATTAGACAAAATATTTCGTAGAAAATTCACAGTTTTATTACGTCACTTAAATAAATAATATTGGTTTAGAATATAATCACGATTTATAAATCTTCAAACAAGTCTTACGGCAGATATAAAGGAACCATTATTAAAAAATCATTAATTATATAAATTAAATTTGACATAAGTCAAATTGTATAAATTTCCATGAAAATTTATTATATCAAATTATTTTTGTTATTGTTTTACAGTAATTAAATTTTACTATTAAATTGAATATAAGGAGAAATGAATTCCTGTTGAATTAATGTCAAGTATAATACCACACAAATGCATATTAATTTGTTTTTTTTTTACAGAACACAGTATAGATCATTTTAGATAAAATGTATTGTACGATGAAAAATGAAGATAACTGTAGTCTATGATATTTTTAAAGGCCCTAAATCAATGATGTTCTGGAACACATGATAAAGCCAAGCTTTTGTACAAGAAAATATTTTGTGATCGATATTCATTATTCATTTTTAAAACCAAAAACATATTGTTTATATCTATAACAGATATATGAAATATTATCTGAATAATAGCGTATTTAAATAAATATGTCGTATATTATACAACTATGTAGTATTACGATGAAAACATATTCAACAAGAAAATAACAGATTTATACTAAAAAAGTTAATTCTATTCAAAATCTTCAATTTTTAAAAGTCACATAAAATTATAAATTGTAAACTGAGTACATTGGTGCTTATTTTGATTATTTCTTTAGCGAGGTTATATTAGTTTAAAACTTTATAAAAATATTAAATTTCATTTGATAAAGTAAATATAATATATTTAAATATGTATATTCATAAAATAATTTCAACTAATCTTAAGAGTTTTGTAATGTATCTAATTGATTTGATTATTTTGAAGAATTAAATTATGTAAATGAATTATATATATATATGAAATGCAAGTTTACAGAGTATCAAAATATTCAAATTCTTTATGAAAAGTTTACGTATGATGATTAGAAGTGAAGAACGATAATCTATAGTAAAACTAATTTTCAAAATGAAGACCATCTATAGAGATATATTTAATGAGTAAACCCAGCCATGCACGAGCAACCCCTAATGAAATTTAATTTGCGGACCTAAAACTCTAGCTTCTGTTCATCGCCCTCGAGTCACATGTAAAAGTTGATGTTCAGATGCATAAGTGCCTACATTAATGTTAATATTGAAGTATATGTAATCATAATTTGATTATATTTAATGTTTGCGTCTAATTTTAGAAACAATTTGATTTTTTTTCATTCTTACCTTACATAGATATCGTTCCAGTGATTTTGTTAAACTAACATTATTTTTTCATGAAAAATGAAAGAAAAAATTTAAACATGAAAGTATACATGTTTTAACATCTTGAGAATATTCTGTTTCATAAAGTAAAAAAGTTTTATAGTTACTTGGTTAACAACATGTATTTTATAGTAAATTTAAAATAAATTGGAAAACTTCTCAAAATAAATATAAAAATGTCATCTGTATAAAAAATAACTGGTATTTATAATATTATTATTTAAAGCATATTTAAGTATATACATACATTCATGACACGTGAGCATGTGCATATATATATATATATATATATATATATATATATATATATATAGATATATATATCTATATATTAAACACTTAAATACATTTTGTTTGTTTTCAACAACAAAAAGTTCAACATAAGTTACAAGATTTAAATTAGAGAAGTAGAATAAAAAGGAATTGGAATATTTAAAAATATACAATATTTCGTCAACAATTTTTGATATTTCATCGTGCATTTATTATTTATTTGTATTCATAAATATAATTCTTTCTACTAGTAATTAAATATAATATAAATATAAAGTGATATATATATATATTATATATATATATAAGTTTTATTTTTAAATAATCGAAAGTACGATTTTTAATAAAACATATTTTTATTGATCAATCAATCAATTACAACGTTTAAAATCAGGTTCTTCAATTATTAATCAACAACAGTGACTTGAGGAGTTCTTCTTGGTTGCATCCTCCATTTTAGAATTAATGTTGTCGTTGCAACGTCCAGTGTAGAACTGCTGTTACCAAGTGTAATAAGTAACGAAGAAACCTCTAGTTCTCATTATTAAGATATTTTATTTACTTCAAAAATTGATTGACGCGTTTTTTATAGTTCTATTTACTTTCTAAGAGAATTATTATTCAACAATCAACACGTGGATAATGTATGCTGTTCCCGTGTGACCAGCCTTGAGAAAGTTACATGTGTTTCATATAACTTATATATATATATATATATATATATATATATATAATGTGTGTATGTTATGTATGTATTGCTTATATCGTAATTGTATCTATTATTTTATGTGATATAAATTTATTGATTCCTATATGATTTCAATTTGATGTTTTACATATTTTTTAAATATTTACTAACTATGCCTCACATTGAAAGTGACTATGTAGTCATCAAAATGATATTAACAAAAAAATTTAAAGTAGGTGATTGTTGAACATTTTATAAAATTTTATAGTATTAGAGACTTGTTCATATGTCTAAAAACACAAAAGTTATTTATAATATATAACGTAAAAAAATTATATGTAATACAAGTTTTTCACTATTTTTTTGGTATTTAGGCAAATTCACTTTAGCATTGATAGATCCCTCATCCTCAACATCACAAAATTTTATAATTATTTGACTTGACATTAATTTTTATTATTGGACACGTTTATAAAATCTTGTGGTGTAACGAATAAGTGATTGATTTGTATTAAACGGTTCTTAAAATGTTATTTACAAAATTTAAAAAAAATTAATAAATCCTGAACATGTTACAAATAATTTTTTATATTTTGATAAACAATTTGAAATATATATTTTTTTAAAGTTATAATAGTTAATAATTATTTTAATGTTATTATGAATGACCTAGAAATTGTATCGACTGTAGACTATTTAGTTTAGAAGGTAGCTAAAATCGAATGATAATTTTGGCGAACTATTTACGAATGTGTTTTAAGTTTTAATTAATTGAAATAACGATCTAAACTATAGCTTAGTAATTAAGAAATTCATTAGCAAAGCAAAATAGGGTTAGTTTAGATATTAGTTCAGTAAATTGTAAGAAGGGGAATTATTTAATAATATTGTATATTTATCGTTCAGGGAACATTTAAATTAAAAATAAAATTATTTTGTACCGAAATAAAATATGTTAAATAATATAATAGATGATATTTCCATTAAATTTCTTTTTCTAATAAGAATTTCATTATATATAGGTATATGCAAAGATTCTATTATATTTAATGTAAATAATGAGTCAACTTCAATAAAATATCAAAAGAAGTAATATATATATATATATATATATATATATATATATATATATATATATATATATATATATATACGTCTATTTATATCTATTTAAAAGTATGTCATTGTTGAATAAAAAACAATTTATGTTAATTATTTTAACATAACGAGAAAATGATTTAATAAAATTAATATATTTTTAATTTATTTTAATTTAATAATTTGCTATATTTAATTGGAAATATAAATTATTTTTCTTACAGTCGATAAAAATATTTATTACTTTATATTTATGAATAATATATTAATCATTAAAAAGTAAATAATTTATTAGAATAAAAATATTTTGCATTTTATGTATGCATTTTTATGTGCATTTATTTACATTTGCATATATATATATAAATTTAATTAAATTGTTTGTTTTTTTGGTATACTTTACAAATATTTATTGATAATTAGACTTTATTGAGAAAAAATATAAGATAAAATTTTAAAAAATTATGAAAACAATATGAATTAATGATTATAAAAAGATATAAAATTTTTTTTTGTGTTTGTTATTTACAAGTGTGTATGAAAGAAAGTTTGATTTAGTAGTATTGTTAATGAAATTATGTGTATATATATATATATATATATATATATATATATATATATATATATATATATATATATTAGTATATGGTTAATTAAAATAATAATGCATATATATTAATGAATCTACGAATGAAATAAAAATGAACTACATAGGTATACATATAATGACGATATGTTATTTTATTTCGGTTGACTACGGTATCTCATATCAACGTTAATATAATTTTCTTGTTCCAGGTTATGAAAAGAGCTGTAGGACGGTGTATGCGACTTGGACGAAACTCTAGGGGTTGTGTTGCCGGTCACTACTTACATCCGTTTCATCCGGATTGTATGTAAAAGAGGGATGAGACGATAAAATGTTCTCCGGACGTAAATCTGCCTCAAACTATCGTTTATAATATAACCCTTCCCTTTACTGTATTATACATAAGAGCATCACACTACCATAGATGTGATATCTGATAACGAGTTGAGATTCTCTAGAAGAGACATACATATACATTTTCATATATACATACGTAGGTACACGAGCATATTTACGTCAAAACACCAAAGAATTTATATATGCAAATTTGAAGTGTGTATACAATATATACACATACACAAATATTTATATATATATATATATATATATATATATATATATATATATATATATATATATATATATATATATATATATACATAAAAGTACTAAAGAAATATGTAAGTTGAATAACGAAACAGAAACTCACAATGATTTAAAATTTATTCTAAAAGGAAGTTCTTGTTAGTGAATATTTTTTTTCTTTAAATAATGATAGAAAATTAGTACAAATTATTTTTTAACATGCAGTAATAAATTATTTTCAAAATACTAATTTATTTTTTACATTAAAAAACATCTTAGATTGCATTGATATTTTTTATTTATTCTGTATAGTTACATTTTTATATTTGTACATATACACTTTAATGAACATTATGTAATTAAATAATTAATTCTAGATTAATAATTATTTTTTAATTTTTGATGATTTTTGTTTTTATTATACTGTAATTTATAAAAATTAAATTTGTTTTATAAAGTTAATGAGCTGTATAAAATTGTTTCAGTATATTTCAAAATGTACATAGATTTGTCTTATTCATAAATATATGTACACATATACATATGTGTACGTATATATATATATATTTACAAATTTATTTTTTGTAAAGCTATTTTTAATATTTGGAATTTTATTTTTTATATATTTTGTTATTAGTTACTTTATAATTTAATATGATCATTAGATTTGATATGATCGGTGATGTTTGAATAAATATATAATGCATAAAAATTATATTTTCATTTTTATGAAAAAAAAACTAAATTATAATTAATTATTAGCATCATTTATATAAGTATTTTTGAATTGAAATGTTTATATAATAAGTTACATAAGTAATTTTAATGTGGAAGTGTTTATAAATTATGACATTTTTATGACAATTATTTCATTTTTTATAAAAATTATAATATTTAAAAATTAATATATATATATTATATATATATATATATATATATATATATATATATATATATATATAAATTTCTTAAACTCGTATTATTTCTTAATAATTTCAGGTATTATGACAATTAACAACTATCTTATTATTATTCATAAATTATTGTTAATAACATTAATTGTATTACAAAAAAAATGATTTAAGCATGTCTGTAATCAAGAAAATTTTTTTAAATCTTTTGAACCGTTTTATGGTAACATTTTTGCTTACTATTTCCATTAAAAAATATATTTTATAATGGAAATATTATTTTTAAAAATAATTTTAACCTTTTAATATAAAAACTATGTGTACAATGATTCATTGTTTATAGTTTCTGTAAATTAGTATTTAAAAAAAACAATTATTAAGTTTGTTCATAATAATTGAGAATTTATAAATAAATCAAAATACGAACCTCCAAATGACAGTTTTAATAGTTAAATATAAAATTGTTAATAATTAACATTTTATATTATAACTTCGGTAAATTTGTATATGTATGTATGTTTGTATATATATATATATATATATATATATATATATATATATATATATATATATATATTGACGCACCTAAGTCATGGCCTCATGCAAGCAATTTATTGATATAATTCAATGAAGTCGTTAAATAACAAAAAAAAATTAATTTAAAATAAATATAATATTCATTTAATTTATTCATTATATTTATTTTCAATTAAATATATTTTTTTTAATTTAACGACTTCATTGAATTATATCAATAAATTGCTTATGTTACCCATTTGTGCCATGACTTATGTGAGTCAGTGTATACATATAAAGCGACAAAAATAAAATATAAAATCCTAATTACTATTAAGTATAGGTGAAAATTGATAAGATAAGTTATAAGAAGACATAATACTTTAATAGCTGCACTTTTTTAAGAAGTGTTGTAATGAAATAATTATTTTACAAAATAGTCATTTGGATGATTATTTTAACTAATGAATCATACTATAGTAAGAGTATTGACATTACTCAAAAGAATGTAATCAATATTTCAAATACAATTAAATGAAATCATATAAAAAAACAAAAAATATTTATGATAGAATTTTTTTAAAAATACAATGTTATGATTTACTGTATTGTTAACAGCAACTCAGGCTTTCATTAGAAATTAAAATGAATATTAATATATATAAATATTTATATATAAAACCATTGTTCTATAATTTTTTATTTATTTAAATAACTATATGTATAAAAAATTGTTTAAATGAGTTGATTTTTAATTATTTTTTTATAATTCATTTTTTAATTAAAAAAATGTAACTAGTAAACAAAAATAACATTTTTTTGGTAAATTAAGTTATTTTTTTATTTTTAATTCTTGTATACATACATACATACATATATATATATATATATATATATATATATATATATTATTTGTACGAATTATAGATTATATTCTATTTCTTAGTTTTGACGTAAAACTTACGTATGTATATATATATATATATATATATATATATATATATATATATATATATATATATATATATTACTTGAACATATACATTTTCGTCGCGCACACAAATGAAGATAGACATAGATAGTATATCCATCGTAGTCGACTTTCTTGACTAATTGGATTTAGGAAGAAGGGTTTGAAACATACTGAAGTCATCATCATCATCATCATCTAGAGAAGCCAGTCTATTCTCCTGACTCGCTCCCTAAGAAAAACATACGAACGACGACAGCAGCATAATGAACATGGTTTTGCTTGTTTATGTGATTTATGATTAATTGACTTCGGGATAAGAAAGCACAATGCGGTTATTTTAATTTAGGTTAATTTGCGTTCGTAATTAGGTTCGACCATCATTTAAATTAATTTAAATACTTTGTTGAAATATGTTTGTACTTTCTTGTATATTTTTGAAAAGGTTAATGTAGAATAAAAGAACATACCTAGAAACTTGTTTCATATTTTTTTGTTTATACATTCGTAAATTTTCATTTTATTAATATAATATTTCATTAGATATATTTATAATATTATTTAATCTATTGTGATTTAATATACAAATTTATAGTATATTATAGAAGTATATTATAAAGATAGTTTCAAGTTTCATAAATCATTGAACTTAATTTTTTAAATAATAACTGAATTCTTTTAAAAACACGATGTTAAATAGTTGCAAATTTTCGGTGAAAAAACACTAATGACTACTTATGATACAAGCTTTAAATTATAAGTTCGTTCTAATTGAATTGTCCCACATCAGTATCTATGTTCTATACCCATTAGGAATGATATGGATTCTTCATCGTGACGTATCCATTACATATATGTAATGAACCACTTTAGAGATCATTATGCTTTTACGAGCTATTACTATTTCGCACAAACATCATATATATATATATATATATATATATATATATATATATATATATATATATGTATATATACAAAGATTAACGTATAAATGTACATTTATATGAATAATAATTATAAAAAAGTATATTCCTTTATGTTTAGTAACGTTAATTAATTTTATCTAAAATTTATACAATGAAAAACTATTAAAATTTACTATAGTCTAAACATTAAATAGAATGTTTATTTTGCTCACAAAATTTTCAAATTAACAGAATAAATAAAATAAAAAAGTTTAAAATGAAATTAAATACCATACTCGTGCTATCAAATGAAGTAATGTATTTATTATTTTTTTCAGTCTCTTTTTTTGAGTATAATTTTTTCTCTTGATAATGTAATTTTTGTTAACAAATACAATGACAATTTTATCACAAAAATATCATTTTTAATTGTAATAAAAATATAAAAAAATAATTTTAAGAGACATTAGAATGTCTGTTATTTTGTTCCAAATCAATATTCTAAAAAACTGATCATTCAAGGGATATATAATTTAATGGATAAAATCTTTATTTTTTGCTTTCATATGATCGAAATTTGAGTAGCAGTAGTCACCGCAAACGTTCTTTTTTCAGAGGATTTACGGAATAATGACCATATCTTTTTTATTGTTAAATATTTTTTATTTAAAAAAATACGTAAACTTCTTTTAAATATACGTTTTTAGATAATCAAGAAATGTGTTTGTTAAGAAATGTGTTTTAGTTTGTGAAAAAAATCACAAATATCACGTTTCTTTCGACCTCCTGACTGAGTATGATCCCTTAAACGTATATATATCTAAATGTAATATAAAATACTCATTCTATACCCTTAACTGTTTTCTTGTAAACATTTGAAGAAACATGTATATAGGGTGGTGTATAAGGAAACATATGTATAGTTTCTTTTTAATAAAACACAAATCTAGGTGTCACATTTGGATGACGTTATAAATATATATTGGGGTGTCACATCAGGAGCGTACACTCTTCATCCTTAAGAAAAACATCAGCGCTCACTCAAAAAACATATATTTCAAAGTTAAGTTTTACACTATACATACATACATACATATATATATATATATATATATATATATATATATATATATATATATATATATATATATATATATATATATATATATATATATGTAAATGTACAAATATGAATTTATCATTTTCAGAAATTAAATTCAAAACGGTATATTTTTAATAGTTTGTGTGCTTAAATAACACAATATTGATTTTTTTATTTTATTAGGATAGTCAATAAAACGAAATTGATAATAAAATATCGAATTAAATAAAGCATTTGTATAAAGATGTATATATATATATATATATATATATATATATATATATATATATATATATATATATATTAAAAAAGTATTCATTTTAACTCAATAATTATTTATTTTTTCAAGAATAATTAATGTTATTAAACTAAAAATCGAGAATAGATAAGATAAATAAATACTATGTGAATTCGTTGTCAGCATGAATAATTATAGTTGTTCTCTTGACGATGGAGTTCGGTTGCGGTTAGTTTCAAACATGTGATGGACGCAATTCTCACCTCAGTGACAGCAGTGGTTTTGTATGGAAAGGAATAGTACGTTCAACATATGCATTCATCTTAATATATTAAACAAAACATTTGCAATTCATTAACAGTGGAGAGTTATTTTACAAGCAAAAAAATAATTGCCTATAGTTTTCATTAAAAGAGCGCCCCAAAATTCTATCTTTCAAAAATACATTGCTATTATTCGTATATAATGGACGAAGAATAAATTTCTTTATTCAAAAAATTTAGTTGAAATTAGCTATCTTTTGTCATAAGATAGACAGATAAAGAAAACCCATCGAAACTTTCCTAATTTTTTATTTATATTGAATAATATGATGTAAGTTATTTAGAAAATATTATATCAATTTTAATGAAGTATGGTTTAGATATACAAAACTATCGCTGTCAATTAAATTACAAATAATTAATTAATGTAGCAAATATGTCCAGTATACATAACAAATTACAGAGGAAAATTAAGAGTTATAGTAAAAATGCATTTTTAAATCCATGAGCAACTTATACCTTAAATTTTGTTAGAAATTAAGTTGTAGAATTTTGTTCAGAAGCAAATAATTTTTTCGATTTTATTCAAAATTTATTTGTATTTTTTTCATCAACGAAGAGATAAGAATCTTTTAATAAAAACAAATTTATAAAAAATATAATATTAAAAAAAATTAATGATGTCGTCAGATGGTCTGTAATAGTAGGAACGATTTTAGAAGATTTTTTGCTATTACATTTTTAATGATTGAAATAATTTTATTTTAACAAATTTAGAAGCAAGAAAGCTGTATATATATATAATATTTTTAAACAATTTTTTTTCTTTTCATATATCATTCAATTTTACGGTGATTCAATACCGTAAATAAATACAATCAAAATTAAGTTTTATATTTGGAATAGGTTGTAACTTTAATAAAAATATTGTCAATTTCTTTCTCTCTTTCTTAAATTATATATATATATATATATACATTTATATATATATATATATATATATATATATATATATATATATATATATACATTTATATATGACATTCAAGGTAACAAAGAATTTTTTCATGTTACAGAAACAAGTTTATCTATAAAGGTTCTAAAAAGTTAGAAGTTGAAACAGAAAATTACATTTTTTGAAGAACAAAAGATGGGGATATGTAATTGACAGATAAATAATTATTTGTTGTAAATTGTTATAATATTATTTATGATAAATTAAATATTAGTAGAAATTGATAAATATGTGAAAGAATACAAAGATATTTTAAATTATTTTACTACATTTATAAATTGAAATTTAAGTGAAACATCATCATGATAATAGGATAACTATATTATCAATTTAATAAATATTTATTAAAACAACAATATTGATGTTATTGTTTTTAAAGAAGTTCTGACGCATTATATATATATTACAAAAATAAAAAATTTAAATTCGCTTCTTTTAATGTATGAAACAATTCAAAGAGGACTAATATTAATTTTTCTTAATGTGGAAATAATTTTAAAAAGTTTATATCAATTCATATTATAAACACTTTAAAATTTGAAATTATATTAGAAATTCCCATTGGACAAGAAAAGTTAAGAAATTTGTCAATAATTTGTATTACAGATAATATAACAAACAAAATGGATTATAATGAATTCATATAATATTATTCGGTTTAACAATCATGCTAAATCCAAATAATCCAAAAAAAAATTATTAAAATGGATGTAAGTATTTATATTATATTATATTTGAATTATTCTTATTGGTTAGATATTTCTTTCATTTTATGTTTGTTGTTATTTGTTGTCTCAAGAAGGTTGAATTAAGAATTGTTTTTAATTCGTTTTTTTTTATTCGACAGTTAAACTTTTTAGAATATAATTATTTATGAATTGTGAGTGTTATACTTATCAACTAAAATTTATCAATATATTTTTCAAAAAAGAAATACATGTTTGAATGACTTAATCGTTATGATTTGTTTAGTAATTTGATTCATCCACGTTTAAAAAACGAAATTTTACAATACACTATCTTTATAGAAGTGTTCAATAGTCATTCATTGTTCTATTTGCTAATGTAAATTTCGATAACTACATCATTTTCAGAGAACGACTCATAAAATTTAAATTTTATAATACCGCGTTCTGATAATAAAGACATAATATATCAAAATGTGTATGATATCAAAATATTACCGAATACATTAGCAGTAATGTTCAATGACATAAAATCTTGTAGTGTGGGAGTGATTAATTGTAAATTTGTTAATTATCTAAAAGTTACACTTTTTGTTAAGTTATTTTTATTTTTAAATGATTCTTGATTTTAAAATTTATAAATTAAAGTCATTAAAAAATTGAATATATATATATATATATATATATATATATATATATATATATATATATATATATATAAAGAATATTGATTTTTAAACAGTATTAATAAAATAACTGTATTTCAATTATTATAACTCAAGTAAAAAAAGAGTACGAAAATTCATTAGTTACAAAGTACGTGGCATGTTTTTTCAAAGTAAAGAGAAAATAGAGTCCTTTTTTACTTTCGTACCTGTATACACGTGCGTTATATTAATCTTGTGCATATCCATTTGTTGTATATCCGTCAAGTATAACTTGGTTGTAGTATATGTTTAGTAAACAATGTTTGTTATATTTTAAGCCTTTTATAAGAAACTCGCTACACTATCAATCTTCATTTCTTGAAGTTGAATTGACACTAGTGTCAAAACTAGTCGTAGTATTCTGTAACATAAAGTTGTAATATTTAAATCAGTAAAGAGTTAATTAAAATATAAGTATCTTTTAAATTTACAAATAATTTTATAAAGTGGTTATATAGAGAAAAACTTATATTTCTTTAAAAAAAGAAATGTTTTATATTTTAAAATCAGCATAAAATTATACATATACAATCTATTTTAATCGACATTGTTCATTCCTTAGCATTGATTAAACAGTTTATAGAAAGTATATATATATACATATATATATATATATATATATATATATATATATATATATATATATATATATATATAATATATATATATATATATATATATATATATATATATATATATATATATATATATATATATATATATATATATATATATATATATATATATATACACACACACACATACATTTATGTAGAGTAGCCTCAATGAAATTGAAGGATAGTAAAGAATATGAATACTGGTATTAAAAATATAATTAATTTTTTATTATATTTATTATTTTAAAAAAATAAAAATAGATATCAATGAAATTGTATCTACACACACACACGTATATACATATCATCATCATCATCATAACGCCCACATCAGTCCACTACTGGACGAAAGCCACAATGAATGCTAACATTCATTGGTATTTGGTCATATTCACCACGCTGACCAGGCGGATTGGTGAAGATTTTTTTATTCGGGGTTTACTCCCTTCTCGACAGTTATTTTTTTACAAGATGAGGTTGTCGGCCTTCATGCTCAACCCTCGACTTGAAAACGAGGGACTCTCCGACTGGGAATCGAACGCAATCTCCCGCATGACACGCGGTGATGCTAACCACTGTACTACCCAGTCGGTTATATATATATATATATATGTATATATATATATATATATATATATATATATATATATATATATATATATATACATTTATAATTACATATATATATATATGTATGTGTGTGGGTGTATGTGTGAGTAAATATAATTTCATTGATATATATTTTTATTTTTTGGACTAATACATAAATACAATGCAAAATTAATTATCGTTATAATAGCAGTATTCATATTTTTTAATAATGCTTATATTTATATATTTATATATATATATATATATATGTGTGTGTGTGTGTGTGTATGTGTATGATTATTGTTTATGTACGTATGAGTAACGAAAAATTGATTAAAGAAATGGGTGTAATACTATTAAAAATAGAAGAGCAAAAAAGGAAAATAGGTATATCGTATGAGTAAATACAAAAGTTTTCGCAAAAAAGCCAGTATCAATTTATTAAAATGTCCACATAGTCTGAAAAACGTCTAAATATTTTTATAAAAGTACATATCAAACAATACAAAAATGCCAACGATCACATCAAGTATAAGAAACACAATCAATCACAACAAAAGCACCGTAGTCTCGTTAATGGCTCGGCACGTCATTGCCTGTAAACACATGGAAACAAATACGTGTGATAAATGATGCGTGTGAATATATCAGCGAATGAATTCATTGTTACTAGAAGCGAATACACTTGATGGTGTTGGCGGTGCTTGTACTTTAGCTATGTTACAAGAACGAACCAATTCAAATAACATGTAGGCATACGTATATACGCATATGCGTGCACATATTTACCTCTCATACGGGGCGAGTGTAGTGTGTGTACGGAGTAGCTAAGCTTTGCTCTTGCTATATGTTCACAACGCAAACAATTGACTTTTCCACACGCCACCGCACAAACTGTTGACATTTTAATGGTGCAAACCTCGTATTACAAGACAGATAACTGGTTACAAAGGAATTTGAAGTTATCAAAATAGATTTGTATGCATGTATGTATGTTTATTCTGCTGTAAATACATTGTTTAATTATGTAGAAAATTAACTGTGTTTTTAATTATAAAAATAAATTAGATGGAAAATATAGAATTACCTACTTTTCATAATACAAAAGCATTTTTCTAGAGTATGAATATTTTATATACATTTTTATATAAACAGAGTGATCAGTGTTCTTTCACAATTAATTATTTTTGGAACTACAGTGGGTCAAAGTGAAACTCATATAGAGTTATGTTTCCAATCATTTTACACATATATTTTAATATAATAACAATTTTTTTATTTTTTTTTTGCTTAATTTCTTTATTAAAGTTATTTTTATTATATTTGAAAATTTCAATCGTAGATTAATACTTTTACTCTAGAAAAAGTAACAATTTCTGAAAAATGAACAAAAAATACATCAAAAAGAAACTCATATAACGAATTATTCTCGTTTGAAAACTGCTATGTTAAGAAAGTATACTCTTCAAATATGTGTTTGGTCACTTTGGTTATAAAAAAGAACCTATTGTTAAGTCGTTTATAATCATTTTGTAAAAAATATAAGTTGGATTTTCACTTTGAGTAGACAAAGGGGACAATCATCGACGAACGAGCGAAAGCTAATGATTTTTCATTACAAAAATGAAAAAACTTTACGGGAAATTGGGAAAACAGTTAATAGAAGCCACACTACAGTGCAATCTGTAATAAAAAGATTTAAAAATGGCCAAAGTGTTGACAATAAAGTCAGAAAGAGTCTCCGCAAGATTTTTAATGACCATGACGAGCGTTGAATTCTATGAAAAATTAAAGAAGATCCGAAAATTAGTGCGCCCAAACTGACATTAGAAGTAGAAAAGTATCTAAATAAAAAAGTAATCCCCCAAACAATTCGCAATATACTAAATAAAAATGGGTTTCATGCTCCTATTGCCAGGAAGAAAAATTTCATAAATCTAGCTAATCGCAAAAAAAGGTTAAGCTTCGTTTGGGAACATGTTAATAAGAGTTTTGATTATTGGAAAGATGTTTTATTTACGGACGAAAGCAAATATAATTTATTTGGATCCAATGGGAGAATTAATGTATGGCAGAAACCAAATACAGAAATGTTTTTAAAACACTTACATTTACAGTCAAACATAAGAGCGGTCATATTATGGTATGGTGATGTATGTCTACGAGAGGGGTTGGAAATTTAATTTTATAGATGGCATTATGAAGTAAAATGTTTATATTGTTCTATTAAGAAAAAATTTGAATGCCAGTGCTCAAAAACTTGGGATTTTACAAACATTTAATTTTTATCAGGACAACGACCACAAGAACAAAGCTTATAAAACACATAGTTGGTTGTTATATAATTGTCCAAAGTATTGGAAACACCACCATAATCACCTGATATAAGTGTGATTGAAAATCTATGGAATCACCTAAAAGTTTCCATTAGAACACACACTATTATTAATAACAATGATTTAAAAAAGCTTTATTTGAAGAATGGGGAAAAATGATCTAGCTTATTGTGAAAAATTAGTTAAATCCATCCCGAATCGTTCAAAGGCTATAAAAAATAATAAAGGCTATTCTACTAAGAAAACAAATAATAAAAATAATTCAACCCATTGTAAATTTTAATTTAATAAATAATTTCTTATTTGTGTGAGTTTAATTTTGATGTATTTTTTGTTCATTTTTCAGAAATTGTTACTTTTTGTGGAGTAAAAGTATTAATTTACGATTGAAATTTTCAAATATAATAAAAATAACCTTAATAAAGAAATTAAGAAAATAAAATAAAGAAAATTGTTATTATATTAAAATATATGTGTAAAATTATTGGAAACATAACTCTGTATGAGTTTCACTTTGACCCACTGTATATATGTATATATATATATATATATATATATATATATATATATATATATATATATATATATATATATATATGAATGCTAACATATATATATATATATATATATATATATATATATATATATATATATATATATATATATATATATGGATATCAGCATATTTTTATTCACTGCTAGATCAAAATTCTCTTAAAACATTCATAATCATTGAATAAAAGTTTTTAAAATATTTGTAACATTTAAAATTTATGATTTTTATTTGTTAACGAACATATTTGTATTTAAAAATAATATTATAATTCTAGTAGATATAACTGGTTATAATTTTATTATTTTTTACTGTATTATGCATTAGTAATTTTAGTTACAATTTTTGATGAAACTATATATATATATATATACTATATATATATATATATATATATATATATATATATATATATATATATATATATATATATATATATATATATATATATTGTGTTTAAAGTTACAATAATGAAATATCAACATTTGTTCGGAATAATACAAAACACAAACTAAATTCTTATATTCATTTATTTGTGTCCAAATAGTGTACACTTTAGCTTACAAACAGTATTTTATATAATTTTATATACTATGATTAGGATTTATGTTATATCATTTATACAACCAGTCACACAATTTCTTATCTATTATTCTATGCATAAAATTTATTGCAGCAAATAATGAAATAATTGTATGATATAAATCATAATATTGCCAGAGATATACATATTTAACACTTTTCATTGACAATATATATGAATTTCATTTGATACGTTTTAATAATTTTTTTTATAATAACAACAAATACATATTATAATATTTAAATATTAATTAAATAATTTGTATATATTTATTTATTGTCAGACTTTTTATCTTTTTTAAAATTATAATTTATGTAGTTGATAATACATTAAAAATACATACATAATTTCTTTACAACAGGAATGTTTTTTAGTATGAGTTTAAATAAAAAATATTTTACATTTTTTTTAACAAATATTTTTTATTATATTTTTTTAATGGACATAAAAACGATTTTAAAATCTTGTTAGTTACTTTTGCTTTTTTTACTTTGTTATATATATATATATATATATATATATATATATATATATATATATATATATATATATATATATATATATATGCTTTATCAGTAATATATTAATTCAAAGTAATGTTTTAAAAAAATAAAAATTGAATTAACATTGTATATTACATATATACGAGGGTCGTTTGATAAGTATAGTAAATTTATTTATTGTTTAATTTAATTAATTAATTAATTTTATTAAATTTTTCAATTTAGTTTTTCTTACTTTTTTACCATACTTATCAATCGACCTTCGTATTGAATAAATAATTTATAAGGTTATAATTAAGTGTATTATAAATTTAAAAAAGAACTTGAATTGTAAAAACTATAATTTATACTCTTGATTTATGAATTCAAAGGATTTATAGTTACCAACATTTTCATGAAATTTTTATAACTTTTTAGAAGCATTCAAAATGTTTTACCAACATCTGATTCTGTACGAAAGTGTTATATTTAATAATAAATTATTATGTCTTGTGACTTTTTAAATATTTTTATACTTTCGTCAGCAAACTTATTATTGTAATGTGTTTTTATACCAATAAATTACACTATATTATAGTCTGCATATTTAATTTTATGTGAATACAAAACAAGAATATTCAAAGTTGAAATAAATTTATGAAAGAAAATTTGTGGTGTAGCTTAGTTCTAGCTTATTTATGTTATTATAAAATTCTATTAATAAGCATATTATTCAGTATGTAAATTATTATTTAATTATTAAAAATCTGGAAAGATCAATTATTTCCGGACAATTTACATAAATTGATACGTATTTTGAATGATATCTCATTATATTTTTAATAGTGAATATATACATATTACATTACACTTTTGTTTGTATGTTTTGAATGCATATATTAATTTTTGTATGTTTATATTAAGATAATTGTTATATTTTGTATTCATAAAAAAATCTATTTAACATGTACTTTTGTTCTTGATTTATTATATTTTATTTTCAAATATTGATTTGTTTAAAAAAATACCATTTCATAGTTTTAAGAATAAGTGATTTTAAATATGCATGATTAATTTTAAGAAATAATGAAATTACACAAATATAAAATTTAGCTTCCTTACTTAATGCAAATAATATAATTCTTTATTAGGATAAATTTTCTACAAGTTCTCTAATATTAATTAATCTTTCTGAAGTCGTTGCCGTTAATATATACATATATATATATATATATATATATATATATATATATATATATATATATATATATATAATGTGTTTAGTTTTGTGTAATTATATATTTTAGACAAAACTTAATATTATTTGTATCTTTACTTATACAATTGTTATTTACATATTTTATTTATTTAAAAATGTAAATTTGATTATTTTATAATATATCATCTTTAGAAGAATATTTACATTCACATATGTGTATATATATATATATATATATATATATATATATATATATATATATATATATATATATATATATATATATATATATATATATATATATATATATATATATATATACATACTTGTACGTGTGCGTATATTGTTTTATTAACATTACTATTTTCAGTTTTAAGCAATAAACAAATTCAATTTTAATATATATACAGATGTGAATTTAATAAAAAGGAAAATATGTAATTTAAGCACTCTACACTATATACTTTATTTGCCTACAAAAATATGATTATATATTTTTATACTATATGAAAGTCAATCGGGTATTTTTAATTTATATTTTACAATTGCATGATATTATTTTTCTTAATAATATTTCTAACACAAATGTATTCTTTTTTGCCTCTGACAATATTATGGATTGTTTTTAATTAAAGAAAACTGTCAGTATTATATTTTTATCACTATTTCAGAATCGTTATTTATTTTTATTTTTTATTCGTCTATTAACTATTGATTCTAAATAATCATTTATAATAATAAATTCACAAAAATAGGATAGTTCACTTCTTTGACATGTAACTGAAATCTGTTATTTATAAATATTTTATATAAAATAATAAAAATGTAATGAACAATTAATATTTACGACATTTCGTATTCTAAAAAACAAACACGTCACTTTTTAAAAAAATATTATATATATATATATATATATATATAGAGAGAGAGAGAGATATTTTAATTTAACTTTTTCTGTATTGACGTCATATAGCAGATTTACTTACATGACATTGGATATTATAGATTATTGAAACGATAGAAAAGAGCTTTGTTATATATTTTTGCATTCAAATTGAGTTTAGTTTTTACAATCGATTCGGTGGCAGAGAGTATGGGTTATAAATGGAAAATTGAATTGAACATTTTAGAATACAAATTTTTCTACAATATGGAATAAAATAATAATAGAAAATTTTATTCCTTTTTTTATCATGACGTGCATATTATATATATATATATATATATATATATATAAATAATCATCATCATCATCATCATCATCATCAGAAGCAGCTCTCCACAGACTATTCCAATTCCATGGTTTTCTTACAATGACAGCTCAATAAAGTCCTCTTATCAGAGCTTTTTGATAGATTATCTTGCTTTTTGTTTGTTTACAGGATAAGGTTACCAGCTTCATGTTCAACCATTGAAAATGAGGGACTTTCCGACTAGAAATCGAACACAATTTCTCGCACGACAAGCGGTGATGCAAGCTACTATGTTACGCAGTCGTGCTATGTATGTATGTATATTGGGCTATGAAAGCCTTATATATATATATAAATATATATAAGGCTTTCCCCTAAAAGTAGACTAAAGTAAGCTTATTTGGCGATGATGATGATGATGTTAGTATATAAAATAAACTTTGTTCAAATATTAATATGTAGTTGATTAATAATTAAGAAATTAAATATTTATTACTAATTTGTTGAATAGATAGACTAATTAAAAATAAATGGATGTCATTTATTGATATTAATTGAATATGTATACATATATATTTTTGAAAAGTATGAATATTAAAATATATTTTTAATGACGAAATAGTAAAAAAAATATAAATTTACAAGTTTATATTTTTAAAATATAATCTATATTTTTTTTTTGATTGTGTATTTTTGATTTAAGATTTTTGTAAATGAAAATGTATTCAAATTAGTTAATTAATATGTTACAAGCAATATATTATATAGCTTTAATGGAAATGTTTACTAAAAAAGCTATGATTATCGAGACGTCTTTGGTAAATGAATTATAGTAAGAGTCTAATTGTGTGCTGTTAGTAATAAGCTAACCTAGTCCAATTAATAACATCATAATGTTAATCAGACTGTAGTAAATTTACATACTTGAATTTGAACCGTAGTAATTAATTAATGAATCAGTTATTTGATTCATTATGTACGGACTATAATAAAATATGAAAATGGTTAGATGCACTTTACTCGAATATTTTTTAATTACGTTTATATCTAAAGAGTTTATTCTGGCAATTTATAAATAATTAATTTTGTATAAAAAACTGTGTACACTTTCCATGATTTTAAGTATGCATGAATGATTAAAATAGTATCCGTCTGATGCTCTGTTAATTAAATTAACTTCAGTTTTAATATGAATGTTAATTGAGTTTCATATTTGAATTTAAATTAGTTTAATCAATTTTATATTATTTTACGTATAGAATAAATGATACACAATACACTTTTGTTCATAATTATAAAATGTACTTTAAAATAAATTGATTTTTTTATTATATTTATTGTTCTTTAAACGAATATATATATATATATATATATATTTGTTTATATTATTATCATCATTTTATTGTTTTTACTATTACGTTAATATTGGTAATATAATTACCTGATTAAGTAATCACAATATCAATTTTGAACATTTTGTGTTATGAGTAATTTAGTTCAATATATGTACTTTTGACAGTTCGAAATAACACATTTAAATTAGGAAGTTTTAATTCGTGTTTTAAATAGAATGCTAGAATAATGTATTGTATAATTTTTTATGGCAGTAAACAAAAATACAAGCATAGTGCATAGTTAAAATTAGTATTTTTTCAAAAATGAATGTATTTAAATTAACATTTATTAAAAAAATAACTGGCGATATTAACTAAATAAAATATTTATAAACATGTGTTTACGAACATTCTATTTATCTCTTAAGAGATTCACTAGATACTGGAAGTGATTAATAATAAAAATTTTCTTTAGTTAACTTAGCTCCACGATCTAATTCATATTTAGATTTTACTTTTATTCGAGTTCAGTGTTGTTAAAAATAAATAAATTTAAATTTAAACATATAAACATACATACATATATATATATATATATATATATATATATATATATAAATATTTACTGTATTCCATAAAATATTAAGTGTTAAAAAATCGTCCTAGTTTCCAACGATAAGGTTACATTGGTGTACAAAGGGTTGTTAGGCTGTATTTAAAATAAAAAAATATGTAATTATGATAATATGTGATTTATATAAAAATATTTTTTTTAAAAAAAAATAAACGCTAGTTAATTAAAAGCTGCAAGTGATATCACATCGTACTATTTTCATTATATATGCATATAATTTTAATCCATCTTTACATGTATTCAAATATTACACGTATTCAAATAATTTACTAAGTTACATAAAATCCATTCAGTAACAAAATTACATATGTATATTCACTTACATGTTGAAAGACTCTTGGAAGATAATCATACATTTAATAGTTCACAATCATGTTATTGTAATAAAAAACGTCATAGTGTCATTTTTGTTTTACTCAAATAACATAAAACACTTCGATATGATCGTACACTGTATCAAACAGCTTCGGGGCCTGATGATAAAAGGTCATCACTAAATGAATCTGAATCGTATTCCACTAGCAGAGAATCATCTGCTTCTGTACTTGATTCTGCATCGTCGTCATTTTCATCCTTGTCACGTTGATGGACACGTTGGTATCATAGTTCGATAGCTTCGGGTCCCTTCCACGTAATTCCGGCCTTTAACATGTGGTAGAATCGCATGACACCGTATATGGCGAATATCTGAAAAGTAGACATGTTTAAAGCTGTTTAATATTATGTCGTTGATTCAAATAAAAAATATTACATTTCATATTAATGAACACACCTTTTTGTACATATATTTACAAATATACAAACATACAACATTTTGTGTTGAATGTTTATATATATATATATATATATATATATATATATATATATATATATATATATATATATATATATACGTAACAAAATATTTTGAGTATGAATAAATGGTTACATTAATAATCGAAATATGTTTTACTTTTTGAATGTTAACAATTCTAGAGATTTTCTGCAAAATTTCAAAATTCCATATTCAGCATATGGTAATAAAATTTCATCTCGTATTACAATATTTTATTAATTTACAAAATTCAAAACAGGCCGTAGTTATATAATTTTTTTTTCATGAAAAACGTTAAAAATCAAAACAAAAGTAATTATAAAACAAATAATTAACATAAACTTGTCATATAAATATTTTTGTATGACACATTTCGTCTAAGAAAGTAATTTATTATTGAGTGCTGTATACAGAATAATCGAAATGTGACGTCTAGATTTGTGTTTTATTAAAAAGAAACAGAAAAAACTATACAGATGTTTCCCTATACAACATCCTGTGCACATGTTTTTTTTTAAAAAAAAAACTAGGAGTCACATTTGGATGATCCTATATTTTAATACTTATTTTTTAAAAAAATATAAAGCTATTGAATTAATAAAGAAGCATTAAAAAAATAATATCAATAAAAAAAGTCAAGTACGCTATATTATACAGAAATATATATATATATATATATATATATATATGTGCGTGTGTGTGTGTGTATGTATGTATGTGTGAATGTTTATATTGTATGGAATGTAAGTGATGACTGATTTTCAATAGATGTAACCAATGTTGTTTTATAGCAATATTAACAAACATGCTAATACATTAATATATAATAATTTATCTCAGACAATGGGTTTAGTTGTAATTAAAAATATAAATTTATTTGATTCGTATGATCTATGTCAATTTTTAATAATATTGAAAAATATAGTCGAAAAACTGTAATATTAATGTAAGAGTTAAGAGGCAAAGAGGAATAAATATTTGAAACATTGTAAAAAATTTCACACATTCAGAAAAAGTGTCGTGTTGATTCAAATCGAGAAAGAAGGTTTGTTAATTATTGGGGTTAAAATTCATTTGTGTAAAGGTTTGTTAAGTTTTCACGCAATTATTTTGACCTCAACTACCAGTCACGTTCTGAACGATTTTCTTAATGACGGATTAATGTAAACATTGTGTGAAATTGTGTAGATACAAAACCACAAATTTTATCGAAAAATGTTGTAAAGAAACTAAACGTTGATAAATGGATCTCATTTTGGCATATCAAGAAACTAGGATATAATTTAATATTCAATGTTTGAGTACCTTATTTATTGATAGAAAAAATGAAATAAATTAAATTAAATATCTACATATGCTATCTTATTTAATCGTTTAAATTTTGAATAGTTTTTGGATCGTTTACAGATTGGAGGTAAAAATGAATTCAGTACTATAAAATATTATGCAAACAGGCTCAAAAACAATCAAATCAAGGCGACTAAGTTAAGCACAAGGTTAGTTACATCCTCAAAAAATGATTTTTTTGCGTGATGATTACAATTACTGCTACCCGTAGGCGAAATAATTAATTCAGAAAATTAAAATAATTTGGCAAATTAAAGATAGAAATACAAAAATGTTTCAGTTTTGATTAAGTATAAAGATGCTATTTTCTACCATGACATCTCTAGACCTGACACTTGATGAAGCAACAAAGTTCTGTGAGTTGAATTGGGAGATAGTAACGCATCTGCTGTATTCTCCTGACAGTGCTCTATTAGATGATAATCATTTCTTTCGTTCTTTGCAGCATAGTTTAAATCGAAAAAGTTCGAGTCTTTTGAGGTTTTAGTTTCTTAAATGTCTTAATTTTTTGAAAGAAATTTGTCAGCTTTTTATGATGAAGACATTCGAATAATATCAATATCAATATATACATGTTTGTATATATATATATATATATATATATATATATATGTATACACACATACACAATAGTTCCACCGTAAAATCAATGCCATTAATCTACTCTGATTGTGAACGATTATATCTAAAGATTATCGATTGCAATTGCAAAATAATATGAGTGTGTTGAAAATTTAGAGCCCGCTGGTAATATATATAATAGAATTTTGTTAAATGTATGTAGTTCATTAAAATTTGCATAACCATCATTAAGACTGTAATAGTATTTTTTATATAAAACATATAACCTAGTAAAATTGTTGAATATATCTTAATTAACCAATTTTAATAACTTTGTAATGAGGAATATGAAGTGAAATCATAACTTGCATTTTTTTTTGTTACTGATATTTGAACGGCATACGAACGCATTGTAACTTATTATTAAAAGTATTTTTGATTTTATATAATTGCAGTCTGTGATTTTATTATTGATATTTAATTGGACAATATATTTTTTATTTAGATTGTAATAATACACTGTTATTATGATTTCAGAGGCATGAGTAATTGAAATTACCTTTATATAAACTTGAATACATGAAGTGAGATAAATTTACAAGCGACTGAATTATTGAATTACGATTACCTATTATAACTATCCATTATTGTCTTGATTGATCTGATTTATGGAGTTAATCTGGTTGGAACAAGAGTATTATTTTTTTTTTGTAATGATTTATATTATATATATATATATATATATATATATATATATATATATATATATATATATACATGCATATTAGTATTAATATTTGTTAGTATTTATAAATACACCCATAAATATATATATATATATATATATATATATATATATATATATATATATATATATATATATATTATAAACCGTGATAAATTACCAAAGGAAATAAATAATTGTTTAACTAATATATAAATAAAGTTTCTACATACACACATTATTATTTAGCATTAGATTTTGTCAGATTATGGATATTGTATTTGTTAGTGTTTCATGATTAAATATTTGTAAACAGTTTGATTCATAACAATTATTTAGTGTAATTTATAATTGAATATTGTATTTAATTGTATGTAACAAATAATTGTATTATTCATTTACTTTAAAATTAAGTTGTATGTAAATAGAAAAAAGTTTATAATATAATTATGAAAAATTTATTACTAATCTATGTTGACCATATAAATTTTATTATAATTAATTCATTTTTAATAAAGAAATATTTTTTTTATTATTTTCAGTTATAATTCATTGTTAATTTTTGCGTCCATTTCCATAACTATGTCATTGTTCTCAGAAAATAACAGCATTAATTAAAAACTAAATATAATTTAATAAAAATTGTAATTAATTAAAAATTGGATATAATTAAATAACAACTATAATATCGGAAGTGGAGATAATACAACGTACATTTTATTGTTTTTATTTAATTATATTTGATATTATTTTTTAAAGAAAATATCGTTTTATCGCAATTTAACAATTTTCATGTTTTAATTTAAAAATCTATTATAATAAACTAATAATAAGAGCTGTAGTGTAGTGCTTTATTGTTAAGACTACATTAGTTAATTAAATATTTATTTTTGTATTTTTTGTAAAATAAAAAATTACATTCGTTGTGTTTCCATAAATATTTTTTTTTATAATAAAATATGATGTATTCGTTAAGTGTACTTAAGTATATTAATAACAAACTTTTTCCATAAAAGTTTGAAAAATAGTTTATAAAAATGAGAGCTTTTAAAATAAATATTTTTTGAAAGAAATTTGTTTCTTATTTTAAGATAAATATACAGATATGAAAAAAATATAACCTTTCAGATAGACATTTGAAATTGTTTTATTATGAATATTTTGCTTTAATTGTGAGTAAAAAATGTATTTATTAGAAATAATACAATGAAAATTCATTTTTAGTTATCAAAATATTTTTAAACATTATTTAATGTTGTTTAACGTGTAAATAAGAAAGGTAATTTTAATTAAAAAAAATTTCTTATTTACTAATTTTTAAATAAGGAGGGAATATATATATATATATATATATATATATATATATATATATATATATCAAGGTATTCAAAGATTTTATATCAAATATTATGAAATAACTAAATTGAAATGTGTTTGAACATTTCTTAACTCGTTAAAAAGAATGTGCTCTGAAATTATAATTAAAATTTCTCTTCGTAAACAGTATTTAATTAAGAAAAAATACATATAATTTACGTTAATGTATTCCATTTTTTCTCGTCATTTAAAATTGTTTAATCTGAAACGTCTATGACAGTATCTGCGTATAATATCTCAAGCCAGCACACTGACGTTTTATTCATTTTTTTAATTTCTTTCAAACAAACCCTCTCGCAAGTAATTAAATATTTCGGTACATGGAAATAAGGATTTTTTTGTGAACTGGAACAGTGTATTTTTGATAAAGTATTCGTAAGATGTTTTGTAATTTGTAACGTTTTTTCTCTTTCCGAATAACTGTTTTTATTCGTTGATTTGTATCATTTTTAACCAATGTTTATTTTGTCTGTTTGATTGTAATAATTAATTTTTAAGAATTAATAAAATATAAATATTTATTTATAATTTATTTCTTTATTATACCGAAATAATTGCATGCATATGCGATTAATAGTTAAATTTTGTTAGACTATGCTTTTGGTTCTTCTGAGTATTGTTAAGAAAAACGATATCTACTGTACTATGTATTTTGTTTACATGAATATGTATTGCCTTACAAATTCCTTTTAACTCGAATTGTTTTTGTACTAGTTCATTAGGTTAACTGTGTTATGAGTAATTTTGTTATTTTTATTAATTTTTTAAAAAAATAGTTTCATAGTGAAAATTAATTTGAGAAAATCGATTTAAATTTTTTTCTTTCTACAAAAAAATGATTTTTAATGATATAATTATGAAAACTTAAAATAAAATTTTGTTAGCAATTGATTTTATATTATGGAAATATTCCAATCTTATATATTATGATTATCAATTTTTATGTCTAACAATGTAATATTAGATAAAAAATTAAATTGCTAGATATTAAATTTATATGTAGAAAAATGTTTATCTTTCTTTATTTTCTTTAATTTTTAAATACATATACTCAGATAATAAGTAATAATAATAAGGAAAATGTTGAAAATAATAAGAAAATATATAATAAATAATATAATAAAAAAATATATAATAAAATTCATAACTTGTTGTTTTAGATGTTATGAGAAAAAAGAAAATGTAAATTTGAAAAAAGAGAATAAATGATAAACTTGAATAAAAAATACTTAAAAAGTAGAAAATAAATGACATTTTTAACTGAAAATTAAAAAATATAGAACATAGTAACGTAGAACTACGCTCGACTAGGTAGCATAGTGGGACTGAGTTCATGCGGAAAAATTACATTCGATTCCCAGTCGGAGAATATCTTATTTTTGAAGGTTGAGCGTGAGGTGAAAACCTTATCTATAAAAAACAACTGTCGAAAAGCTCTGACAAGAAAAGGCTTTATTGGATGGCATTTTTTCAGAGAAGTCTAGGACTGAAATAGTTTGTGGAACCGTTAATAATGAACGTAGAATTATATATAAGATAAAGATATCAGGAAATTAATAGAAAATATGAGAAAAATAGTGATATTAAATTGTTTAAGTGAAACTTATTATAAAAAATAACTTATGACGTTTTAAAGATATATATATATATATATATATATATATATGTGTGTGTGTGTGTGTGTATGTGTGAGTGTGAGTGTGTGTGTATATGTGTGTGTGTATGTATGTGTGTATGTATGTGTGTGTATGTGTGTGTGTGTATGTATGTGTTTGTGTTACTGAATAAAATGAAAGAAAATATGTATATTTCTTAAAAATAATTAAAAAATTATTGGTATAAATAAACAATACAAATTCTAATAAATCTAGTAATAACTTAATTATTTAATTTAAATTATAATGTCATGTCATACTTGACTATAAATGGTTTTATATAACATAATAAAATCATTTTAATAACGCTCAGACATTTAAAAAACCAACCATAAAACTATTTACAAAAGAAATACATTTCAGTTCAAATATTTCGTTAACTTCATATATGCGTACACTCGCATACACACACACACACACACACACACATATATATATATATATATATATATATATATATATATATAAACCTATAAAAATAAATAGGTGAATGTGGCAAAAATATCATTGCTTGCACATACTTTCACACTCCTGTGCACATAATTCGTTGATATCTGTCACAATCTGTACAAAATAAAGAACTTCGGTACAAAACTCCGTTATTCTCTACGATGCAGAGAAAATAACATTGCGAGGTCGGCATTTTCGTTTAGTTTTTGTTTTCTGCATACATGGCGAATGCTCTCTCACGGGAAATAAAATAGACTTGCGATACTAGCGTGCGGTATCATTATCTGTCACATTTCTAAAGTGACAAATTCATTATTCGATTCATTTGGTCATGTATTGGCCGATTTAGGTAACGAAGTATTTTTATGATCATGTTTAATATCCTTCTATAGTGCGTAAGAGTTCAAAGATATGAACTTCTCTGTATATATATATATATGTATATGAATATATACAGTAGCATGAATTCGTATTCTAACACAACTATAGTTCGTAATAAATGGAGGACAAAATGACCAAATTAGTTTTAAAAGGCTGATATTTTTTAATTTACATTCTACAAACGTTTCATTTAAATATTTTGAACAAAAAATTCATTTACAATTTTTTTATTATAAAAAAAGTGCAATACGGTAGATATTGTGTGGTGATGTATTTGAAACTTGCATTTGTATATTGCAGTATTCGTTCGAAAACTGTACTAAATACCTGCTTTAAACTAATATTTTTATCATAAAGTAATCAATAAACTTCTTTTTATTTATTAGTATTACTTGAACTATAAGACTTTTGTGTGAAAGTAACTATAGAATAATTATGTAAAAATTAAAATTTAATATAAAAAAATAACCTAATCAGTTTTTTTGTTAATAATATGAATAAATATTCTATAACATATAAATGAATTTAAATTTTCATTAATGGTGAAACATTAATTTTAATTTAATAACTACCTATATTTTTTTATTAAAACTAATATAGTATGTATGCACATACATATATATATATGTATATATATATATATATATATATATATATATATATATATATATATATATATATATATATATATATAAAGGTAAATATTTCGGGTCTGAATTTTAGTCAGAAGCTTAGACTTGAAATATGTCTTTGAGATTTAGTAAATATCTCCTTTAAATACCCAACTATCATTTTAACGAATAGCTATTTATATAGTACGATAATTTATTATTAATTTTTCTAAATTTTCAATAAAAAGTTATATAAAATTCTGATATAAACAAATATACCAAATATATATATATATATATATATATATATATATATATGTTTGCAAAATATTTTTATTTTCAAAACTATAATTTATTAATTGCAATTTTTTATAATTTGATTGGTTTTATTTTTAATTTATTCAATTTTGATAGAATTTAATACAAATAATATATCAGTGAATAAATGAGAAATTTCTGTGTTGGAAAATAATAATAAACATTTATTAATACCATATAATAATTTAATAATATTACATTTAAGTATAATGGAAGAGTTTAAGTTTTTTTTATTAAATTATATTTTTGAAAAATCGACTTCCATAAAGTAAAAAATATATATGGTTCCACTTTAATAAAGATGAATTACTTACTAGTCATTTAAGAGTGTGAAAATCATAATAATTGTCAGAATTATTATGAAGTGATTCATTTATGTTAGAGTGAATTTTTCACAATAATAAAATGAAAATTGTTCAAGGTTTTTTATTTTGTAATAAAAAATATCTTCGTAAAAAAATAAATTATAAAAACATTAAAATTAATTAATGTTGTGCTTTAAAACACTTACTTTAAAACACTTTTAAAAATGAATTAATATTCTATGTTTAAAATGTTACAACTAAATTAAATTAAAAACAAACATAAAGAAAAATACACTTACAGTACAATATGTTAGTTAATGCAAGGAAGTTTACTATACTATAATGAAAGAGTAAAGTACAGAACAGTGTAAAGTGTTTCGACATAATATATTTTGTAATAAATGCATATTTTTTTACAAAATATTTCTATCATGAGAATTTTATCTCATTTCGCGCACGATAAATTTTAAATCAAATTATGTATTTTTCTGTACGGAAGAGTCAGAATAAGGTTCTATTACTTGTAAAATTTCTCAAAATAAATAGGAAGAATGTTGATTTCACATCAAAAATTATTCAGTGAATTATTTACGTATATATATATATATATATAATATTGTCTACACAGAAGCATTAACATAGTTTTCTAAATGCTTTATTTTTCATAGCTTATTTAAATTGTTAAACAGAAACAAATTTGGGGGTTGACGTGCAAAGCGAGTAGGGGAAAAATACCCCTGTATACAAAAAAACATGATTATGAATTGAATTTTAAAATTATTTATTGTTGTGTAGATACATACATATATAGTTATTTAAAAGCACAAAATGATTTATTCATATTATTTCTTTATGAATTTATTTTGAAGTTTATTACATTATAATAATTTTAATAATTATTATAAAAAATGTACTATGATTACCATTTTAAAGAAAATTGCTATATACTTTATTCAATTGCTTCAAAAAAAAAAAATATTGAATATTAAATTTACATATCAACAAAATTTGTATATGAAATGAATATTAAAATTGCTACTATTTTAATTATACACATATAAATAATGAGTATGTAAATATTATTAGCAATATATTATACGTATGTTTTGTGAGTATGTACATACATATATATATATATATATATATATATATATATATATATATATATATACTTTCTATAAATGCATTAAATACAAAAAATGACGAATTCATCTTCGTTAAATGCTAATTATAGAACGGAAATTAATTGATGTTCTGTTCAATTGAATTATTCTGTACATTTCATTTAAATCTTCCGAAACAAAATTGTAAAATTAAAAAACCAATATAGAAGTAGAGATATGATTTTATAATATAAATTATTTCATATAAGTATTATTATTTTATAATTATATATCAAAAATTAATTATTCTATTAATAATGTTATTATAATAAAAACTGAAATAAATCATTGATATATTGTATTTGGTACATTAAATATTATTGGTATATCTTTATATAAATTAAAAATAAAGGATATCAATTTATTCTATGGAGAGTTTTCAATTTCATCAATCATAATTAATAATTGAATGAATGTTTATTAGATAAAAATGTGATATTCGGGAGTTATAAAATCATTATAAAATATAAAAAGTGTATTTTAATTGGTGTTTGGAAATATTTTTACTTTCAAATAAAATATTTAAAATATGGAGTTTTTAAATATTTTTGTTAACGTTATAAAACATAAAATACCTAAACATATTTTAAACAAGTAGTGAATTGTTAAAACTTTTTACAGAATATTTTACATAGTCTATTGCAAATATTACCTCATTACTAATTTAATTTCTTATTTTATTTAAAGAATTCAATTACTTTTACATGCAAATAGATAAATTAACAATAACTTAATATCTTTATAATAAACATTTTGGTAACTATGTATTCACAAAAATTAAAATTAACTTTTTAATTAAAGAAATTAATATATCAAGTAAATTTATGAATATAATAAAACCAACTTTCTTTGTATATTTTAAAATTTTACTTGATATATTGAATTACTATTTATAAGGCAAAGGAAACCAGTCGAGAAAGAAACTTGTTTCCCTGGTGCTCAAGATATCCCTGGTTTAGTAGCAATATTAGATGGAACTTCATATAATAATGTATATCATATTATATATATATGTATATATATATGTGTGTGTGTGTTTGTGTATGTGTATACGTAGTTAAATTTAATTTAATGTTAAACAAGAAACGAATATTTTCTCAACTTTATTTGCTTTGAAATAACTATAACTTAATTAAACTTCATATTAAGTAATTATTTTTGGAAATATTCGTTTGTTGTACTTGATGTACGTATATGTGCGAAAGTTTTGATTTGATATGAAATATATTACTTTAAATTTTTATTCAAGTGTAACAAATAAAAGACAATAAAACTGTGTTGAACATTTTTAAATATATATATATATATATATATATATATATATATATATAATAATTAGAGTACTTTATAAGGTATATATTTTAAATTATATATATATATATATATATATATATAAAATAATAAATATTTTTAATAACTGAAAATAAGGTGAATATCGATTTATATTAAAATTAAAGGGAATAAATCTTTTTGTCTATAAGTTAGAAAAGAAATAAATTCAACAAAAATATATTTAAAGCATAATTATTAAATGTTAATAAAAGCAAACATTTGATAGATAAGTATACATTAAAATATGGATTGTGATTAAAGCTGAGTTATTTGAAAATCAACTAGAAAGTATTGTAAATAAATGTTATCAAAATAATTCAATTATGTTATCTTTTTATATAAATATTTTTCAAGTTTTATGTTTTCATGGTAAAAAGTTTATTTAATAATATATATATTATAATTATTCAACGTTTATATATAATAAATGGGATAAAATGCTTGATATTAAACCTACAATTTTTTTTACAATTATTTAATATAAAATTACTTTTATAAAATTGTTAAAAACAATGACGATCATTGAAAAAATATATTTATAACTAGATAAAGTAATAATACCAACTTATTTAAAAACGAATAAAATATAAATACAGTGTAACTGAGATACTTGTCTGTAAACTGAAATTTTCTGAGATTAGAAAAGGTGAAACAATTATAATTAAATATTATTCATTATTAAAACACTGCCATCAGATTTGTCGTTCTTACCAAGCCTGTTTTTTCTATAAAAAAATAACATTTCTAATTATTCACATAATTTAAAAAACAAATACTTACATTCGTGATGGCCCTTGTGATGAAAAATGCCATTTCAGCCTTGCATAACGCGTCGAATTGCTGTAAGTGAAAACGTAAAAGCGTTAGCTCGTTATCTCTCCAAGACATCTATTTTATACTTTTATGTTTATGTGCTAACATTCACATTGGTATCATGTTTGCACATGTATATACAGGTTTAATGTTTTAGTATATAGAGCATACATGTCAGTGGTACTATTTTTTATGAGGACATTGAGTAAGTTGTAACATTTTATAAACTTCCTGATTCAATTATTTATAGTATTTATACACGAATAGATGTGCATTGAATTTTTGAGTTTATGTTTAAAGTATTTTTTATGATTTAAAATATAAAAAAGAGATTATTTTTTTAATGAATTTTAGCTCAGAATCGGATATTTCTTTTAATTTTATTCAATTTTCACCAACGTTAATTCAAACTTTTGTCATAAATTATATCAGTAAGCCTGGAAAATAATTTTATAATAAGATATATGATTAGTAGATTTTACGTTTATATTTCCGTATTTACGTTTACAATTTTATCTCTAATAAAACATTTTACAAAAGAGAATAAAAGTTTTTAAAATAAAGAACAAATTTATTTTTTCAATTTATTGATAACTATATATATATATATATATAATCAATTAAAAATCAAAAGAAAATTATTACTCGACAATAAGTACTTCAATTACTTAAATTTGTAAATAAATATATTGACATATATATATATATATATATATATATATATATATATATATATATATATATATTTATGATAAAATAATCAATAATTTTGTTTGACGAATTGTTATTATATTTAGTTCATTTCATATGACATAAAATATTATAGCATTAAATTTATATCTATCATTGAAATTAATTAAGATGAGTGCATTATTAGTCTATTTGAACAATGTGGAAGTTCAAATTCAAATATTTACATTAATCTGCTATATGCACACGATTTATGATTTGTTTGAATAGTTATATTTGTATTACCAGTGCATAGCAATTGTTTAATTGATTTGGTTTCAAATTTAATGAAAGACTGATTTGCAGTAAGTAATATAGTTCTATGTTTAAAAATTACAATAATTAAATATTTTGCATTTTTAAAAATTTAATTTAAAAACCATGTACATATGTATGTGCGTTCGTATATTACAGCCTGTTTATATCCACTACGGGATGAAGGACTCTATTAAAACTTTCTCTTCTAATCCATTCCGATTAATTTTCATATTTATTTGTTCCATTTATTCATGGAACTTCCTAATCCTTTTTATATATCTAGGTTCCTAATCAATTCTTTTTCTTGTTCATAGGTAATCTTCTAATTTTGTTATATGATCTGCTTATTTACATTTCAAACTCTTCATGTTTGCTATAATTTTCACAATTTATGTTTTCTTTCTGATCCATTCAGTTTTCTTTCCGTTCTTATATATTATTCCTAACAAGCATCTTTTTACATCTTTTTGTGTTGTCTGAAGTCGATAAATTACTCTGGCATTCAAAACTCATGTTGTACTGCCATAACTAAGAACAGTAAAATGCAGTAATATATATATATATATATATATATATATATATATATATATATATATATATATATATATTTGTAATTATTTACTTGTTATAAATTAGTTCATCATTTATTTGGAAAAATGAAAATGTGTTAGTAATCAAAAAAAATTGAAGATAACTTTTAAATTGAAATAATATAATATTTTCAAAAATATAAAAGCTTTATTTATTATAAAAAAGGTCATATTTGCAACTTAGGAAAATCGTATATAAAATTATTTTTAATTAAGTCACATATTTTTAATTATTATTATTATCATTGCAACAATAACAATTTCAACTAATTATTGTATATATAAGTAGTATTGAAATAATATATAACGTTGAATTTTATTTTTATTACTTATGATCAGATGTATTACATAATTCATTTCTGTACAGATTTTTAATTTAGAATAAATGTGTTTATTTGGATAGTTTTTTATTCATAATTAATGACTTAAAAATAAATAGTACAATGATGTAATAAATATATTTATTTAGTGATAAATAAATATTGAGTGAAGAGTAAAACTTGCAATAATTAGAAATACTTCAGCTATGCACTGGAGGAATGACGTAGTATTTCGTGTGAACAGCCCTTGCACACGAGTTAGTTGATCTTAAGCTTTAGGTGAAAACTAATGTCGATGCAGTATTTCGAATAAAAAAATGTATTAAGTATTTAATACATATATATTATATATAAATAAATAAATAAATAAAATTATTTAAAAATTGATTAATTAGAACTTTAATTATATTTTTTATTCAAATATACAAAAATAAAATGCTATAACATGGAAAAAGTCAATGTTTTTTTGTTAAATATTTAGTTATATGATTTAATTGAACGCAAGAAAGGCAAATGAAACAATGTAATATTTATTGAAAAATTGAAATGCATGAAGGATTTTTTTATTAAAGAAGTAAACTTAATATTTTTATATGTATCAGAGTACATTGAAGCACATACATTATATGAGTTTATGAATTCACAAAAATACATTTGCTTGAAAGTTCGTAAATAAGATATATTTACAATTTTCAGCGTTCGCAGCATTAGTTCAATACTAAAATGTCAGTTTGAAAATGCTGACTCGTTAATGTTAAAAGAGCAAGATGTAAAATAATGAAGAATATAACTCACCCGATTGACATGGTCGCGTAGCACGTTCGAATAAACCATAGCGACGGCCTCGAATGCTGTGAACGTGATGAAACCAATGATCCACGGCACCACGAAGCTTGAGTTTTCCTGAAACGATCATATAGTAAAATTGTAAATGTGATTGAAATAAAAAATAAATGTTTTTGCAATTTAATGTATATGAACATATATATATATATATATGATAGGGTCGTTTGATAAGTATGGTAAAAAAGTAAGAAAAACTAAATTGAAAAATTTAATTAAATTAAACAATAAATAAATTTACCATACTTATCAAACGACCCTCGTATGAAGGTGGCTGAAATGAGACTGAAGGGTTTTAGATATATATTTTCTTGCTTACTATCACTGACTATTTTTTATTATTCTTTAATCTCGTTTGAATCACCTTAAATTGATACGTATTCGTTTTATATACATGTAATTGTATAAAATATCTCTTTTGTCATTATTTCATTTCTAATTTCAATTTTTGGTTTTATTTTTGATTATATTTATTTTTTGTTTTGATCAGTTATCTTATAGCATAATAATAATTACGTCGAATTTGAAGTTATAATAATATTACTATAGATTTATAATTTAAAATAAATTTTATATTGGCGATGAGAATATCGTACACACAATAGTAAATATATATGTATGATACGTACATATGAATATACTCATATATTATTACAATTTTATATTTATCCATTATCGAGTAAAAGTTTCTTCTAAAACATTTTAATTCTAGCAAGCCAAGCCTAATTTTCCCAATTTACATTGATCGTTTTTATCCTGATTCAATTCCATCTATTTATGGGGTTATTTCTTGAACTTTTTCTGTTTATGTACTCCACATCATATACGAGAGTCGTTTGATAAGTATGGTAAAAAAGTAAGAAAAACAACATTGAAACATTTAATTGAATTTATTAATTAATTAAATTAAACAATAAATAAATTTACCCTCGTATATTTATATATATATTTAATTTACAAAATATGATTCATTTGATTGCATTAAAAGGTATTATAAAATATAGTAAATTAAAATAATAGAATTAAAAATCCTAAAAATAAATGTAAATTACCAATGTTAAAATGAAATGTGTGTTTGTCGTGTTAAATATATAGTTATATAAATTATTACAAAAACAGTTTAAATATTTTACCAGAACTGTTCGTGACATTTTACTATATTCTATAATCTAGTGTTCCTCTAAATATTTATGCATAATAAAATTATCTATATAAATTATAATGCTAAACAGTTGTTACTATTATTTGTCTCACATATAATTAATTCCATTATATATACATACATATAAGTGTATTTTAAACACACACACACGTATATATATATATATATATATATATATATATCCATATCCATATCCTTAAGCATATAATATTTAATATGCAAATTATGAATAACGAAATTATATTTCAATTTATCTTACTTTCTTTTATGAAGTATACGTTTTTAAATTACTTTCGTCTTTTTTATCGCTTTAAAATTAAAGAAATAAAAATGTTCATTTATTTAAAAGGAATTTTATTAAAATTATATTTTCGTCGTACAACGTTGTCATGCTGTACAATTTATTTTTAATGATGGTTGTATAGAGAATTTCAATAAAGAAATGTTAAACTCAGTCATTTTGGAGGAAAAAAGGTATAATATGAAAAAATATAAAAATTGGTAGAAATTCTGTAACACTAAACTAGGGTAAATTAACATGTCAAATTAGCGTTCGTTTACTAATTACCGGTAGTTGAGAGCGCGTGTTACAATTGCCAGCAACCGTACAATGATAAATGCCTTTAATAACTGGTTTGAGTTCGATGCCCGCGTCCAACGTGTTTACGTGTCATGTCTGCATCTTTGCCGCACTGGAGTTGTGCAACTTGAGATACTTGGCATTCTCCATTCTTACATAAAATAGCACTAGTGGTTGTTCAGTGGTGTGGAGAAATTAAAACATGTATATATAAATTTACATATATATTTATAATATTTATTGTTTGTACGTTGTTTGTTCATGCGTTAGTTACGTAAAATGAAAACAACATTGTTGATATATTGTATATATTAATATATGAAGTATAGTTATTTTAAATTTAAATTAATTTAAATTTAATGTTAAGATGCTCCTGAAAATAAATTTAATCCATTTTTTTTAAAAAAAACTTATTATTTTCTAATTCAATTCATTCAATATTTATTATTTTTATTTCATCAACTTATTTTTCATTTTGTATCATTTAAATCTACTAACGTTACTATAAAAATAATTTATCTATTTACAATTTAAACTTCACTATATTGTGCATTAGAAAATGTAAATCATATTAGTAAATACTCGTACATAATCGTTATACTAAAAACATACATAAAGGTATTAAAACATAAATAACGAATAATTTTATATATATATATTTGTTATTTATTTAAAATTTATTAGTGTAAATGTAAAAATAACAATACATTAATAAATAAAATATATTTGAGTAATTTTTACATTGATTAAATCTAAGCAATATAGGGTGGCCCAAATTAGACTAAAGAATTTAGACAAACATTTAATTGCTTACTATCCTTTACTATCTTTCAGTTTCATTTATGCCATCTTATATTTCAAATTCAAATTTCAAGAACAAAGAACATAATTATGTACATCTTCCCTTTTCTTATAAATTGTTACAAAATTAGACAAATATGAATTATTTGAAAATGTTGGTTTCATCATTTTTTCAAGTTTTTGAGTAAAACATATTTTTATAACAATATTATTGTTATAAATAATCTTATAAATTCTTTGAAGTAAAACTAGCAGGAGAATTAAAAGAATCAAAAATGATATTTTATCTCAAGTGATGAAAGTTATTTCTAAAGCTACGAAGTTTAGTTTGTGAAAATAAAGAAATTGCAAATTGTAATTTTAGAACAGTGAAGAAAAAGATAAATTAACTTAATCTACCAACTATTTGTTTCTAAAAAAATAAAATAATAATTTTATTGTATTTTTTTATTTCAAATAATAAAAAAAATATTTCTACGTCACTGTACAATATAACCACTTTGGTTTTTCAACAATCCGACATCTTTCACTAGTAAGTGTTGACGTGAAATAGAAGTAAACTGAATGCTACGCCTCTATTTAAGTCTCTCTTGTAATTATTTAACAGGTGGTTTTTGGGGTTACGATTTTACGAGCGACAGTATGTTTTTTTGCGATGTCTTTTTACGCTTTCGTGACTTTCATACGTCTAAGCATCGAGGTACGCAAATTAAGTTGGTGACTTAATTTTCGCTAAAAGACAGAGTATTTTGAAATTATTTAAATGATTTTTATAAGGTTTGGCCATAAAATGAACGACTTGTGTAAAAATATGATTTAATTTTACTTTTAAAATTATGTGACGGTTGGATACTTTTGTGAAGAGTTAATTTTTGGTTTTTAAAAAGCTTGTAATTAAAAAGTAATTTAAATGCTTTGAAGTTTATTGATGTTTTATACATACATATTTTACGTACTAATATATATATATATATATATATATATTATATATAGGGTCATCTAAATGTGATGCCTCGATTTGTGTTTTATTAAAAAGAAAGTATACACATGTTTCCCTATACAGCACTCTATACACATTTTTTTTAATAAAACACAAATCTAGCCGTCAAATTTTGATGATTCTCTCTCTCTCTATACACACACACACACACACACACACATATATATATATGTGTGTGTGTGTGTGTGTGTACGTGCATATGTGTGTGTATATTTTGTGAGCTAAAAATTTGTTGACGTTGATATTCTACTTTTTATTGATTTTGACAGAAATAAAAGTTTGGTTAGATTTTGGGAAAAAATTCAAATATAAATATTAAGTAGTATTATATTATTTTTTTAGTATATGCAACTATAACTCCTAAGGTAGTTTCATTAATATGTTGATATATTCTTGATTATTTTTTTGTTAAAGAGAATTTTCTGATAGTGTTTTTGGTGATTTTCAAAAATCTAATTGTTTTATTCTTCAAAGTGTATAAAAAATATAAAATAAATCTACCTTCTATTATTTTAAAACAAATAACTTTAGTTGTATCTTAAGATGAATCTCAAGTAAAAATGTATATTAAAGTAAAAATTATATTCTCAATTCATTAAACTCTCATACATTCTACTGATTTGAGTAGGCAATCTTTTACAAGCATTTAATCATTTATAGTTTTGATATTTTGAGCGTTTTAATATTTCTTGTGATCCTGCATTGATTATTGTAGGTTGGTATGGTAATTTTGATGTTATTAATTGTAAAAAAACTTTCTAAGCACGAGCTATTTTCGGAACAAATCCCTAGCTCAAACTTCGAAAAGACACTTATAGTATGTTCAATCTTTTATAGTATCATCTGTATACATCGCATCATCTTATATTATATATATATATATATATATATATATATATATATATATATATATCGTTCTATCTATCTATCTATTTATATATATATATATATATATATATTATATTTGTTTATTAATATACAAGTACGTTAAATTAATTAAAAATATAAGGTTATAATTTATTAAATGATATACAAAATTCGTTCTAATCTAGTTATTATTTTTAATAATTCGAAATTCTTTTAAGTATTGAAAATAAGCAGTGGAGTTTAATACATACATATTATATATATATATATATATATATATATATATATATATATATATATATATATATATATATATATATATATAGGATAGCTCAAACGAGACTGAAAAATAGTAAATGCTAGTAAGCAAGTAAATATATGTCTAAATCTCTTAATCTCATTTAAATCACCTACAAAATCTGGGGAGTGTTTATTTTAAAAATATTCATTTAAAATATATTTTTCAAATTATTCACTATATTTGATATGTTTTAAATTAGTTTAAGTAATTTGTTTATATATTAATAATTATATAATAAAATATTATTTTCCTCAAATGAAGACGATACTTTTATGCCAAATATTTTTTTTAAAAAAAAGTTATAAGTATAAAAATAAATAAAATATATTATATAAATAATATGATAACAAATATAAATAAAAAATTAATGTATACGTATTTATGCAACTCAATGGAATATAAATATTGGTAAACAATTTTTATCACAATTTTTATTCGTTTAAAAATCGATCAACATATGTGTGTACACAACACACATTTATGTACAATAAACAAGGGCATAAATGCTATCTACAAATAGATTTTTTGAAAAGAAATAAGACGAATTTATTAATAAATATATTGTTTAGATATCGTTATATTGTATTATATTTCTTAAATAATATATTGTAACAACAGTAATGAATTGATCTCTAGTTTAAAAATAAAGTTTATTTTACTTATAAATGAAATGGTATAAATCGTAGTGGTCGTGAAATAAATAAATAAATGGTCAGTATGTTGTAAAAAAGAAAAATTTATATATATATATATATACAAGGTTTGTAGTAAAGTATCATGTCAAGCTCTTAAGAAATGTTCTCGGAATTTAGACTTATATATATATATATATATATATATATATATATCTTTTTTTTAAGGAAAATGGTGTTTTTCAGAAATCGAAGTATCGTTCCGAACGAGCAAATTTGTCACGGAAAAAGGTAGTTGTAAATATTTTAAATAACTTATTTCGATTTGGAATATATATATATATATATATATATATATATATATATATATAATCTAATTTAATTTAATATATATATATATATATATATATATATATATATATATAATAACTTTTTCGTAAATTTTAATCTTGTTAGTAGTACAATTGAATTATACAGTGGTATTAGTTCACAGAATTTTCGTATAAATATATATATATATATATATATATATGTGTGTGTGTGTGTGTGTGTGTGTGTGTGTGTGTATGCGTATGTATGCGTGTGTGTGTGTATTTGTGTACGTGAGCTTGGGTATGTTTGTGCAAAGAGAAAGAAAAATATTTATTATGACATATAATTATTATTTTTTAGGATAATACAAATTTTAAATTTTATATAGTTTTTAATTGAATGTATTTTAGTCAAAAAAATATGTACAAACATAAATTATAATAAAAAGTATATAACATATTTAGAAAATAAAATACAAAAAAGTAAAACTAAATTAAAACTACATATATATCAAATCAAATAAAAATTCAACTTTGATGAATATATTTTTGAATGTATACGTATACGTACTCCTACAACATATAATGTACATATATATATATATATATATATATATATATATATATATATATATATATATATGTAGGTGTTTACGTAATTCGATATATATATATATATATATATATATATATATATATATATATATATTACATTAGCTTTTCGAATCAGCAAACAAAGTTATTACATTATGTAAAAATTCATATTACTAAAGAACATTTATAAATACTGATCATTCAAATTGAAATCCTTTGAAATATATTCGGTCCAATGATTCAACTTCAGATTCGTCATATTAGGTTAAATACAAAGACCGCATTTATAAAAAAATACTTTTATACAAAGCTCTAATCATCCATGTTTGATGGTAGAAAAAACATTTGTTACGCCTTTTTTATTTAACCCTTATGTGCGCACCCGGGTACCCGGGTACCCACCTCGTCACATTTTTGTTAATATTTTTTTCAAAAAATTTTTTTCCGATCTGGACTTTCAGATCCTCGCGATTTAACTCTTTATTTCAATATTTAGACGTATAAAAAATTTTTTTTTTATTATAAAAAAATAGGTTTGAAATGTTGTTGCTCGCGTGGCGCACCCGGGTACCCGGGTACCCACTACATGAGATATAATTCAATTCACTAAAAACAAGTTTTATTGTTGATGAATGTTCTTTTATTGTTAATAAATGATACAATGGCATAAAGAAGGATTGTGAATAAACAAATTACATTGTTTTTGAAGTTATATTGAACAAAATGGCGCTGTTTACTTGTTACATTCGCTACATGTTACATTTGTGACAGAGTGTTCATCGCATACAGTCGCATTTTACACAAGACTTTCGGGTTTTTCTGCGTCTTTTAATGACAAGTCTGCTACATACATGACAAGAGCCAGTTACTTTTTTCTACAGAGCTATCTCGAGGCCCATCATCTTTCGCAGCAGGATCAAGAGGTGCACGCTGCGGCCCGAGCACAGCTTCGATTGCGGTCTTTGCAGAGTGATTTCGCATCACTTGGTCATTTGAAAATCGCTCTTCTATCAAAGGCCTCGTTAACTCTTCATTCAATTGCCTCAAAAATATACGCCTTTGATTAGTTTTCTTTTGGATCATATTATTATTTTCATAATAGATTACATAAGCTGCAAGAGCAGCAACGTCTAACATATTGAAAAACATGGCCAGAGGCCACCTTTGAGTTCGCCTGTGTGTAGTGTATCGACTCAATCGACACCAGTTTTATATTTATTGTAGTCGCAAATCATATGAGGTTTTTTTTTCTCATCGTCATTTACGGCGTCATCATTATGCATACTCGAAAGCATAATTACAGCCTTATTTTTCTTTGGCACGTAAGAACAAATTTTGATTTTATTTTCATGAAAAGCAAACAGAGATGAATACTCTGGCCTAAGCTGCCATTTCTTTTGGATTGTAAGGTTTATTTTTTCTCAAAGTGCCAGTCATCGTTAAACCTTCCGATAATAAATGTTTAGCAAGAGGTAGAGAGGTGAAATAATTATCCATAGTAATATTACGGCCACTTCCTCGATTTACTACTCTTTCTCCTTGATTTTTCTCGCGTATATTGCCAATTTTACCAGTGTAAAGAATTCCAAATAACGGGTAAGCATTCTCTGCATCACAAATCCACCAAATCTTGATACCGTATTTAGCCGGCTTCGACGGAATGTATTGAGTAAATTTATCAAATGGCTTAAATACTTTTTATTTATGTTTATTCAATAAACAAAATTGATTGCACACGTATCCGTTCACACCTTAATTAAAACTAGTGGTGGGTACCCGGGTACCCGGGTGCGCAACAACGTAGGTAAAGTTGGGTGCGCACATAAGGGTTAATAAGCTTTTTATTTATTAAATGATATAAAAGGACGATGTACTATGTAATATACGTTATCTACTTACATATATATAGAGATACACATACACATTCACACAAACATGCACACACACACACATACACACACACACACACACACACATATATATATATATATATATATATATCATAATATAATATACCAGAATTCAATTTAAAATTTAAGTTACATATATAAAAATGCAGTAACTGAAAAATCTGAACTTCTATATCAAAATAATGTACATATATCAAAAATGAAAAATAACTTAATAATCTACTTCGTCAATATCATCAGGTGTAATAAAAAGAAAAATACAATAGAGTCACATTCTTCTCATGCGCGATAAGTCGATTTTCACAACCAACTTATTTTAGAATCATTCATCGTCTGACCGAACTCACTAAAAGAAAAATACAAACTTCCGGAACGGTACGATTCAGCTGTTGTCATTTCCGGTGGGCAGCGACTTTGCAGTGGTTTCTTGCCACAGTCGTTGCCTTATCTTGCGATGAGTGTTCGGTCGAGTTGAATCGGGATGCTTCAATAACAGTAATTGAAGGAAACCCTGCTGCTGTGTATAGACTTTTATGATGGAGATTGTGAACTTGGTCTTAACGTTGAATGAACACTATGTTTTATGTATACAGTAGTCGAGAATTTTTGTCTACAAAGATTATTAATATACTGTCGTTTTTTTTTCATTCATAAATTGAACTAAAAATACTTTTTGTTCATTATTTGTGATTGTTACATTTAAGTTAATATCTTTGATGATAAAGATAAGAATATTTGTGTTCAAAAAAATCTACCGCCCATGTTATAGAAAATTATGTAATTAAATATTTTTGTTTCTTTTAATATTTTCTTCCGGTTCTCTCTCTCTCTCTCTCTCTCTATATATATATATATATATATAACACACACAAAATAGTACTTTTTCTCTTAATAAAGAATGGCCAAGTTCTATTATTCTTTTTATTTTTCAACAGAAAAGTAGCAAATTCAATTTTTGTGAAATAAAAATGCTGTTAAAATTAATTTGGCATTGTAACGTATAATTAAATTATTCATTTCAAAATTAGAATTTTTTTCAAAATCTTCAACATTTACTTACTATTTACTTATTTCTAACCATATTTTGATAACTACACTATCATTTTTAGATCGTATCATCATTATAAAATTTGTTTTGTCAATGACAAATATAAAACTTATAACGTATAATATTTTGTATTTGATTGAGCGATTCATTTATATATAAACGATTTAATTAATTTACTAATAACTTGTTTCAATATTTCAAACAAATATATCTTTGAGAACATTTATTTAAATAAAATATATAAAATTAATCATATTTAATTTTTATACATGCATACATACATACATACATATATATATATATATATATATATATATATATATATATATATATATATATATAATAGACCATGATGTATGAAATTGATATTTGAGTACAGTCGTTTAGTTCTATGGTAGATGTACTATTCTAAAGATTTTATGCATTGTAAACTTGAATGATATTTTTATGTATGATATTTTCTCGCAGAAACTCGTGAATTTGCTAGTAAAATTTTATTGAATGGAATGAAATTATTTCTATTGTAAAAATTAAATTACATTTTCTTATATATATATATATATATATATATATATATATATATATATATATATATATATGTATGTTTATGTATTTATGTATGTGTGTGTATGTAATGTGGGAACAAATAATCATAAAAATAGTATGCTTTTATGTAAATGTTTAATGATTTTTTAAAAATATTAAATACTTCATTTTTAAAAATCATAATTTGTAAATTGTAATTTAAATTAAAGTAAAATTTCAATAAGTAAATAAAAATATTTTATTTTAATATAAATGGTATTAAAGTATGTTAATCAATACGAATTTTGTAATTTTAGATTTACACAAGTTATAAACACATTTTTTTATTTTATTATTTTGATAATATATGGACAAAAATATGAAGTATATACAATTAGAAATAAAAACTTAAATGAAGTCAAACAGATAATAAATATTCCACACGTTAATTTAAAAAAATAGAAAAATATAATTCATTTTCTTTAAAATTAAAATTATACAATTTTACTATAATTAATGAATAAAATATTCTTTTTATCTCTGTATTAAAATAATTTAAAATCATATTAATTTTGCACTTCATTGAATGTTGTAAGTCCAGAATATTCATGAAAATGTATTCTTTAAAACAGAACACTATAAAAAATCTAAAACTTTAATTATTATTTCCTATTATTTATACATGTAAAATATTTTTTTTATTCACGAATAATATAGAAGTTCAACAATAATTATGACTAGTACTTTTCAAAGATGGAAAATAAAATTTTTAGTTCATGATTTTTTAGATTAAAATTTATATACATACATACATATATATATATATATATATATATATATATATATATATATATATATATATTAGATTTTATATCACAATAATTAAAGTGATATTAAATATGTTGTTTTTTATATTTATTTGTAAAATATTTTTGAAGATATATTCAGAATTAAAGTAAAGATAAATAATTTGTTATTGATTTTAAATATGAAATGCTAATTATATAATAGAATTCGTTTTTGTGAAAATACAAAAAATTGGTGTTGAAATATTTATGAATGTGTATCGTAGAACACAAAAAATTAATACATTCTTTTATTAAAGCAGTATTTATTATTAAACAATGACTATATACTATAACTTGAAGTGATTATTTATTATATGAATTTTCAACTTTATTCATAAATATAAGGAATGTATTGTCTTCTGGTGTTTATTGTCAGGTTACTGATATGAATTCTATTACAAATTGTTTTAAAATTTATGTCAGTTACAGGCAATTGACACCAGTAATATATAAGATAGTTCAAATGAGACTGAAGAACAGTAACAGAAAGTAAGGAAGTAAATGTTTATCTAAACCTTTCAGTCTCATTTTGGCCACTCTATATAATTTGTTAACATCGATTCAATATAGAAATATATAATAATAAATATGATATAGTAAAGGATAGGCAAGTTTGAAAGGAAACTATTTGAAATTTTAAATCTAATATATGGAGTTTCATTAAATATAAACTAACATGTGCATACATACACACACATATACATATATATATATATATATATATATATATATATATATATATATAATGTGTTTCATAATGTTAAAAAATAAAAATCAATGTTTAAACCTTATGATAGTGTAATTAAGCTAGTACTTGAATGATAAAAATGAGTCCAGAATAAATAATTAGTTAGGAATAACATATAAGAAGAACAATTTAATATTGTATGTTCAGTAGATGTAAACAGAAAAGTGAAATAATTATTGTTTAACTACACAATTCGAGTTATAATTATGTTATTTAGTTTTTTATTTAATATTTTCTACGATAGCATAAATATTTACAATAAATATTTTTAATTGTATAAAAAAGAAATGATATAAATATTTACAGCATTGTATGACACTGTAAATATTCATAAAAAATATTGTACGCGAATATAAATATTTATTATGTTAAAATAATATAAGGAATGCATTGCTTGTAAAATAAACAGAATGAGGAATTATTTGTAAACACGAATTTTCAATATTGAAATGTATAAAAAATCGTAGCGAGAGTATATCGTATTTTTCATCAAAGGAGAGAAATCTGATATGAGTGAATATCAAAGAATAAGAAAGCACAAACAAAATATGATCTTTTCTAAAATGTGTTTCGTACGGGTGAAAATATGAAAAGAAAAATGTGCCAAGCGTTTTCTAAAAAAATAAGACTAAGACGGGTTCAGTTTGAATTTTTTTTAATATATATTGTATCTTCATTGGTTAACCGTGACTATATCCGCTCAATTTTACAAAAAGTCGATGTATCGCGTAATTTAAACAGAGTATCTAAAATATATGAAGTTTTCATTCTTCTAAAGTTGTATGTTTCTCATTTTTTGTTATTTAGAGCGTTCAACGTGTTTATTTTTCTTTGTTTTCAGTATACTGAGTTTTCATTCTTTTTAAAACGATTTTTGACAAGTTAATTAGCATTTTAATATCAGTATTATAGAAATTTATATATATATATATATATATATATATATATATATATATAATATTTATTATTTTGTTTTAATCATTTTATATATTGATTTAAAAACTCATAATACTTGAATAATTCTAAGACATTTTACAATAATCAATTTTATCGTAATTATTACCAATTAAAGATTTGAATTTAAATTTATAACAAATTTTAATTAAATTTTTACTAACATAATTTGGTGTATAAATTACATTTGAATAAAAATCGTCTCCTTACAAAAAGTAAGTTAATATATAGAGAAGATTTTTAAAAAAGATTAACTTTTAATGAAACAATAGGCACGAGAAAATGTGTGATTAGTGTTAAGACTGTATAAAATATATAGCTTTCAAGAGAATTTATCTCTTCTAGTGACGTGAAAACATTCACAATGATCACTATATTTGATAAGTTTTCTTCCGAACAAGAATTGTTTTATACTGTTAAACATTTATGGTTACTTTTGAACTATTATTGAATATTTATTGTATTTTTTACTTTAATATTAATAAAATTTACATATTATTCAAACTTATTGATTTAAAGTAAAATTCAATATAAGTACAAATTAATTTAATATTATTATTTTTTTAAGTGAGATCAATATATTTTTAATGCATTTTGTAAGTTACGTATTGCATTCAAGTGTTTTTTTTATTTATAAAAAATATTGATATTCTATAATTTTAAATTGTTACTCACAACTAAAATTATTAACTATTGTATTATAATTACTCGTGGAAATAAAATAATATTTTATAATATTTTATAATATATTGAATTAAATTCGGAAGGGCGGAAGGCGGAAGGGAGATATTTGACAACCTAATATATTGAATTAAAATTTATCTTTCTAAACTTTAATCTAATATCTTTATTTTAAAAAGTATATTTAAAAAAATAATAAATTAAAATAATACACATATTAGGGAGCTCCGCTCCTTGCTTGTGGTTTCTGTCACGCGTTTATTTTGCTCACTCCCCTCGTGATACTTGCAATCGTGATTGATATTTATATGCAATCGTTAAAGTCAGAGGTAAAATCGTTCATGATTAGAGTAGATTAATGACATTAATTTTGCGATGGAGTTATATATATATATATATATATATATATATATATATATATAGAGAGAGAGAGAGAGAGAGAGATAGGTATATATTGAAAATCTACAGACGTGTCTATGTACATTTATTTAAATATTCATTTATTTTTTCATTTTATATATATATAATAGAAATATATTACATATATATATATATATATAAGAAATAAAAATATATATATATATATATATATATATATATATATATATATATATTATAAATCATAAATAATAGAACAAACAATGATATCTATTCAATGGCTTCGCTAAGTGACATTTAACGCTAGCTTATTATAATTACGCTTATATTTCCAGTAAAATTATCGAATAATTTAAGGAGCACACCGGTGCTAAAGATTATTAAATATGATTTTCATTACGTGTATAAGACAAGATGACACAGAATATTCTCTTCTGGGGATGCAATAAACAATGTTGTTGGCCGAAATAGTGACTCGTTCTGTAATTAGAACCGAGTTAAAACTTACTAATTGATGAGTTAATTGGCTGTGCTCAAAGCAAGGTTTCGTAACGCGTATGTTTCCATCTAATTTGAGGTCAAGCTTTGAATGAACACACCAACGTCCTGTTTACCGAATAGAGAAATTGTATACATTTGTATTTCTGAATATATATATATATATATATATATATATATATATATATATATATATATATATATATATATATATAGGATAAGCAAGTGTTTTTAATTAATGTAAAAATATTACATTAAGCATAAATATCAGAATGCAGTAAGTAAACAATTTGCAATTCTGATTTATATTGGATGTATAACAAATAATTCTATATTTTAATAAATGTGAAAATTTTTTTTTCAAAATATTATCAGTAAGTTATAAGTTATTAAAAAAATATGTTAAATATTTAAAAATAATTACTTTCCATTTGTCGTTGCTAAAAATTTTGTCATTACTAAAATCGATATGAAATAATTTATTTTAGTTTATATATATTTTTAAAAATGTGTCTGTTTATGAATGTCTAGATATTTTAACGAAAGTTTCAAATATTTTCATTATAAAAATTATAACAATAATTTTGTAATGTAAATATTATAAGAAATTAAATTTTTATATTTAATAAAAAGAATTTCACAAAATACAAGTTTAGTTTTAAAATAGAAGTATTATTTAAAAAAAATATAGAATATATATATATATATATATATATATATATATATATATATATAATTGTAAATCGATTTTCTTTTTTTAAAATTATTTTATATCCATAAAATCATATAAAAGTTGACAAAATTAAAATGTAAAAGAATACAAATAAATTTAAATAATGTTTTTTGAATTAAGTGTTAAAAGAACAAACATATTAAATAATAAAAACATTAAAATATAAATCATTATAATACAAAAATAAAAGTTTAATTAATTTAATATTCTAATCAAAATAATAAATTTAAATAGTGAAAACGCAGGAAAAAAGAGAATTTCTATTTATTCAAGTATTTACAATTCTTTTGACATATTTTTTAAAATAAATTTCTGGCGTGTAAAACTAACTAAAAAATATTTTATTAATAAAATATATTACTGTTTAAATTTTATTTGAATATGACTAATATTATATTTTATTTAAACTAGTTAATTTATTAAGTTATATGTTAATTTGAAAAATAAAAATAAACATGATTTTACATTAACAATCAAAATTTTAAATGATTAACTGAAGTAATAAATTACAAAGGCGGACTTAAATAGTAAGCGAAAAATATTCAGCATTTATTGTATTATTACACATAATGTTATCATCAAAACGATCTCGATGAATTAAATACGTTGGAATTTAAATTGAAAATTTGTTCATATTCAAATTAATACTGATATATTGATTATATTTCAAAGAATTCCAATATTTTCAGATTGAATTTTGAATAATGTATATACATACATATATATATATATATGTATATATATATTTAAAAAACTGTTAAATATACATTTCGAGTCCTAAAAATTATTGTTATGATTTAAAAAAAATATTTTTTCAAATAATGAAATTAAACATTAATTTTAAATATTTATGTGTATGGAAAATAATATAAGAACATTGTGTAATTATCGAACAAATAACTTAAGCACTGTAGCCTCCGCAGAAACTAGTCCTCTGACAATATTAGCTCATCAGGGATTTTCTTGTTATAGTTATATATTTAGAAGGTATGGTTGTCAATCCCGTATCCAACTTCCAACTTAGGAGATTGTAATTATTCAATATAAATAGATATTACCCTTAGTGTATTAATTATTGTTTTGTAGTAAATTGAACTGAAGATTAATCAACATATTTTTATTATAATATGTTAAATATAAATGTAATAAATATCAAGTATTATTTAAAAAAATATAATATGATTTTTAAGCATGGCTAGAAATTAAATTAAATTGTCTTATATATATATATATATATATATATATATATATATATATATATATTCATTAATAAGACAATAAATTTCATTTAATTTTATGTAATTTGTATGAGTTGTAGTCGATTATTTATCTTTTATAATAAATTGTAATTCAATTATAAACTCGTCATTTTTATTATTACATCTATAAATTTTTTGTTATCATGTACATTTTATTTTTTAATAATTTTAACTTATATCTACTTCTGTTTATAAATACTGTCTGTAATATTCAAGATATGTTTCATTTCCATAAATCAAATTTGGTAGCATGAAATTATATTATGATTTTTAATTAAATAATGTAAATTAATTAGAATTTTCTATTTAGTTTTCGAAATGTTTTGTTTAAATAAATTCAATCTAACTTTTATGCTCTTAGTATTTTTTCTAATATATCTTTATTATAAGTGAAAAAACATTTGTTAAATTCCTTGATAAGCTTTTTTATTTCAAATTTTTTTCCAAAAAAATAAACTTATTAATAATTTGTTATGGTTTTTGTTTACATACAAATTTATGTGTAAATATATACATACTTGCATATATATCTCGTATATATGAAAAGGATGTAAGTATTTTCTTTTTTGTAAATAAATATTATTCTTCGTTTTTGTACTTTGCTTAAAAATATATATTTTAATTTAATTCATCCATTTACAATTTATGTTCATAAATGTATATATATATATATATATATATATATATATATATATATATATATATATATATTTTAATTTAACAGAAATTCAAGAAAAACATACGATATAACTGGGAAATTTATTTGCATTATCAATAAATCACTCACATATAAAGGTTTAAGTAATGTATCTGATTTGAATATTTGGCATGCTTTTATTTATTTGTTTTTTGTTTCATTCAACAAAACAAGAATAAGGGTTGAAGAATAAGGGAACAAGAATATGTTGAATAAATATGTACGAGATTCATTTGAACAAATTAACATTTAAGAATGTAAAGGAAAGGTAGCGTAAACGTTAATTTACGGAGAAATGCTAATAGTAAAGTAATTTTTAACAAAAATGAATTATTTATGAATGCATTAACAAGTAGTGATACGAATCATTTACCTATAGAGAATAACAGTCAATACTTGAACTAATTAACCTTTACAATTACCTTCCGTCTTGAAAGTATTTCTGGAATATTCAACCTTTCGTGTATAATAACGTCCAGATACGATTGCTAGGTATGTGTGGCCCTATCTGAAATTCCAATTTCATACCGTTGTAGAAACAATTACAAATTTGCGGGACACGGTTGTATTTAACTCGGTACGTGATACTCCGCTTAATTGCGGGGATGATTGAGAAAATTTAATATAAGAGAACGTACTCTTCTAGCGTCGTATTTTGCATTGCTCTCTCTTCAAATACCAAAGCTTGACGTATAAGGAAAGGGTTGTGTGCATATATTTTATGTATATTCGAGTCACATACAATTCTTAATTGCTTGACAATTATGTCTGTTAAGCAGTAATCATAAGAATTATAATTGTTTTGTTAATATTCAAGTGTACACGAAATTGTTAATTAAGTGCTTATTTAAATTATTGTTATTACGTTTAACGTCCACTTTAAAATAATTTATTACATATTTGAAAGTTAACAATCGATTTTTCAATGAGTATATGTAAATATTATTAAATGAAATAATAGAAGAATGATTTTATTTCTAATTTATTGTACCTAAATTAATGAAAATAATATTGATTTTTCAATACGAATCAATATATATATATATATATATATATATATATATATATATATATATATAACGTTTTTAAAAAAATCAAAAAGACTAAAATGAAATGGAAATGAAGAAAAACAATTTTTATTTTTATTTTAAAATTTACATATATAATAAATTAATAATTAAATGTTACTACGCACAAAAGTGCTTTTAGGAGTGAGATTATTATATAATTTGATGTATAGAAGAACAATTTGAATAATATATATATATATATATATATATATAAATATACCTTATTTTTTAAAAAAATATAGGATTTACTTTAAATTTATTATTTTATATTTGAAGATTAAAATGTGTTTCTAACAAATTACAAACATTATATGTACAGTGATTGGTAATGGTATTTATAATTAGTCATATTAATTAAGTTAGTGATAATAAAAAATAATTTGAAAATAATAATTTCAGAAACACTGTATTCAGTTTGAATAAAAACAACGTAATTAAAATGCACCTAGAGTAATATCACGTTTGAAATTAATGTTATTTAAAATATTGTCTCACTGATAATGGTATTGTATGTTCAATTTAGTAATGCATTGTCCTTAATGAACGTCGTAATTATCACCAACTCGAAAGTTGTTGGGTTTGTTTAGAGTTTCAACACGCTTTGGTGATGTCATTCTTCAGTTTGTATTGTTTAAAAACTTCTCATCCGTATATTGTCAACTGTATACATCGTTCGGAATTATAAATTTTAAGATAAAGTTACAAATGTACAAGTTATTACGTGTCGCAATAAATAAATGATACAAATTAATTATTGTATTGAATTTGTTTACATAAGTAAATGAAATATTTTAATACTTTAATTACATTTTGTATAAAATTTATTTCGTCGTTTGCAATTTTATATTTATCAAAGAACTTTATACATTGGAACTTTATATATATATATAAATATATTGAACTAACTTTTTTTAACAAATCTTCATACTTTAGATAAATTGTAAGATGTTAAGGCGATTGGTAAAAAGAAACATTAGTGAACGATTTTATTCTTTTTTTGCAATTAAATTTATCTACAAAAATCGCTTGTACGTGATTACCATTAAGTCTCAAACTTAATCACGCTACACCCTTTGAGACTGAAATCATTTATATTCAGTCGGAGTGCGTTCATTATATCTCTACTACGACTCAAACCAATGAACTGTGATACGCGAAAAACATGACCTCGCATTCGAAATCCATAATCATGGAAAATATATCCGTTGAATAAATTACATTTTTGCATATTTTAAATCATTTTTAAGTGTTCAGATTTATCGAAGTGTCTATAATGACATTGAATACATTTTACATGATATTTAGTTTTATATTTATAAAACTAAATATTATGTAAAATATATTTTATATACATATATATATATATATATATATATATATATATATTTTAAATTATATTATTTATTTTTAAATTACAGACTTTATATATATATATATATATATATATATATATATATTCAAATTAACTAATTTTTTATGTTATAAATTTAATGAAATTTTCTGTCATTTTCTCTCTCTCTTTATATATATATATATATATATATATATATATATATATATATATATACATAAAACCGACTGGTGTTGTAATGGTTTCATCAACTGTTGTTATATGAGAGAATGAGTTCAATCCTCAGTTGAACAAATAGGACGCGCGGGACTCTTTAACTGAGGTGAAAACAATCTGTCTAGGGTAGTAAACAAGAATGAAAAATCTTTACCAATTCACTTGATCAACATGGAATGATAAAGTATCAGTTAATAATAATATTTAATGAGGTTTTCACCTAGCAGTGGATTGATATAAACTGATATCATTATATATATATATATATATATATATATATATATATATATATATATGTGTGTGTGTGTGTGTGTGTGTGTGTGTGTGTAAATATATATGTAAGAGTTTTTAATGCTATAATATTTCTATTTGAAAAAGAATGGTGTTCCGCCTACGCCTCCGAATTGGTATGAAAATTTCGTTTCCGAATTTCCGCAGAGTTTTCCGAGAATTATTGAAGTACAAATTTTATGAAATATTAAAATTAACAAAAAATGGAAAAAAAGATTTTCAAGCAGACTTTTTGGACAAAATAAATTTAAATTGTATTGCTATTATATTATATATCATATACATATAATAAAATAAATATCGTCTACACAGAAGCATTAACATAGCTTTATAAATGATTTATTTTTTATAATTTATTTACATTGTTAAATAGAAGAAAATTTGGCAGTCGACGAGTGAAAAGAGTATGTATTTATGCACGTATGTATTGTATAATGACAATATTAGTAAATTAGAAACTGAAGCTGTTGCTTAAATTGATAATGCATTTTGTCTCTTTTGAAAACATGTAAAATAATTTAAATTTTATCGATTTATATTTTTAATACTGTAATTTTTTATTTCTAAATAATGAATTTACATTAGTACATCGTTTTGTTATATCATAGAATAGAATAGGGTTTTATTTTAATTTGTAACAAATAACAGCGTAAAATTTTGTATTTGAAGTTATTGAAAATATGTATTTTCGAATATATCAGTTTGCAACGATTACATTTATATTTAATCCCCTCAAAAATTTTAGTAATTAACTGTATATTAGTAGTTATTATTGAATTCATATTGATTTACTATTATCCAAATTTTGTTTCTTTTTCATATGATATTATCATATATTTGTCCAATAATTTACATTATTTTTGTTGCATATGTACGTGAATTTTTTAAAGCGAATATTTTTTAACAAATTTTTTTTTCATACACTCTAACAACATATATTGCTTTGATGTATCTTTAAAATTATATTCTTTTTTAAAAAATATGTAAAATATATTGACGGTACTCTCTTTTTAATAAAGATATTTTTTTTATATTTTAGTAATAGAATAAAAATATAAATTTATTAATGATATTTTTTTAAACGAATTGAACTGGATTATATTGAATTGTTAATAAAATGTAATAGTTGGACTCTACATGTATTCCTGAAACATTGAACTTTTGATTATTTGTTTTGTAGAGAACGGAGAAAATATACATATAACCAATTTAAATAACAATTTATGTTAATTTAATCATATTGGGATATAATAAATATCACATTAATATTCATTAATAAATATCACTGAAGAATTTATTTTATTTTGAGTGAGAGATATTTAAAAAAATAATGTAATAATGTTGCAAAAATTATTTAATAATATAAATAGCGATGAAATTAATTTATGTTTATATATATATATATATATATATATATATATATATATATGTTTGATTAATTATATAGACAGATATTAAATGAATTAACAATAGTGTGGTAGTTATTTTATTTAAAAACTTAAAGTAATATTTTCAATGATAAATTTATATTTTATGCATTTGATAAAAACATACATTGACTTGAAAATAAATTATAAAATAAGTAGAGAAAAAAAATGTAGAAAGTTGTACTTGGTAAATTCATATATATCAAGTGAATGTTCTCGAGTTTACCAATTTATTTTTATAAAGTATTATCGTTGACATTTGTATTTCTTATACAAAGTTGATGTCAGCTTCATTCGAAAATAAACTTTTATGTGATATAAGAAACAAATCAACGTTTCTTAGAAAATAAAATACGTTAAAGATGTTGACATATGAGACAATCAGTATGTTTTATTTTGGAAAATGGCTGTGTAGTATCATATTTATAATGTAAGATTTATATATATATATATATATATATATATATATATATATATATGTGTGTGTATGTATGTATGTATGTCTTATGTGAATGTCAAATCAAACCACATTTACCTTCTTCATCTTTGAATTGAATAAAATTGCTTTTGTCGACGTCTTCAGATGCGGAAAATGCAAAGCGATCTACTAATACAGCACGTGAGGTGCATTTCAAACAGAGAATTGTGCGTGTTTACTTATTGTTCCATTTGAAAACGTTTTCAGTGTATTTTGAGAAAAATATACACGTCTAGTGTTACAACTTCAAACGTGAAACATTACATATATTCAAATCATGGCATGTTTGTTTCATATTTTTAATCAAAAATTTTTTTTACTAGGATATCTTTTTAAGTTTATGAAATAAAATATTATTACTTATATATATATATATATATATATATATATATATATATATGTATATATGTATTATAACTAAAACAGCAAAATATAAATTGAGTTATTCGTCATGTTTATTTTTTATCCTGGATTCGATATTATAAATTTCAAGACAAAATTATATTTTTTCATTAAAATATATACATAAGTATTATTATACAAAAATATACATTTTGCTGTATACTATAACAATATTTAAAAAAGACCGAGGTATATTTTAAATCCATATTTATTTATTTTTTTGTATAAAGGTTATATAAAAAATGAATTGAATTTTCTTTGAAACCGTATTTTTTTATTGTTTATTTCTGTTTGAAAACAAAATATTTTTATATGTGAAAATTAAAGTAATATATTTTCAATTCAATAAAATTCGAGATATAATAAATTTTAAAACACACCTAATAAATTTAACCATTTTTCTCACAATCTATAATTATATAAATAAACTTGTTTATAAAAAGGTACATTTTTAGAATTGATAAATTATTCCGTAGCTTTAATTCAATTTATAGTAACCAGATTCTGGAATAATTTATTTCGAAGGAATAATTAAAAGTTACGGAAAAGGTGATAATCTGCTAATGAAAGGTGAGATAATTGAGAGGAATGACGTAAATTTTATAACTTAATTCTGTTGATTTTTCGACGGTGGTTTTTGAAGTATGGTATTGTGCAGAAATATTAGTTCAACGATATTGATTATATTTTAGTTAATCTGTAATAAATTAATTATTTTGATTACCGTGCGGTACTATTACAACAAATTTACTTAATTATAAAAAATAATAAGGGATGATTTATATTATTAACTATCACAAAATGATCGTAACCTTTTTACAGTTTTGATTTATCTTTTGAAGTTTTAGCGTCCAATAATTTTCTAGATTATTTCAGTTGTTATAATCCAATGTTCATTGTTATTTACGATTTCTTTCAAGAATGTTTTCTTAATGGAAGTTTCTAATTATCTATGATAAATAATTTCTAGGCGATTATGTTTCTAGCTCTTTGTATTTCTTACGGTATTCATATGTTTAATTTTTATAATTTCATTACAGTAGTTTAGTATGAAGATCACAGAATGTCCTAAATATATTGTGAAAATTATAAAAATATTACATGTAATAATTATTAAAATATATTTCCTAAATATTATATGTAATATTTATTATCTCAGATTCTAACATTTTTGTGTTTTTTTATTTACTAAATATTTATGTCCTCATTTTCAGGATTGTAAATGAATGTTTAAAATATAAAAAGTTTTTGAATCACTGCCGAATCGTTGAATTGTAAGCAATTTTTTTAATGAAAATTTAATGTTTACAATAATATTTCTTTATATGAAAACAGTTATAATTCAGAAAAAAAATTTTGAACTGTGTTATAAAAACTGCCAAAAATGTTTATTTAATACTGAAAAATATATAAAATTATATTGTGAACTCTAGTTCTACTGTATTAGGAATTTAATACAACTATACAATCTATTATAAGTCAAATTAAACTTTAAAAGAACAAACAGATGGTTAATTATACAAACTAATATAATTTGATATTAAATATATGTCCTTACTATCAACTTGATGCGTTATGAAATATATATTTTACAAGTTTTTCTCAATTGAATTATTATTTTTTCTGATTATTACTTCCTTGATATTAAATATATATATATATATATATATATATATATATATATATATATATATATATAGTTATATAAAGTTGTTTTAGTAAAATTCTTAACTACTTTGTATGTAATAAAAGCTAATATAATTTACTGATACCTAAAGATATTAAGTGATATTGAAATTGTAAGAAAGATTAACCGTCTTATTTAGGATTATGTAGTGATAAAAAATTGAGAAAAAAATCACATACAATTTTCGATCAAACGAAACATAAACCGTTTCGATTATTATCTCTGCTTCTCTCACTTTTTCGGTAAACTTTTTTCAACCGTACGTAATACTTATCTGGCGGTAATTTTCCGTTTGATTTGACGATTTCACTGTATGAAAAATATTTATTTTCGCTACTGCCGTTATGAAGATTTATATACACAAATTGTTCATGTACGGTTTCACATCTATTATATTTGAGAATACATATATTACATCAAGAGTTTTTTCGTACATCGTTTTTTTATTTTGAACCTGTAGCAGATTTAATGAGTTTTCTTGATTATTTCAAAGCAAATACTAATTTTCGCATACATGGATTATAATATATAATATTTTTATTTTATTTACAAGGCTTCCTTTAATAAAAATATCTACTGAATCATAAATATAATATATTATTTAGGATGAAATCGAAATGATTTGAATTTGTTTTTATCTAGACTTTTTTAATTTCATACACCTTTGATATTTTTTATGATATAATAAAAAATCATTTGAAATATTGAAATTAACTATAAAAATTTTAATATTTAATTTTGAAAATATTTATTAATACTTGTTTTTACTAATATAAATATTATTAACATATTTGAGATATTAAACTACTTTACAAATACAAACAGAAAGAAAAAGAATAATAATTAGTTTTATAAAATATGCATATTATAATCAGAACTAAACTATTATAAGCAAACAACAGCTAAGTTTAGTATAGAAATTAAGAATATACAAAACTGTTCTATTATCTACTTTATTGTATGAATTGAAAAATTGGTTCGTTTAACCAAAATACATAAGTAGGATTACGAATTAGAACCAAAAATCAAGAGTTAACCAAAATTACTCGAATGGAAATCTGAACAGAAACAGCTTAAATGATTTGGTTTTGTTAATAGGAAGTCAGAAAGTATTATTGTAAAAAAATTATCCGAGGAAAGAATTGAAAGTATGATAACTAGAAGAAGGACAAGAACTTATGTTTAAGAGAAAAAATTTCCAAAAAGTATGGAAAAATATGAACGAGGGAAAAAGGTTGAGTTTGAATAGGGTAAGCTACAGTCGATGGATTAAATAATACTCAACATAAATGGATAGAAAAAAAGATGAAATATAGATAATTGCCAATTGATAAAAAAATACTGTTTTACTACGAAAATAATAAGAATGTAAAATGGAATTTTTAAATAAAATCGAAACAAAAATATCTAAATAAAAAATGTGGACATAAAATCGATTTCCTAACAATAGTTATAAATATAATAAAACTAAATAATAATTATTACATTTTACAATAAATATATTAAATTAACATAAAATAGATAAAACTATACAAAATACACATTATCAACAATAAAAATAGAAAATGTTACACTTTTACTTAGTTTGCGAGTTACATGTAATTGTTACATTTACACAGTGCATAGTAATAAAATACCACAAATCAAAAATTAAAATGTAATTGCATGTATATATGTGTTGTGCAATGAATTCCAATTATAAAATGCCGAGAGCCGAATAGGTTACATTGGAGTGCACTCGACAAAGCCATTTTATAAATCACATACCGTAATAGGCGGGGGTTGGGTTTTTAATATTCATTAAAAATTTGTATATATATATATATATACATATATATATATATATATATATATTAGAAACATTTCAAATAAATGTATATAATAATGTACTTACAAGAATATAATTGCATAAATATAATATGCATAGGAGATTTTAACAATTTAAATATTATTATATAAACTAAATCAATTAGCAACATTAAAATCTGCTTGTTATTATAACATTATCAATTCAGCTTGGTATTTAAATAATTATTTCTTTTTAAAGAATATTAATAAATGTATATATACAATTGATGTATGAATAAAAGAGTAAGATTTTTAGTTTGAAATCAAATCTTTCTACTATAACAATTAAAGAATTTAAAAACCATGAAATTTGGGTTTTTTTCAACATAAAATATTTTAGAAATATTTCAATTCGTATATCTTTTATAAAGAGTCATGTCAGAAAATTATTTAAATAATAAGTTTTTTTATTTAAATTTTAAGCATATAAGATTAATTGAATTGTTGGTTCGAATTAAAAATTAGCAATCATTTATTGTTTTTTATAATAATGCATCTATTTGCGTATTTTATATTTGAATATAAAAGTTTTAAATTTCTTGAAATTGTAATAGTGATTGATAATATATTTATATTGTATTTATTAGTTGAGGACTAGCTTCTTTTTATTTTATTTCCTTTTTAAATTTAGTCTAATTTTCAATATAATATTTAATGCTTCACAAAAAATGTGCCAACAATATGAATAAATATTAAAGATAAATATAATATTTGTATTTTTTATGTGCAATAATATTTTTTAACAAAAAAACATTGATTTATGGTTTAAATTTATTGATAATAAAACGATCTGATGAATTGATAATTTGGTTTTTACTACCATTCATCTAGCAAAATAATAAGATCATATTTTAATATGAAACGACATTTTTACTTAGCCTTTTATTTCGCCTTTCTCTCTCTCTCTCTCTCTCTCTATATATATATATACGTGCGTGTGTATCTACATTAAAATCATATATTAATTTTTTAAAATTTTATTATTTATCGCAGAAGTGTAAGAAAAGATTCATTTTCCTTAAAAATCATTAACTCGTGCAAAGAAATACCATAATAAGTTCGAGTATCATTTTTAAGATAAATAAATAAAATCATGTAAAAAACATACAAAATCAATTATTAGTACAAAACTTCCTAAAAAGAATTTAAATAATTTGTAATTTCAATTCACAAAAGAGACATCTTAGTTTATGTAAATATTTCAAAAGAAGGCAATATAAATATATATATATATATATATATATATATATATATATATATATATATATATATATCATAAATGGTTAAAATAAATCATAAATATAAATTTTAAGTAAATATATATATATATATATACTGATTAAAAAAGTTTTTGATCAATACATCCTACTCATTTTCACCTATGATAGTGCACGTGGGTATTTAAAATATCAAAATTATTCAGTAACACTAGACAGAGAAGCATGGAAAGATGAATGTTAGCCATAACACGTAGACGTAAAAAGAGAAACGAGTAAATTAAAAAAAAACACACAATTATGGTTACAGATTAAAATGGAAATTAACCGTTCATCTAGTTAGGATAAAACATTATTTGTGGATAGTATAAATTATTGATTGGGAACTTAGGAATATAAAAAGATCGAAAAAAAAATGAATACATGATATAGAGACATAAAAACATTCATTGATGTGGAATGGAAGAAAAAGACATTAGAGCGTTGAAAATGGAATGATTTGAAAAATTCTTACGTCTGACAGTGGATGGAAAAAAGCTGTTGCTGTTGTTGATGTTGATGTATATATATATGTATATATGTATATATATATATATATATATATATATATATCCATATGTTCTTATACTTTATAAACATTGTTATATTTATTGCTTGAGAATTAATATATAAAATAACGTTTTGAACAATATTGCCATCCTTAATTCTTTATAAAGTAACTGAATCGATATTAAATTCGAATAAAATTGTTTATAAAATATTTTGCTAAAGGTAAATATTTATTATAGATTTTGTGTAAAAATAAACAATACATTTAAGTTCTATCGAAAACTTATTAAATAAAATTAATAAACGAACAAATCTTCAAATTATTAATATAAACAATTCAAGCGTATTTCAATTATTCAAATTTATGAAAACTTGACAAGCTACAGATCAATCCAATGGCATTCCGATATAATTTAATAAAAACTAATAATGAACTCGGAAACTTCACAAACAACATTCCCTGTTTCAATTATCATGATACTTAGAATCTTGTTAATGTTTTAAATTATTCATTTGATTCGATTGTAATTTGCTATTTATTGTTATTAAATTATTTACAGTAGGAGTTTAGTATTTTAAAAATTTTACATTTTTTCACTAAAAAAAGTATAAATGAGTTCTTCGAATGAATTTTTGTACAATTATGAACTTATTCAAGTAATTATAATACAAAATGTTCATTCTAATAAGTTTTAAAAATAATTAATTTTTATTTATGGAATAATGTACTTATATATTGAATATGAATTTAATAAGAGTCTTATAATATTCAAAAATAATTTATTAATCTTTTTTTCAGAATTTCATATTTACTTTTTATACATATACTTTTTCCTTTTTTTTTAAAAAAAATCAATTTAATTAAAAGCGATTCTTAGAGATTTTAATAATATTATTACAATTTAAAATGTTAATATTTATTTTTTAACTTTTTTAAAATGAGATTTGTTATTACAAGATAGGAAATTCAAAATTAATCAACATTATTTATATATTATATATATATATATATATTTATATATATATATATATATATATTATATATATATATATATATATATATATATATATATATATATATATATATATAGCTTAATTATTGAAATTTCAATATTTTTCAATATTTTTATATTTTGTTTCAAATATAATTATTTAACAATTATACAGTATTAATTATATTATAATTCATTTTATTAATTTATAAATAAAATTAATAAAATGAAAACAGTTGTATTTAAGGTTAGATTGTAAAAATTAGTTGACAAAATAGTAGTAAATTTATAGATAGGATAAAAGATATTTTAATATTTAAACTAATTATTAATTTTAAATTATTATATATTTGTTAAATTTTCTATTTTAATAACTGTCATACATTTAATATGTAAGTTATTGATATTTAAAATATTTATAGATATCGTATACAGAATAAGTATAATAAACGATGTATTTCTTAAATTGAGAAATAATTGATTTTTTTAGGTAAATTCCTTATATATCAAATGTATGAAATGAACAAACTATATTAAATACTTCGAGTAGTAAAATCTAGTCAATAGACGTCTGAGAATTTGTGATATAAAGGATAACTCAGGTTATAATTCAGTTTTATCACATGTTATGAAATATAAATTCCATTATAATATAAAATATTATGATTATTATATTATGACAAATCAATTTAATGTTTCATCCAAAAATTATTTGTTGATATACATACATACATAAATACACACACACACACACACATATATATTAAGTTGGCAAATTTCGCAGCTATGTACAAAAAAAAAAAAAAGCGGAAGGGAGATACTTGCCAACCTAATATATATCTGGCTAGTGCAATAGTTGTATGTCATGTGGGAAACTGCGTTCTAGCTTTGGTCGGAAAGTCCCTCAAGTTTAAAAGTTGGAGGTTGAGATTGGGATCGACAATATCATCTCGTAAAAAACATAACTATCACGTGGCTCTAACTTTGTCGAACAGACCTGAGCACTACATGAGTTATAGTGCTTGTGGGTTATATATATATATATATATATATATATATATATATATATATATATATATATATATATATATGAATAATGTGATAAAAGAACTAGTAGATTTTTAATTAAATATCAAATTACGAAATGTAATCTTAAGTTTATTATTTTATTATTATAGAATAAACTGATATTGAATTGTATTTGTTTCACATGTACTTTATTTCGTCTTTTTTATGTAGTTTTGCTGACAACTTCGCCTTAAATCAAACCGTATAAATATTTATGACTATTTTTGTGTTATTTAAAAAGAAATCAAAGAAATGATACACATATTTTTCTATACACATTTTTTTTAATAAAACATAAAATTAGGGGTCATATTTGGATGACCTTTTATATAGGATAGTCCAAATGAGACTGAAGGGGTTGGACAATATTTACTTTTTACTATAATTTACTATCCTTCAATCACATTTGTGCCACCTATATTATTTTCATATTTCGAAATGTTAACTTTTCTGAAAAATATTTATTTGTATCAGAATTATGTTTTGTTTTATATACGTGTATATATATATATATATATATATATATATATATATATATGTGTGTGTGTGTGTGTGTGTGTGTATGTGTGTGTGTATGTCAGTACATGTGAACATATTTTGAATCTACATTTGTCAGACAGAATATAAATTTGTATTTAACGTGTTATTGAAGTCAAAGATAAAAGCGAAGTAAAAAAACCAATGAGCTTTCGTGTTCATGTTTCAAATGTATCGACATTTTGAAAAATAAACTAGAAAAAAATTTTTGAACTTGTCAAAGTGTTATTAAAAAATTTAACTGTGTATTTCAAGTAAGTTATAAAAACAGACTCGAAATAAAATTTGTACGGTGAATAAAATTTTTGGTACGTATGACTGAAATGAATAATAAAATATTCACGCCCATTTGCCTCATCGCGGTCGTAAATAGGTGAAAACAGCTTGGAGAATTTCAACGGTGAACAACCAGTTAAAATAATGTTTGCGGTGCTCATGGGAATTGTCGATGCCTGCATAGCAAAGCTTTCCATCATTACAAATGCGTTTTTACCTACAGACATATTACATACTGGACGGGTAAATATTCCAAAATATTCGTTTCTTTTCAGTATTTGTATCATATTAGTGAATATATATATACATATATATATATATATATATATATATATATATACACACACACACACATATTTAGTAATAGGACAATCCCTACTGTAAACAATATATTCATTTAAATATAGATTCAAAATATAAATGTATGGAAATTAAAATAAAATTTAAATATCTTTAGAATATCATGTATGAATGTAATATTTAGTATTTGACATTTCATATTAATTTATTTTTGTAAAAACTACGCACTCATTATAAATTGCATATATATATATATATATATATTTCAAAATGTATGAAATTTACAATTAAATTATAAAAATAAATCAATCGAATGAAGTGAATATAAAATTAAAAAAAATCAATGATTAATTCCAAAAATTCAAGTCTTTATACACAATTTTAAGTATTAATTCATTAAATAATATAAGGTGGTTTAAATGAAGTTGAAGGGTTTAGACATATTTACTAGTTTACTATCGTTTAGTATACTTCAGTCCTATTTAGACCACCAGATCTAAGTTAATTTAAAATAAATATCTAAATAACTTTCATTCTCATAAATTGTCATTCAATATAATATTTATTATATATATTTTATAAATTCTATGTTTGATATTTCTTTTATAAATTGAGATTATTTCATGTGTAATTAGTGAAAGTAATGAGTAATAGTACAAAGTTAAAGTATAAAAAAATGTAAAGTATTATAAAAATGATAAATTTAATTAAAATTAATATTTAATCAAAATGAAATAATAAATGCAATAAATAATGAATATATATATATATATAAAAATATATATTATGTTATCAATGAGTTAAGATGTTTTATACAATTTTAATATGTATATTAAAATTTAATAATTAACTTTATAGAAGTCATATTTAATCAACTTCAATAAAATATTATATAGAGTCATCCAACTGTAACGCCTAGATTTGTGTTTTATTAAAAAAAAATTCTATTCTCATGTTTCCTTATATACCACCCTATACTCATGTTTCTTTTTAATAAAACATAAATCTAGAAGTCACATTTAGATAACCCTATATTTATTCGAATTATGTAAGTGCTAAATATTTATTTTTTTCAAATAATTGAAAATTCCATTTCTTTTTTCGATTTCGAGCAAATTTAAAACAACGTTACTTTAATATTAATATGATTTTTATTATATTTCATTTTATTAAAAGTGAAATTATTTTTAACTTAATTTTTAAATTAAGATTGAAATAAATTCAACACTAATTATAAAAAAAGAAATGTGTTTATTTATATGTATGTTGAAAATATATATATCATTTTGTCACTACAGTATTTATTTAATAATTTTTAACTACAATTGTTTATGAAATTAAATAATTCATATTTGATTTTAATATTCCATATAAGAAATTAATTCTTCTTTTTTAGTTTGTTATATTATATTTATTTTTTTAATTTTATATATATATATATATATATATATATATATATATATATATATAATCACTATGTATATATGTATACATGACACATTGAACAAAACATCTCATAATGAAACAAAGTTTGTCGTTTGCGGTGTCAGAAAAAAAGTTATTAACGAGCTTCGACTCCAGCGTGCCATTTGTTATGAAAATTTTTGCCCGGAAGCACTAAATATCTAAAACCTAACAGTAAAAGAGATTCTGATGCCAAGTAAAATAAAAAAAAGAAAACAAGGAACGAAAATGTCAACAATGTGTTGATGAGCTTGGTGCAAGAACAAAATCTTACTTTAACGTCTTCAAACACATCGATCATTGGCGTACTCCTTTAGGATAATTTGTTATTTTTTTTGTTCAGTTTTCAAAACTTTTAACGTGTATATATTTTTTGCTTTTCTTGTTGGATTAGTTAAGTGTAGAATACTAATAAAATATTATTATAAAGTATAATATTGGTATATAAGTGATAATTTTTTACTGATGTTTTTATTGAATGACCTGATGGATGGAAGATATAAATCAGATAAGTAAATATAGAAAATAATATTTTAAAATTTTGTTTTTAATATTACATATAAGTATAATCTAAAAAAGTTTGAAGTAATTTGTTATCAATTCTTATATCACTTTTATGATTATGATATTGAATAGCTGGGTCAGTAATAAAAACATGAAATAATAAAATAAATCATAAGAAAATATTCTATTATTGAATTGAAAGATATAGTGTAATAATTCTCTATTTGATTAATGTATAGAAAATTTGAAATGAGTAAATACCAATATTTTATACTCGAAATGTAAATGGCTTAAAGACTTCATATTCATAGTATGGTGTCTAATATCAAAATATTTAACCACTACTTCAATGCAGATTTGAAATATTATTTTCAAAGACTGATATTAGTTTCTGGAAAGTATCGATAAATAAATGATCCTCATTAATTATTATCTAAGTTTATTAGTAGGTATATTCATATTTTTTTTATGAATCAAAATTAAGATTTATATATTATTACTTTCATTTTCATACGTAGGTTTTACATTAAAATTTTTCAAACAACTTTTGATCATAGTTCTTTATCTATCATTTTATACATGTATTAATATTTTCATGAATTTTCATAGTGTTATCATTAATTATTAGCAAAGTACTTTGCCCATTATCGTTAATATATACATACATAAATATACATACACACACACACACACACACACATATATATATATATATATATATATATATACATGGGTGTGTATTATCATCATCGTCATCAACTGTTGGATGAAATTTCTCCTAAAATTTTCCATTTCGAGCGATCAAATGTTTTTCTCTTTCAAATAGTGTGTGTGTATATACAGAGTGATAGATATTATTGTCATCGCTAAATAAAACTAATTATATAGAGATTAAATTTTGTAAAATGTCATTTTTAAAAATATTTTTTTAACAATTAATTGTTTTAAATTTACTACATTTTATTATTATTAATAATAAGTTCGATTTACAAGAAACATACTGCTATAATTAAAATTGAAAATATTAAATATTAACGAGTTTCTGAATAAACTTGTTTGTACGATGCTTCATATTGTAGTCCGAGTTGTGCAAACCACCGAATGTTAAGCTATTGAGTACTCGGATTATTACTACATACTCTTGAAAGTTCTTAACCTCTGGCGATTATACCTATTAAATTAGGGTAAAGTTATGGTATGCAAGAGAAAATTTATATACCTCTATATTTTAGAGATTATATTATTCTCATATGTCATTTTTTTAAAAAGAATAATATTGTTATGTTAATTCTGAAAATGTTTAAAATAAATTATTTTTAATTGTATAAGGTCATCCAAATGTGATGCCTAAATGTTTGTTTTATTAAAAAGAAACATATGTATAGGGAAATATGTGTATAGTTTATTTTGTTTCTTTTTAATAAAGCACAAATCTAGGTATTGGATTTGGATAATTCTAAATAGTATCCAATGTACATCTTATATGTTTTAACTTTTATTTCAGTTTTTATTTTTTTTATAACAAATGAAATAATATATTAGGCATCGATAATGATTTGTTATAGTTGAAAAAATTGTACTAAACGTTTATAATTAAAATATGTTTATATTAAAATATAATACATAAATAATTCCAAAAATACATATTTTGCTAAGAACTTGTTCTAACAGAATAAATAAAAAATTAATATCTCTTTTTATTACATTTGTGTCATATATATATATATATATATATATATATATATATATATATATATATATATATATATATATATATATATATATATATATATATATATATATATATGTATATAACATATTAGGGAATATATTTTTTTATATCTCATTTTAAACTATTATTTTACATAGAAATTTTGTTTTTTACTTAAATAAGTTATTTTTTAAATAATATTATATATTTTCTTGTAATATTGTACATAAGAAATATAACATGAAGAATTATTAACATTAAGAATCAAAATTATTATATTAACATGAAGAATCAAAAACCATTTGATTTGTTTTGCTGAATGATCATCGATGAATATATTCATAAATAACCTTTTGATGTTTGTAAAAAAACTTATGTTTAAATGTATTTTTAATAAAGTAATACACGTATATATTGCAAAAAAATAAATAATGTATGAGCAAATGAATTATAATTCTAAATTATAAAGATCAGTTCTTTCAATTACCATAAATATGAGACAGACAACGCATAATTACGTTAAAACAAATAAAAAGTATAGATATTATAAAAAAAACAATAAAAAATGTCAATTTATTTTTTTAAATATAAAAAGAATTTATAAAATTAATTTTAAAAATGAATTAAAAGATATTCATATAGTAAAAAAGTTTCAAAGTAACTCTTTGTTTACCAACGTATAGTATTCGTTTACTAAAGCGAACGTGCCAAGCTTAATATGCTAGGAATTACTGTCCTACAAACTGTTTTTTAATTATATTGATATTTCTTTGGATCTCTGAACGGACGAGTTTATGTATCCTTGAAATATTCTTTTTATATATTACATTATTAAATTAATATCAATATTAATATATATATATATATATATATATATATTCACATACAAATCCTGGCTGCAAGACATGTATATGACATAAAACATAAAAAAGTTACTACCGTACTTACTAATTTAAAAGTTTGTAAAAAAATAAGTGAAATAAAAAATAAATAATGTCATGTACAATTTTCAAATTGTTTAGTAACTCAATACTCAAATGGTAGCAATAATAATTAGATGTATTTTAAGTTCTAGAGACAAATTTTGAATTTTAAAATCTAATGGAAAATTAGTAATAAATGAAATTAAAAATTGAAAAATACCATAAAAATCATGTACATCTATTGAGAAATGTTTATGTATTTTTTTTATTTTCCCATGTATAATTATTTAAATGATATAAAAATTTAAGTAAGTGTAGAAAAAAATGGTTTAAAATATTTTAGTCAACTTTTCACATTAAAAAATTGAAAAGAATGAAATTATTATTATTCGAAAAAAAATCGAGAGAAGTTGTGAGGCAAGAATACATGTGTCTGCTCATATCAGATTTGATAATATAATTTTTGATCAATAAATAAATAATGCTTATACATTAATTTTATTCACTTTGCTCTTCATTATGAAAACTAATGAGACATATACGTTCTTTTTTAAAGAGTTAAAAAAATATTATAATTGCAGAAACAATAAATGATGGAAAATTATACTAGAAAGGTAAAAGACAAAAATATTTTATTTACTTAAGTCTTTTATAAAATACATTTAGATAATTGCTATATTTTTCTATGACTAATACAGGTACATGATTTTTGATACAAAACACTTTAAAGTGATTTAAAAAAAAGAATTATAAAAGAATTAAATACATCAACAGTTACGCAAGAATGGTAAAAAGTAATTGCATATAACTAAATAAAATATTAAATGTCTTGAGAAAGTTAACAAAAATAATAATAAAAAAAGTGAAATTTCTTTATTTATTATAAAAATCAAAATTATTATAAATATTTTCACAATGCTCTTTGTAATTTCAAAATTTAATAAATATGCTCTTAACTTGTTTCTAACCAAGCAAATTAATATATATATATATATATATATATATATATATATATATATATATATATATATATATATATATATGTATATATGTGTGTGTGTGTGTGTATTAGTAAAATTATTTCAAGATGATAATAAAATGAAAATATGGTCATTTAATTTAAGACCCTCTATGTTCAAAATTAAAAGAAAACTTTTTTGGCTATATTAAATTATGATGAAATTTTTAAAGAAATTATAAACATATATATATATATATATATATATATATATATAAATTTTGTGTGTCTGTCAAAGAATATTATTGTTTTCAATATATATGTATATGTATGTGTATAAAATAAAAAAATCAACATCTGTTTTTGAAGTACGCCACTGATTTCACTGTAAGGCGAAGTTAAAGAAAAATCTTCTTTAAAAAGAAAACAACTTTCCGGTCGGTTTGTAGAGCGTACCGGAACTTCTATCTTGCACCCCGCCATGTCATTACCCGTGTAAAAGAAGCTCTGTAGTCTTCTACAGACCATATCGAGCTGAACTGTTTCCTGCTAGTGTAATTTTCCTTCATTCGGTGTGTATTCTCCATGTCCAATGCGATAATTAAAAGACATTTCAGATGATAAAAATAATTTTGTACCAGTCTTGTTTCTATTTCGTCAAAAGTGATGTTTCTTTATATTTTGCAAAAATACAAAAGGAAGTGGTTCTTTAAAAATATTTAATTTTCATTTATACGTTTTGCAATTATAATTCGCTTGTTATAATAAAAATGTAATTATTATTGTTTTAAAATGTAATTTTTATAACGAATATAATTTTAGTTAAATAGAATATTTTTATAGTTTATTTCATAAAAAATAATTCTCACACATAATTCAGATTTAAATTATACTTTCTTGTTAAAAATTATTACGTTTTTTTAATACATAGTTCGTAATTAAATAACAAAAGCTGTTACTATTTCAAAAATATATTTAAAATTGATATTAATTCTAATTCTTTGTCGAGACATTTTTGTTTAAAATTTAATATTTTTAAGGAATTATTGTAGTTATTAATTTTTATAGAAGTATTTTGCAAAAAAAAAATTTATATGTTTTATATATATATATATATATATATATATAAAACATATAAAAAATTTTTTTAAAAAGATTTAATTTGCGATGTTTAATTTCAGAATTGTTTCTTGAAATATATAATTAATTTAAGTAATTATTACAATAGATTACTTTTTTATCAATGTATTTCATAACATATATGTGATTAACAGTTGTATATTTAAAAAAAAATATTTTTGAGAAAAAAATTGGTAATATTTTAAAATATTATTACATAACCTTTAAGTGAATTTTAATATAAGAATAAAACTATAATAATTATGACATGTATTTTACAAATCAAAAATGTCAATTAATATATTTCAAATGTAAATCATACACACGCTTTAATTACATTTATATACAATACATTATTCAAAATCTTAATTATTTTTGATTAATTTTACATTTTAAAAGAAAAATGTTTTATTTGATATATTTTTTTCAATTACTTCACTGTTTATAATTAGAAAATTGTAATATTTAAATTTTAATAGTATATTTTTTCTGTTCATAAAATGGCAATTGATTATTATTTATAAAATATATTTTTCTTAGAAATAGCTTCTCAATTTTCTTTTATATTTAGTAAATTCTATTGTTTGTTTCGTATGCTATATTTATTTTTGTATTTTAGTATAGGCAATATTTTCATAATAGATCAGTTGTACGATTAAAATAAAATTTATATTAATTATATATCGAATTTATACCAAAATATAATTATTACATTTTCAAAAATATAAGACGAATTTAAAATTTCTCTTATTTTTATTAATAACAATTTTCATACAAAAGTAGATAAATATATTAAAAGTATGTTGAGTTATATTTTGTGTAAGTAAAATATTTTTGTCAATTTTTGTGGTTCAAAACCAAGAGTATTTATAAGTTTTAAAAATGACACAATGCTGTTTCAAAAGATTAGTGTAAATTGTTTTAAAAATCTAATATATTTTATTTCATAAATAGTTTAAGAAATTACGTTTTAGTGTTTTTTTTTAAAAAAAAAATGAGTGAATAGAAATGTCAAAACACTTTCAGATGATATTTTTATAATAGCATGCACAATGATTATTTTTTTTTACCTTAGTATTTGTAAACGTATAATTAAATATTAGAATTTGTTAATTTAATGCTGAATCACATTAGTTTAATTATGTATTGAAATTTAATAATGAACAAATAAAAAATAACTGATTAAAATTTTACACGTTTTCAAAATTTCACTGACCAATTAGTAAACTTTTCTAAACTGTTTACATTATAGAAATTAAAAAATGAATATTTTAGGAAAATTATCAGACAAAAAAAATATATATTTATCAGAAAGAGACTCAAGAAAGAACGATAAAATAAGAGTTTATTAAAAATGGTTTATGTGGTGTTATTAGTCGTTCCTTAAAGGATATGTGTATTTCAAAAATTAATTCTAATTATAGTTATGAATACTTTGAGCAAATAATAATTAAGAAATAACGTATAAGTATAAATGTTGTTAATGTAACGACATAACGAAAAATAATATAACGACTTTACGACAATGTTAAATCGTATAATAAAATTGATAATTTAATGGTATATTTTACTAAAATCAATGTGTTTTTTAGGTATTACATCGTTAGATTATTATCTAATCAGATATGTGCATTTTTTAAATGCAAATGAATACCTGAATTATGTAAATATCTGAATAGTAATTGAAGAATGCTTCGCTTATAAAGACGAAGCGTTTTATTCTGATGGAATAAATTAACTTCGAAAAATAATAGATAGCTATCTTTAGCAAAACAATTTTTATTTTAAAATAAATTTTAAATAGATAGTATATTTTTGGTTACCAAAAGGTATTTCAACAACACTTAATGCAATTATATATATATATATATATATATATATATATATATATATATATAATTTATTACAAAAATATGTTCCTATATTATTGATTAATTAAATCGACTTACTTTTGATTACTAAATTAAAGTTGATCAAATGTTAGGTATCTATTCTTCCCAAGAAACTATCGATGAGTTAATCGAAATTCGTATTCAGTATATTATGCCTTAAGGGATATGACTGAAGTTACATTATCTTGATGATGAATTCTCAACACGCTATTATCTAACATATTTGATTATAATGTGCTTCAAAGCAATAATGTCTATGGATATGATAAACATTCGCAATATACTTATATTTATTAACGTTACAATTTAAATTATCTTTTGTTATGTTAATTATGTTAATGTACTAGATGTGATGCGTATAATTTTCAAAGAAATGTTAAATTAACAACAAATTGATATATAAATACATACATACATATATAAATGTATATGTGTGTGTATGTATGTATTTGTTAGTAAATATAATACATTATTTATAATACAACGTGTAGAATTAACTACACAGCAACTTTCTGAAAGTTTATGTCAGCGTATAGGAAATGACGACAGTTCAAATCGACATTTGTCTTAACGGATTAGTGTTAATCGCAATAGAATACGAAATATCTGAACTTTTTCCGGAAAAAATACTAGTTTCGATGTGGAACAGAACAGAGACGAAAACACACGTTAATTTCTCTAATGTGTGTTTGAAATTTATTGAATGGAATTTAGTCACATCTCATTAGGTTCACAAAAACATTTGGTTTATTAGAGAGATTTCAAATGATTTTAGTATGGAATTTTAACAATTTGTGTTATTTATTTAAATACGTAACAGTAATTTTGATAATATACGTTTTATTAATAGAATTCAATATAGATGAATATTTTGAATACCATTATGGTATTTAAGTTAATGTTTAACGATGAAAATTGTAATTTTTCAAAATATATGTTTTTGTAGCATTTTTTAAGTATTATTTATTAATAATTTGTAACTGGCATATAAATATTAATATAAAACGTATTTATTTATAGAAATTTATACACACTCACTCACACACACACACACACACATATATATATATATATGTGTGTGTGTGTTGCATGTTTGTATATATTACAGGATGTAAAAAAATTGTAAACTTAATACACATTTAATTATTATGATTAAATGATAAATAACATATTTATAAAATTTTAATATGATAAAATATTTTATTTGTAAGAAATTTAAAAAAAATATATTTTAACTAAATCAAAATAAATAACTTAGTAAATCAAATATTATTCAAAACATTACAAAGTTTTCTACATTGAACTGTTCAACAATTGTTAATAATAAAAAAAATTAGCGTTTGAGGTAGTAATTGACGTGAAGAAGAGATATTAGCCGAAGTATTTAACTGTAGTTGAATATAAAATTAATAATTTTCTTATATTTCATAATGTGAAGCTATAATAAAGTAAATATTTATTTTAATTGAATATAATAATTTATTTCTGTTGAAGATAATTACGTAATTTGATTTGATTAAAGATTTAATATTTATTTTCAGTAAAATAGAGAAAAAATATTATTAATTAAAACAACCATTTCTGAAAAAACATAAATCTTGTTCGAAGCTTTTTAAATTTACTTCATCTACTTTACTTTTAATAATAATTATATAAATAGATAAAGCTTTTACTAGTAAATAAATATTATTTTCGTTAATACTGGTATATTTTCAAACAATGATATATGTTCTTATAACTGAACCATTTATTCGAACAACAGGATTATGTTTAAAGTTTGAGAAAAAATATTTGTTCATCTTTTATATTTTATTTTTAGATTAAGGGAGTTTAAACAGTCTTTGTTTCGATAATGTGTTTGTATTATGTGAGAGTTTATTTATATAATATTATCTTCTAATAATATAGAGATTTTGCAGATTTTTTTAATATAATTTAATTTAATGTTTAGTTATGGTAATTAATCCATTTATTACATAAATATTCTTCGAAATTTTATAAAAAATATATTAAGAATTGTTATTAGAAATTTTCGAGTTGTGTCTATTTAAGGATAGATTTCTTTTTTGACGGATTATTTACAAAAATGTTACATTTTGTACTATAGTCAGCCATCACTGATACAACCACTCGTAATTCAGTTTCACCGATATTCGGACATAATTTTCACGAGTGTAATTTCTTGTGTATTTTTTTATCCTTATTCAATACATTTCCGATTAGTGATCGATTTTTTATTTTATTATATATATACAATGTATTTGTACGAGTCGTTTAATAAGTATGGTCAAGTTATTTGTTGTTTAATTTAATTAATTAAATTAATTTTTCAATTTAGTTTTTCTTACTTTTTTACCATACTTATCAAACAACCCTCGTATGTGTTTATTTGTCTCTACTTGAGAATTTTGTCATTTTTAAATGAAGAGATGTTATTTATGAACATCAAGTCTCTGATATACTTATTTTTTAATACAATATATAAGCAAGAAAAACGAAAGAATTATATTATTAAACAAATATAATATAATTTTAAATATCTATAATTTTTAGTGCATGCCTTAAAAATTAATAATAAATAATTAACATTAATAAATAGATGTGGTTCAATGTTGATATATAAATTCATTCCATGCTACATATTACAAAACATCGTAATGAAATTAATAGAATTGAGTTATGGAATTTTACTAAATATATTGTATATGTCAGATATTTTTTCAAAAAATCATCGGACTATAAATTTTAGCTTTTTAAAAATATTTTGTGAAAAAAAGATTTTTAAGATTTAAAATCTACAAAAAAGGCTTTTAAACATTTTATCGATTTAAAAATAACGCATTTATAAAAACAGTGATTTTATTGTCACATTATGAAAAATTTTTTAGACAGTGAAATATATATTGATTGGATATATGTTTTCATTAAAAGTATAGCTTTTCGTTTTTTATTTATGTCATACAAATTGTTATTTTAGAAATTAATTGTTAGAAATATGATGTAGAAAATAAATTTCTTTTTGTATGGATATGTAGGTTTTCAAAATACATGCATTAAATAATTCAATATATTTTTTAAAACTTCAAATACTTATATCACGATAAGTACTTAAAATAGACGACCGTTGGAATATTATATATATATATATATATATATATATATATATATATATACACGAGGGTTGTTTGATAAGTATAGTAAAAAATTAAGAAAAACTAAACTGAAAAATTTAATTTAATTAAATAATTAATTAAATTAAACAATAAATAAATTTACCATACTTACTAAACGACCCTCGTATATATATATATATATATATATATATATATGTATGTATGTATGTATGAATGTACATATTTATGTGTACATATATATATACAACTAATATTAAATTTTAGTTATTTATTTCAAATACTGTGTTATCAATTTTAAATTTCTACAAAGATCTGTTACTCTAACAATATATGTATTCTAATTTAATCTTCGAAATATTATACAAACATATTTATTAAAATATACAAATGAAATTTTACGTAATTTAGTTACGTTAAAAAATTATCATTTCTCAAAATGTATTAACAAATTAATGTAAAATTATATTCATACTCGTACATACATGTATATCTCTTTCATATCAAATTTTGGTTAAATATTTTAAATACTGCTTCATACAATTTTAAATATCTACAAATATTTGTTACTCTAACAATATATGCATTCTAATTTAATCTGTAAAATGTTATACAAAAATATTTTACGTAATTTAGTTACGTCAACAAATTATCAATAGATCAATGCAGAGAATTCATCATTTTATGTAGTGATTTTAAAGCAAGTGCACTATAAATTTGAATTCTTTTCTCGGTAAGTGTTTTTATTATTATTTATTTATTTTGTATATAGATGTATGTATTTTTAATGTGTGTATGTATAAAATGAAACATTTTTTTAAAAAATACTAGTATATTAAAATATATGTATTTATGTAATTTCATAATTTTAGATTTAAATTCGTATTAATTGTAAATTTAAAATTAAAATTACAATTACCTGGATATTGTACTGTTTTGAAACATCTTGAAAATTCATCTGTGTCCGTAATATGTTTTAATAATATTCGTGTTTTATTATTTAAGTAATCTAGAGTTTTAATTAATTATAACTCTTTATTTAAAATGTGATTTGAAGAAACAATTTAATAAATTGATTTACATTCATTTATTGCAATGTAAATTGATAAAAAGTTATTTTTATTCTTACTTATATAAAACTTGGTACTATAACGTTTCGCCCCAAGCAAGGAAATGTAATAGTTTGAAAATTTATTGCATGTTGCTAAAGATAATCTTTATAAGCAATTTTAAAATGTGAGAAAATATTTATATACAATTTTGTTTGGAAAAGTATCTTGTTTAAATATAGATTTTTAAAATTTTTAAGACATTCAATGTTGTAATTTATTAAAATTTTAGACCAATTGAGGTAAAATATAAATGACTAGTTTTTTAAATGAACTATTCTTTAAAAAACAAATTAAACAACAAATACTTATTTTAAATTTTATCATATTATAAAATATCATAAAATTGACTACAAAAATGTAAATTAACTAGATTTAAACTGAAATCAAACATATTAATCATGTTATATTATTAAATAGAATGTAGAATTTTTAATTAGTTCTACAACAAATATAATATTACGTAACAATTTTAGGGAAAAATTTATAATTGTACTTATATTTTACAAAAAGTAACTTTTAATTAAACAGAAAAATTAAATAATACTAATCCTTTAAATACAAACATTTATTCAATTAAAATTTTAATCAGTTTATTTTTCATAAATAGACTATAAAGATTCATCCATTATATATATATATATATATATATATATATATATATATATATATATATATATATAAATGGATTTAAATTGTAATGTTTTATTTTAATGGTATAAATAATGAATATAATTTAGAAGACAAATTAATTTTAAATGTATAATTTTTACATTCGTTATTTTAATTAAGGTAACATAAATGTATTGACATCCTAATTTGATCAAAAATATATTGACCTGTTTGAGTCCTAGGTATGTTGAATGATTTTAAGCAATCATTTTATTAATTTATTAAGTAATTTTTTATATAAAATAAAATAAATTCAATTTCAAATTTTCAAAATTCATTTAAAACTTGACAAAATTTATTTTGTATATTTTGTTCATATTAGAAATTCTGTAGTTTGAATAATTTTATTCGTTATGTCCAAAAATTATATATATATATATATATATATATATATATAAATATATAATGATTTGTGAATTTTATGTTAATGAATACAAATTGTTATAACTATCTGATATCAATAAAAGGTATGAAAACATAATGCAAATTTTATCATCTCAAAATATATCTATGAAACAACGATAAAAGTAAATGAAAAACCAAAATGATTAGAGAAAATGTAAAAACAGCAGCCAGTAATTAATTAGCGCTCAGTTAACGACTAGTTCATGACACTTTTGAATAATTCGAATGTTTTCGAACATACAAACATTCAAACACGGCCGGAACTTCTATGGTGTAGAGCTTCACGCCCAACCGTAGAAATTATAAAGTGGTTTTTGTGGCATAGACTGGAGTCGAAACAAATTTCAATGCATGCCCCTCAAACTTAGGCCGTGTCGCCCCTTATAGTCAACTTTCACTTTCACTGACATTAAATACGACTGAAATAATGTTGCTACGTCAACCTTGCCGCCAAGCTTAAGATAATTTTCAATTTAAAACCACATCAGAGATGTCTCATTTAACATTAATTTTGTCGTGTGCTTTTTGGCGTTTTCTCTCGTTACTACACTTTTCAGAGCGAAAGATATAATATTTACTTAAAAGTTTTGTTATATGACAGATGATTTTCTTTCTTGATAGCAATTTTATTCAAAAATACTTTATTCAAGACTGACTTCATTGTGATACATACATTTTTACAAATATATATATATATATATATATATATATATAAATAAATAAATAAATAAATAATGAAAAGTAAAAATGTATAAAATTTAAGAATCATGAAAATTAAAAAAATATCTGACATAAAGTTTAACTTAAATATTCATTATGATTTAATTTATTAAATAGTCAAAATCTGAAACTAGCATAAATGTGTTATATTTATTATATAATCAACTTAATTATTTTAAAATTGTTATTTGTAAACTCATAATTTATATAATATTTTGATTCAACATATATATGTATGTATATATATATATATATATATATATATATATATATATATTTATATATATATATATATATATATATATATATATATATATTTATATATATATATATATATATATATATATATATATATATATATATATATATATATATATATATATATATATATATGTATATATATATATATATATATTTATATATATATATATATATATATATATATATTTATATTTATAGATATATATATTTATATATATATATATATATATATATATATATATATATATATATATATATATATATATATATATATATATATATATATATATATATATATATATATATATATATATATATATATATATATATATATATATATATATATATATATATATATATATATGCCTGTGTGTTTGAGTAAAGATGGAAATTAGTTCAATAAAGAGAGGATTGTAATGAAATTTCATTCATTTAAAATAAAATAACTTTTATGTCCATGTTGGTTATTCGACAAGTTTATTCGAAAAACTTACGAACTACATAGACAGGAAGAAAAACATGTAAGAAATATAAAAGGGATGGGCGTTTAACGAGGTGAAAATACCAGCGCCTGTAGCAAAGAATCGTCGAGCTGAATTATAATTATCTTCTGTTACTTTTATAACAAATACAAGTTTTGTTCAGTTCTCGATATTTTCTTCCTATATATAGAATTAATTAACTTTGTTAAGTTTTCTTTCAAATATGTTTTGATTTATTTTTAATTTCTTTTTGTATTAATAATGTTATATATATATATATATATATATATATATATATATATATATCTGTGTTTAAAAATTCTTCTTTTTCGTGTAAAGTAGGTAATTAAAAATTACTTCATTATGTTTAATATTGAAAAAAATTATATATATATATATATATATATGTATACATGAGATAAAGATTATATTATAATTAGACTTAAATATCAATATTTTATATGAAATCCAATTAATTAATTAAGTTAATTTATTGAGAAAGTATATTTGTAGGACTAAATATTTTTTATGGTAAAATTATGAATTTTAAGAATGTTATTTTCAATGGATGTAATAAAATTATTAATTTAATAATGGATTAGATCATTATTCTTTTAATTTATTTATAACATCTCTCTCTCTCTCTCTATATATATATATATATATATATATTTATTTGTATATATGTTTGTAAATACTGAAAAATAAATATTTCTAATCTCATTACACTAATCACATTTTTTTTGTTTTTATTCTACATTAACATTTTTATAAAATTTTATTTACGTTTCGAATTATTAAATAAAATTTTGCAGAACAATGTACAAGTTTGTAAACTGTTCTTTCAAAATGATATAATTTATATATACATATATATATATATATATATATATATATATATATATATATATATATATATGTAATTAAGTGGATATGTATATGTATATAATTAATGTTTTTTATTTACATATTTTTTTATATTATCAAATATATCTAAAATTTTATTTATAACGATATTAAAAAAATGATTGTTGTAGGCGATAGTGCAATGTTATAATATTTTTTTGTATATAAAATTAAATTTCTTTGAAATTAAAACCCTGTAGGTAAATAATAACATAAATTAATAATAGAAATTTCAATTAAATGTTAAAAAAACTTTTTAATATTCAAATATTAGGTTGGCAAATATCTCCCTTCCGCCTTCTGGTCTTTTGAATTTCGCAGCTATGTACAAAAAAAAAGAAAAAAAAGCGGAAGGGAGATACTTGCCAACCTAATATTTATGTACAAAAGAATCTATTTGTTAGATTATCATAAACATTTACAATTACAAAATAATATAGGAAATATTTTTTTTAAAGTTCAGAATTTTTAGTACAGTGCTAATAATTGTATTGAATTAATATATTTTAAAGTTACTAAAAATCTCAAAATATCATGAGTTACTATTAATTTAAAGATGAAGGTTATTTTTCTATACAAGTTTATCTACAATTAAATATTCTAAAAATTTTAATGAAATATTAACCAAATAGTGTATGTATGGTGAGTTTCATTAATTTAATATTTTATTTTTTTAAGTAATAACAATCGATTCTTTGAATACTTTTTTTAAAAAATTGGATAAATTTCTAAATTTAAAATATTATACCGAATGAAAAATTAAATGATTCGTTAAATTATTATATTATTATACAATTTTACACATATCATACTTATGAATAATTATAAAATATATGTATTAATACTTTAATAAGTATTTAATAAAGGTAATTCAAACACGTCAAAATCATCTATTTATTTACAGATATTCGTATTTTTAATATGAAATTCTACTCGACTGGAAGTTAATTCCATTCAATTGCCATTAATTTATGAGATGTCAATAATTCAATGGATCTCACGGCTGATTAATTTGAAAATTATCCAGACAACTGTGTACGATATTCGATGTTGTCATAGAAACGGAACTATGTGTATCTGTCATTTGTTTTGATACCATGTTAATTTTTGTTTTCAGCCACTTATTTTTACAGTGGTTTCAGATTTAATTTAAATAGTGTTTTAATTCTGGAATTTGCGTTTCACATAAAATGAAAAAGCCAACAAAATGATTAACAAGTTCAAATTAATTAAAAATGTTTTTCATCTTTGGTTATTATTTTATTATATACTAATTAATATAATAGTAAATAAGTCCTAGTATATATATATATATATATATATATATATATATATATATATATATATATATGTAATACACATGTATTAATAGTCTAAATCGTTGCTTATGTAAATTATTTTTCATTTAGACTTTTTACTCTATATTTTTTAAAAAGTACTTAATTTTAATAAAATCTGAATTTTTATGAAAATTAATATTTCAACATTATATTGAATCAATCATTAATTTAATGAAATAATAATTTTACTAAAAATCACAAGGGACTTTAATTATTTACCTGATTAGAAATTACATCAAACATCCGGATTAGAATTTGGTTAATAGTATCGGTGAAGTTATTAATTCAACATTCTGAAAACGGAATATTATATATGATATTAAATTAGTTACATATATATATATATATATATATATATATATATATATATATATATATATATATATACTCAAAGTATCATTAAATAATGCAAAAAAAAGATTTTGTATTCATAAGAAATATAATAATAAACATAAAAAAAATTTAAATTATATTGAGAAAATAATAATCAATTTTTTAAAAATTTAAATTGATTGAAGAATATTTATTCATTTGTGGTTTATTTCAGTGTATACAAAAATACTTTTTTTTGCGAAAATTAAAAGTTGCATCCATGTATATATATATATATATATATATATATATATATATATATATATATAAATATTATTAATGCTTTCGTATTTCAATCAAATGTATATTTTAAATAGTTCGTTAATTATATTAAACATATTTATATGAATATTAATTTTAGATCAAGTACATTGAAATAATTATTGAAGTATTAATGTGTATTTACATGCATACATATCTACGTAAATATTTGCACATTGAATCTGTTAACGTAAAAGCATAAATGAATAGTTTTATAAAGTAATTGTTACAGCCAATTCGAATTGCTGTTTACTTAGTGTACAAATATACGAGATGCAGATGTTCATCGGGTTCAGTCTGAAGTATGTTTGTTATTAAGCTTACGTCAAAGGAATTTAATTATATTGAAAATTCATTATACTCTAATTGAACAGACTCTTAAGTGTTTCTTTTTGTTAGATAGTTCGTTAATTGGTATTTGACAGCTCTGCATTCGAATCTCTTTGAGTGTTGTATTGTCTAATACGAGACATAAGTTTAATTAATACATAAAAGGATTCACCGTGTACCTGTTTCTAAAGTGTTTTATTAGTTTCTGTTCGAAAATTTTCAATTATATTTTTTTATAAATTTGTGTTTAAAAATGTTTATATATACTAGGAGACAGAATAAATATTAAATTCAATATTGAAATTAGTTTAGTTCTTTGAAATTCAGGTTTAAATGATGACTTTTTTTATTAATGTGTAATTTAATAACAAACAATGTCATTTAAAATTTATAAAGAACATTGACCACCCATGTACCTAAATGGCTATATGGAGTCTTGTGTTATCAAATAAGAGAACAACGCTTTTCCTGTTGAGGAGAGCATGATGTTTTTTGATCAAACTTTGGTGGACACGCTACAGCTGTTGGATGTACAGTTATGCATTTATTGTTTTATCCCAGTTTTGAAACTCAAAGAATTTCACTACAATCCTATTACACAAACAATATTATTTTTCTTACACGAAGCTTAGCCTTTGGGTCCACTTCTAGAGGCTTATCCTTATCAACCCACTACCTTTTGCGTAGAACAATGTCATATGTAAACCACTTTTCAACTCTAGTAATGATTTTATCCAGAAATGGGTAGTTCCTCTATCTTGAAAGAAGACTTGTCACTATCGATAAACTATCTACTTTTTCTTTCCCTAAGATCGTGTGGAACCCACACATTCAGTTTGCTGACTTTACTCATCTTTTCCAAATGGTGATATATGGTGGACTGAGGCGAATATAACTTATCTGATAATTCTTGAGTACTTTGGCATGGTTTGCATTCCACCAATGATTTTAGATCTTCTTTATTAAAGTCAGAAAAGCGCCCTGGTCTAGGTTCATCTTTCGATGAGATATTTCCGAAACGAAATTTTGCAAACTAGTTTCGTACATGTCGGTCAGTTAGGATTCCTTATCTATACTGCATATTTTTTTAATTGTCTCCGTAGAATTTTCCCCTACTTAAACTCTCATAACCTTACATAGCGAAGGTGTACTTTCGATCTTTTTATTTTACAATCAGTCATTTATTATTTGAATACGATGTATAAGCTGCCACTCTTTTAATAAGACTGAGCATTAAACACTTAATTGAAACAAGCTAAAACTTGTCACATGTGACGAGTGATTAAACTTGTTTTCAGTAACAGAAATTATTTATGACTCAATCCAATAATGTTATTTTCTGTAATTAAAAACATGAATGCATTATTTGTTTATATATATATATATATATATATATATATATATATATAGAGAGAGAGAGAGAGAGAGAGAGAAAGAAAGAAAGAGAGAGAGAAAACGTATTTTAGGAATTTATTACGTACAAAAAGAAATATTTTTAAAAAATATTTCAGTGCAAAAATATTATCGATAATATATTGTTAGATTGTTACACAAGTAAAAAAATTCAATTTTTTCAATGTATATTAGAATCATTTCTCTTGAGTACCACGTAACGTAAGAGAATGTTATTTTCTCAATACTTGAAATAACGTGTACAATATGGACCCTGTTTTATGTAATCATATAAAGCAGACTGAAAATGTAATGTCTGGAATAGTACGTCATGTCTTGTTATTGATGTTGTAGGCGACATGAAATTGATATGGATATAATTTCAACTGTTTTGTTTTTCACTGGATTCTTTACAGTAACAAATCAATTTTATATGTAAGTGTTTTTACAGATTTTCAACGAACACAAAAAAACGATTTGTACGTTTAGTAACGTAACATTCATTGAAGTAGTAGTGTTTATTAATATAAACATTTCATATAGATATTTAATCAAGGATTTTTCAATATTTGTTTGAAAGTTGTTCGTTATCATTAATCATGGACTAATACGACAATGATTAGATATTACTATTATATTTTAATAATAAAAGAATTTATTAAGGAATTTTTGGAATATTACTTCAGAAAAGTATAATTTATAATAGAAAAAAAATAAAATATTTTTTTAATTAACATAAAACTAGTTCAGTGTAATTTTTTTTCAGTTACAAAATATTCTATGGGCATTTTTTAAAACTCATGGATTAAATACTATGATTAGATCTATCGTAGATTAAAGATATATATATATATATATATATATATATATATGAATATAAATATAAATAATTTTCTCTCTCTCTCTCTCTCTCTCTCTATATATAGATATATATATATATATATATATATATATATATATATATATATATATATATATATATATATATATATATGCGGGTGTGTAATAAAAGTTTTTTTTGTTAAGTATTTTTCCTGTTGTTTATGTGTATCTTTATGAGTTCTTTGTTAAGTTGTAAAACGTAACGAATGTTTTGTCAGTAATGTGTCATTATGTCATAATTGCACTAACTCAAAATAGCCTTGTTATATTAACTGTTAGGTTAAGTTCTTTTATGAGGCGTTTATTTATATATTTCAATTTATTCAATATAATATTTACTTTTTAATTTTACTTTTATCAATCAATATGTTTAATTTCTACGTGTACTTATTAACATGTTCATAGATAGAGGTTTATTTTATATTAATAAGTTTTTATACTCTGTAACATATATATATATATATATATATATATATATATATATATATATATATATTATATATATCTCCCTTCCGCCTTCTGGTCTTTTGAATTTCGCAGCTATGTACAAAAAAAAAAAAAAAGCGGAAGGGAGATATTTATAATATAATATATGATATACTATTATTCTATATTAAAATATATGTAGAAATATTTCAAATACGTGTACATAAATATGTAAAATACATTAGTATAATTTTTCCATAACTGCCTATTTTCAAATATCAATAAAAAATTTTAGAAACTCTGAATAACTAAGTACTTTAAATCATTCATATATATATATATATATATATATATATATATATATATATATATATACATATATAAACAAAAAGGGGTTAATACAAAAGTAATATTACACATAACGACAAATTTAAAAGAATTCCATTTTTGAATATAGTGAATAGAACAAAAGACTTTATAAACACAAAATGTGTGTTAAAATTTTAACAAAGCCAATATAATAGTGTAATAAAAGAAGTTTGTAAATAAATACAAATACATTCATACTATTATACGTTCCATTCTTCAAAATAGAGTTACAAAATATGTTAAAGCATTTGTGAAATAATATGTAATTATGAATAATTCACATGAAAATATTTAATATTTTTATAAAATAAAGTGTTGAATAAAATTAACTTTTTTAAAAATAATATATATGATTATATATATATATATATATATATATATATTCTCTCTCTCTCTGTATATAAAGGTCTTTCTCTTTCTCTTTTTATGTATATTATATATATATATATATATATATATATATAGAGAGAGAGAGAGAGAAAGAAAAATATTTTAGGAATTTATCATTTACTAAAATAAACGATTTTTTAAGAATTTCATTGTAAGAACATAATAAGATTTTTAATAAATGATGTTATTAAGTAAATTTGTTAATCTAATAATTAATTTAATAACTTCATTGAAATATTTGAAATATATATGTTACCTAAATGAATATTATTTTGATACATACTCACTTATATGTGTATATATGTATATATATATATATATATATATATATATATATATATATATATATTATTTAGAGTTTGTGAACTGTGAATGATATATGTATGTAAAGTCATTCGAAAGAAAAAAGATGTAGAAAAAGGTATAGAGAGGTCGAAACTTGTAAAGAGTGACAAACGGCTCGATAAATTTTACCATTTTATATGGAGCTTACGACATGTTAAAGACAAGGGCCAAGGAATTGAACAACACGTGTAACTCTATACAAGGAATACATAAAACACAAAAAATACACACATTGGTTGACTAGAGACAATTTATTTTTATTGGTTCTGTTTCGTATTTTATGTGATATCGATAGAACCTTTGCATATATTTGAAAACAGGTATTAAATTAGAAAATTTATGATTGGTCATTCGGAAAAGAATTTACTTTTATGTATATATAGACAATTTATTTACATATCACTTTTTATAGTTTGTATTATTGAAAAAAATTCCATATGAAATCAATTTTTGTGATTATATCATATTGAAAATATTTAATTTGTATAACATTTTTGCGATGTTTTTCTATTTTTTTAGTTATGTATTATTATACAATAATTAAATTCAAACAAATAATCTAGAATTACAATGCATTAAAAAATTTGGTCACCAAAATAATCTCTTATTATTCTTTTCTCTAGTCTGATTTTTTAAAAAAAATCTTTTATTCTGATTTGTGTATAGTTAAAGAGTCATCCAAATGTGATGCCTGGCTTTGTGTTTTATTAAAAAGAAACATGTGTATAGAGTGGTGTATAGGAAAACATGTGAGCAATTTCTTTTTAATAAAACACAAATTTAGTCGTCACATTTGGGTGACCCTATATATATATATATATATATATATATATATATATATATATATATATATATATATATATATATATAAGTATCTCCCTTCCGCTTTTTTTTTTTTGTACATAGCCGCGAAATTCAAAAGACCAGAAGGCGGAAGGGAGATATTTGCCAACCTAATATAATTTTTCTAAAATTATCTTTGAATTCATACAAATATGTTTTCAAAACTTCATCTTTGGTTTAGAAATTCTATAGATATATTAATGGCTTATACGATTTTATTTTCGATTTTGTTATTATTTTATTTTGATCGTTAAGCAAATGAATTACTTTTGAAATGAATTATGAAAATAAATAATAAATAGATTTTATATAGAAAAAGATACTAGTTACTAAAAGATAAAACTTAATTGTTGACTGCAGAATCAGAAATACTACAAAATAAACTGATAATATATTGTTTATAGAATTGCAGGGGCATGACTTATTTTGAAGTTTTCAAACTCGGTGAAACTGTTTATTTATATCTTTATTATCAATAACTGTTTGAATTGTATAGAGCACTGCACACCAAAAGGCCAGAATTAGCGAACAGAAAAAGCGATATCTTTGATAATATAAGATTATATGTGTCTATGAATTCGTAAAGAAAACTGAAGGATCTTTGCCATGAAATTCTTATAGATACTTCTTACAAATCCGATCGGGAATCTTCGGATTACCATTTATTTTGATTTCTGAAAAGTTATATTATTGAGACTAATTAAATTAATATGAAGAAATAATCATGTATTAAGTTTTTGCACTATAACCAATATTTTTTTATAAGGATGAAATAAATTATTTTCTAAAGATTGAACATAGTAAAGTAATAAGAAATCATATAAATTATAAAATTGATTAAATAAAAACAGTATTGATTCATCAATATATATATAATATATATATATATATATATATATATATATATATATGTAAATAATTTAAGATTTTCAATGCTATAAATTTAAAAAGCAGATAATTTGGCCATTTTTCAGAATTAAGTTAAATATTATTGTATAAATTAAACGAAATGTACATGTATAAAATGAACTCTTCATTTTATAACCATGAGTTTAGGTTATTTAGAGTTTCAATTTAATATATTCATATAAATTTTAATAATTTAATTATACGCCCTGTAGGATCCCAAGCGATTTTCAAAACTGTTAATTGATGTAGTGGAAACAATAAAGCCTAGCAGCTGCTTTCAGTTAAGGAAAGTGTTCTTGAATAATTTTCTGCTTTATTGATGGTACAGAAGTTATTTTAGGCGTTCATTAATGAAACACTTACGTGTTATTTTATATACACCTTGAATGTTTATTGGAGTCCATAAATAGGTAAAAAATATTAAAGAACACGCACAAACTTATGTTACAGAAGTCAATAAATTTGTTATTTTTTTAAAAGAATGTAAATCAACTGCGTAACATTCGCTTTATATAGGAGAAATTATATGTATATATATATATATATATATATATATATATGTGTGTGTGTGTGTGTGTGGGTGTGTAAAAGTTGTTCATCAGACTCGAAAAAGAATGACTTTTTATTTATTGATATTAAACTTGAGTAGTTTGGAGTACGTGACTTTAGATAAAATTACAATAATTCTTATAGAAACGAAAATATTTTTGTTCAATATAAAATATATCTCAATATTCGTAGTCTGTTACAGTTTCTTTTATATTCTTTTTTATTTATTCCAAGATAAACATTAATGGACTTTTGAATAATATTCAGTGAGCTTATCGTATTTATTGAATTATCATTGAAAAATATTACAACCCACAGTTTCATTTGAATATTTCAGATTATTTGAAGAAAAAAAAATTATATTATTTTCATTATCAAAATGTTAACTTATAATCTTATCAATATAATTTATATATATATATATATATATATATATATATATATATATATATATACGAGGTTGTTTGATAAGTCCGTGTAAAAATAAAAACTGCTTCATTTTTTTAAATAAATCGTTTTTATTTTTCAACATAGTCTCCTTTTAGGCTTATACACTTCATCCAACGCTGCTCTAGTTTGTTGATCCCTTCCGAATAATAGGATTTGTCCAAGTCTGTAAAATAGTCATTCGTTCCTGCAATCACCTCCTCGTTCGAATAAAATCTTTTTCCCGCGAGCCATTTATTCATATTAGGGAACAAATAATAGTTCGATGGAGCCAAGTCTGGAGAATAGGGGGGATGTGAAACGATTTGGAACCCTATTTCCATTAGTTTTGCGGCCACAACTGCTGAGGTGTGAGCTGGTGCGTTGTCGTGATGAAAGAGGACTTTTTTGTGGGTTAATCGGGAACGTTTTTCTTGCAACTCGGTTTTCAAACGATCCAATAACAATGAATAATATGCACCTGTAATGGTTTTACCCTTTTCCAAATAGTCTATAAAGATTATTCCTTGCGAATCCCAAAAGACAGTCGCCATAACCTTCCCGGCCGAAGGAATTGTCTTCGCCTTTTTCGGAGCAGATTCCCCTTGATAACCCATTGTTTAGACTGCTCTTTGGTCTCAGGAGTGTAGTGATGTATCCATGTTTCACATACAGTGATGAAACGACGCTTAAAGTCCTGCGGATTTCACTGAAACAGCTGCAAACCGTTCTTGCAACACTTCACACGACCTCGTTTTTGGTCGATCGCGGCACCCACCTGGCGGATAGCTTTTTCATGTCCAAATGTTGGTGCAAAATATTATGTACCCGTTCACACGAGATGCCTACAGCACTAGTAATCTCACGCGCTTTTACTCTTCTGTCATCCATCACCATATCATGGATTTTATCAATGATTTCTGGAGTGGTGACCTCAACAGGGCGTCCAGAACGTTCAGCGTCTCTTGTGCTCATATGGCCACTCCGAAAATTTTGAAACCACTTATAAACCGCACTAATCGAAGGTGCAGAGTCACCATAATGTTTATCAAGCTTCTGTTTAGTCTCCTGAGGCGTTTTGCCTTTAATGAAGTAGTGTTTAATCAACACGCGAAATTCTTTTCGTCCATTATTTGACAATCACTCGATTTCCTTGATTCCAACGATTGTCAAACACAAAGGAATAGACCGATATGGCTGAAACTTGATGTGTGTTCTTCCAAGAGGTGCTACTAGTTAAAAATAACCTCGATATGCACCAGTGGTGCTATCTTTCGGAAATTACACGGACTTATTAAACGGCCTCGTGTATATATATATAAGATATGACTAAAATTTCACCAGATTTTATGATTATTATAACCATTATACTAACATAAAAATAGAAAATATTGCAAATAAACTTTGTAGAGTAAAGCATAAACAATATCTATATATTTAGACATGTTTAGTAAAATAGTATATGAAAGTTAGTGTGAACAATTACATGTATTGAATTATCTGTACGTTCGTAATTTAAATATTAAAATCAAATAAAGATTCAAAACTCATTTTTTAGTAAAATAAAAAAAATCGTATGAAGTTTTTATATTTTTCTTATACGAGTATTTGAACGGTACACATTTTTAGTGATAGTAAAGAAGACTTGGACTATGACGAATGATCTGTCGATATTCCATGTCAAAAAAATGAAAATATCGATAAAGGGAATGAAATCATTTGAAAAGATAAATGATAGAATATTAGAATGACAGCTGATATGATTGGTATTAATAAAAAAATAGTTGACATGTTCTGAACGAAATTTTAAAGTTCTATTAAAAAATCAATAGCAATGCATTGAAGAGGTGGAGAGAAAAATAGAGATGTTTTTAAAAGGTATGAAAGGAAGAGATTTCTTGAGATGTTTTCGATACTATAAATAACAATATAAACATCGTACACATCTGAAAAGAGGAGAATTATTTTAATGTAAATGGCGACAAACATATATATATATATATATATATATATATATATATATATATATATATACTGTTAAAAGAATTAAAATTTATTGTATTGTTTAAACAAAAATATAGAACTTTAATCATAAATGTATTTTAAAAACAATTATATAATATAAAATAAAAATTAATCACAAATAAGTTAAAAAAATATAATTAAACAAATAATTATTTTTTCGTTAATCTTTAATAAAGACAAAAATTTCAATTTTCTTTGTGCTATTGTAGATATAAAAGTGTTTGGTTGACATTCATTTCATGAACAACATATTAAATTATGAAAATATTTGAAGTTTTATGTTGAACATTTACAAATTTATAATGGATAGGATATTAAAGTGTAATCTGCTCGATTTTAATTTTCTATTGAAATATGTACTTAATTTTCATTCACAATTATTCGATATACGAAAACTTTTCAAGCGCCTTTCATGGAAATAATTTATTAAATAAATTGATCAGAAATTATTGTCATTGGTAAAATTTTACAATCGTACCGTGAAAAAAGTTTGCTGTCTTCTAACGTAAATTACTGAAAAACTTTTCGAGTGAATTGGAAAGTTTTGTACGATCTACTTTTGGTTAATTGGATATTTGTAGTTTAGTTGGATAGGAATTGTTCTGACGTTTTATCCAGATTGATTTAATTTCCTTCAAAATAAATTTAAATCGTTTTCAACTTAGTATTAAAGTACTAATAACGACATCGAATTACGACATGCATGAGTAATGATAATGTTGATTTCAAATAAAAAAAAACATTTGTACTAATTATTAAATTTTTTATAACCTCCATTAACTTGGAAATGTATTTCGAAGGGAAATTATTATTTATTGATATTTTTACAAGTTAGAGAAAAATAATTAATGCAGCAATGTTATTGAATAGAATTTATCAATTTTAATAATTCAAGTTTTTCAAAATACATATTTTTATTAATTTGAAAATTATTTTTAGAAAATATTAATATGGCATGTAATGTATAGATTGAATCGACTTATGTATTTGAATACAATAATATGTATATATATATATTTATATATATATATATGTATATATATATATATATACATACATACATATATATTATGTTATCAAGTATCTCCCTTCCGCTTTTTTTTTTTTGTACATAGCCGCGAAATTCAAAAGACAAAAAGGCGGAAGGGAGATATTTGACAACCTAATATATATATATATATATATATATATATATATATATATATATATATATAGAGAGAGAGAGAGAGAGAGAGAGGATGGATGGGGCAAATAAGACTAAATGATATTTACGTATATGTTAATTTATTATTTATCTATTGATTAAATAAAAGTGTTCCTTATAATAATTTGAACTATTTTTAATAAGGGAAATTAGTAAATATTAATTATATAGACAGGGTTCATTTATTTATGTAATAATGAATAATATTTTTAATCATGTTCAATTTTGTTAGTTTTTAAGAAAAATAGTCTCTTTTTAGATAATTAATGAGTACTCGTACAAGTATATTTTTTAATCTATTTTTTGTTACATTATTTGTACATTATTTGGTGTTTTATTATTTAATATCAATTAGAGTTTATAAATTTCAATTATATATATATATATATATGTATGTATGTATGTATGTATATATATATATATATATATATATATATATATATATATATATATATATAATAAATTAGTAAATATGCATCAACTGATATATAAGTTACATTCATTAATTTTTTCTAAGAAAAAAAAATGAAATTCAGTAAAAATGTAAATTTTCATTATTAGTTGCATTTAAAGTTTCATTCATAAATAAATCTGATAATAAAATAAAATAGTTTGTTAATTAATAATAATGTTCTGTTTTGTATAAAACATTTTTATTTAAGAATCAAAAACAATCAGGTATTAATAAGGATAATTAATACTCAATTCATTTATAATGATTGAAATATGAAATTAAGGTTTATTTTTTTACGAAAATTATATGAAAAATGATTACAAAAATAATCATTTTAATATTATTTATTGTATTAATAAAGAACAATACTAGTATAATTTTATATATACCTTAGTGTTGGTTTCAAATAAATAAAGAAAACCATAAACAAACAGTAAATTATCAAGTAATTTTACGAAGAAAAATATTTTTACGTGCAACGTGTTCAGATCATCTCAAGAGACTTACAAACCTATCAGTGAAATCGCTATATGTTTACAAATATCTATTAGAATTTATTCACGAAATAAATTCCAACTTGATTTTGCAAAAGTGGAATCATGCCCTTTCACATTATTATGCACGCTTGAGGCTGACATGTACTTTTGCTGCCCGACTTTCTATCGGATATGGTATTTATAAATACGACCGATGTTCAAATAAGAACGAGGATTTAAATAAAATATTTTATTTATTGTGTATAGCAAAATATCGTATACTGTTTTTTCGAAATAGTCCATAAACTATAACGCATATTTATTTTGATGTTTTAAAAGTTTATAAATTTCAAAATTGTAAATAAAACACAACTGCTTAAAAATAATGGACACACTTTACACAAATGAATTTTAACCCCAACACCACAATAATTTAAAGTGTTCAATAATTAATGATTATTGAACACTTTAAATTATTGTAGTGTTAGGCTTAAAATTCATTTGTGTAAAGTGAATCAGCCACAGTTCCAAAACAACAAATATACACACTTTTAAATTTATAATTATTTCGGATTTTTTTTCTTGAAATGATTTTATTTGTTCAGACAATAATTAAAAGATCAAAATTATACTCATAGAATGAATGTAGTGTATTTTAATTCATGTTTCGGTATATTCTATTTCCTACTTTTGAATTTATTTACTTAAAGTAGTACTATGAGAAAGAAATTTTCATTCAAAATTTTTGTTAAAAATATAGACCTTGTTTGTACTCATCATTGAATTCGTATTTAAAGAGTTTGATTTTTTTTATATTTACTAAATTGTTTATATTTAAATATTTGTTATATCCATATATATATATATATATATATATATATATATATATATACAATATATAAAATAATTGCATGGTAAAATTAATATCATTAATTTATTCCAACTGTGAACGATTACATTCGAACTTTAACGATTTCAAACATTTTTATAATTATTGTATAAATATCACGAGGGAGCGAGCGAAGAGTAGAGTCTACCGGGGAGAGAGAATATAGAGAACGGAAGGCGTAGCCTCTTAGGAGGTTTGTGAGTGTAGCGAGCAGGAGATGGAACCACCTTGTATATAAATATTATAATTTATATCGTAAAATAAGTAAAGTTTAAAACAGTTTATATTTCTTATTTTAAAATATACTTATTTTAGGTATATTTGTTCTTAGCAACATAAATATTTGTAAATATGCGAACTATTGAAATTTATATATATATATATATAAATATATTATATATATATATATATGAATATATAATTTGAATGCATACTTATTTTAAAACATTTTACGGTCGTTGTGTCTCAGAGAGAAAAGTTAACATTAAAAATTATATGACTTTAAATAATGGACGCCACTGTTCCTCACACTTTCGACCCAGATACATCGTTCTTAAGCTTTTATAACTTTTACGTTCTACCTTTTTTACTACGACCTCTGTAAGATTTAGCTTATACTTCTATAACCACGACATATTTTATGTACACAAAAAAAATAGTATTTATATTACGGCTTACGTTTAAGATGACCTTATAAAATCTCTACTCTACCGTAAAAGTTGTATCAAAAAGATTACAAAAGAAACACATGTTGGCACGTATTTTGATATTTTACACTATTCGCTATTTATATATATTTTTTAATTTTATCAATACAGGGTGAAAATGTTCACTAATATTAAATATATTAACTTTTTCAATGGTTTAAAACAATTTCGAACTTTCAGTATTATAAATTATTATTAAAATGAAATTTATTTCTATTATGGTATTAAATTCAAGAAGATTTAAATTCAAGAAATTTAATTTTCTATTATGGTATTAAATTTGTTTCTATTATCGTATTAAAATTACATAAATGAACAGTAAGGCTTTAAATAAAGTAAAACATTTTTACATTTATTTATTTTCATTCTGTTTTATAGATTTCACTATAAGTTTCTTGTAAAAATCGAAAATAAAAAAGTAGGCAAATAATGAAAATAAAATAATTGTAAAAGCAAAAAATGAAATGAATTTTAAATATTTATATAAAATTAATTTTATTACCTAATATTTTATTATAGAAAAAATTCTATTTTTTATCGAAAATATTAGGTTGGCAAGTATCTCCCTTCCGCTTTTTTTTTTCTTTTTTTTTGTACATAGCTGCGAAATTTAAAAGACCAGAAGGCGGAAGGGAGATATTTGCCAACCTAATATTATTTTACTTTGAATATATAGGATCATCCAAATGTGACGCCTAAATTTGTGTTTTATTACAAAAAAACATGTTTATAGAGTAATGTATAGGGAAACATGTGTATAGTTTTTTTTTAATAAAACACAAATCTAGGTGTCATATTTTATATAATATATATATATAATATATATATATATATATATATATATATATATATATATATATATATATATATATATATATATATATGTATATATATATATATATATATATATATATATATATATATATATATGTGTGTGTGTGTGTGTGTGTGTGTGGTATAATAGAACAGTAAGAATCGATGAAGTGAGCATGAGTAAGTCATCTAGCAAGAAGGAAGACAATATATGTACAATGGAATGCCGATCAAGAGGTAAAAAGAGACCAACGAAGAGACCCTATCATAGAGGGATGAAATTGGAAAAGTATAGCACAGATGAGGGTTGAATAATATTATCCGTGGACAGGAAACAATGGAATAATCTTGTGAAAATGTTTAAAAGCCAGTAATATTCGTTGAGGTTTTCGCTCAGCAGTAGGTTGATATAAGTTTTTATGATTATATATATATATATATAATCATGTGAGTGTGCGTGAAAACTTATTTATATATAAAAAAAATATTAACAAATATTTTGTTGGTAGCTGAAATTAATTCCATAACTATAATTATTAAACTTTTGAAATATGGATATATGAATGAATAATTATACATTGTTCAATAAATGTACAGATATATATATATATATATATATATATATATATATATATATATATATATATATATGGATGGGATAAATATGTATATAACAAAAGGTCAGTTCCAGCGGGAGTAGCAATCAAGTAAATGCAATATTGAGAGACCTTACTGTATAAGTCTGTATAGTATAAACGGCTTTTTTATACACCACATTGTGCGATACCATCACAAAAATCATTTGTTTCATGAACTTTTGCATCAGTCGTTTTCATATACACGATATATACAACGTAGAGATATTACATGAGGCTCTGAGAGGTTTATAAAAGCTCCCAGTACATAGGTCTCAAGCAGTGGCGGGCATGACGCACATAATTGAAATTGTAATTCAAATTGGATTCGTTAAACACTCTCTTCGACCGTTGTGAGTTTTCTTTATTGGCAACGATTTTCGAGTTATGAATTTTGAAAACAATTTACGTGTTAATGTATTTGAACTAATGTTTCGAAGTTTATGGTCTATTTATATGAACATTTTAATATTTATTTTATATATTTTTTGTATTTCAGGTTTTAATTAAAATTTGAAAATTTAATATTTTATACACACACACACACATTTATATATATATATATATATATATATATATATATATATAATTGTAATAAGTGAAATGTGAAATGAAACATGAATAATATAATAATATAGTCCAATATTTACACAATTTATTACAACAATATACCTGCTTGTAAATTCTTTTGATAGCATAAGATCTGAATAGAAAACAATAATTTACTGGAATATTTCTTTTTTCACCTGAATAAATACCGCTTGGGATTTATTTATGTTCTATAAACATTTAAAGAATTAAAGACTCGAAGAAAAAAACAAAGTTGATTATAAAAAGGCCAAAAAGTGTAATGTTGCTTGCATCAATATTTAGAAACAGATGATAAATATTTAAAAAAAGGTGCAATAAATTTGTACATTTTCTAAAATAAAATTGGTAGTGAAACTTGGTTTCATTATATATAGTTACGTTATTTTGTTATGAAATTTTTTTTTGCTAATTTATTATTTATTTGATAATTTAGAAAAAAGTATTTATAAATAAAAAAATAATATACGTGTTAATTTTTTTTGTATCTATTAAGTTATATTTACTTTTATTAATGAAATCATATATATATATATATACATACATATATATATATATATATATATATATATATATATATATATAAAAATACAAAATATAAAAAAAATATTTCTACGAATTTTCTAAATAAACTTTATAATACGAATAGTTTAAAGTTATAAAAGAAAATTGTAAATTTTAAATTTAATTCTTAATATAAAAAATGTAACTCAGCTGAAACATATTTGTATGTCTGTGTGTGTTCTTGATAAAATGCGAACCCTGCTATTAAAATTAATTTTTTATTCTTAATGAGAGTTCTTCAATGAAAAAAGTTTGTAAGAAATCGTATTATATTTACAGTACATTTTTCCTCCAAGTACAAGTAAAAATTTTAAATTTACTCGAATCCATCACTTAATAAGTGCAGCGTTGAAAGAATGTTTTTAAAATGAGTAAAGTTAAAAAAGTACTTCTCTATATCGATGTATAACCGTCTTCTCGACTCACTTTGTTTAACGATGGTTGAAAAAACTTACACAGCGTCAGTTTTGATTAAACTATTGAAGATTGTAATAGTAGAGAAGAAAAATGAATATATGTATGTCTCAATTCATTTATAATTTCATAATCATACTATATGCAGTATTCAAGTATTATTTAAAAAAGTATTTTTATTGTAGTTATTTTTTTAAAAAAAGATATGTTTAGTGACTAGTTATTTTACCTCCATTTTCCCCAAAATGTTAATTAATTTTTGATTTTTAATTTATGGAATTATAAAGCAGGCATCGAAAATCAAAAGCAGTCAGTATTTTCATTAATGCATGAATATTTAATTAATGTATTTTTTTATCCTTTCATCACAATAAACATTTCATAATCAGTGATATCAGCATTTAAAATACTCACAATAATATTGAACGCGTAGGCATTTTGTGCGAGACACATGTTAACGTCACTTTTGCTACTTATAAACCTCATTAATGTTAAAATATTTTCAGACATTTATTCGTTTTTTAAATAAAAAATGATATATCAAAATTTCAATATTCAGTAGTTTTAAATTTAATTATTTTACTAAATATATGGTATTTAATAAATGTATGTTATTTATTACTAAATGTATTTATTTAATATAAACTTATAATAATGATCAATATTTAATATAATTTGAAATAAAGTAATTCATTTCGTCATAAATTGCTAAACTAATAATCTTTAATATGTAATGTATTTTTATGGTTATTGTTTGCATGCATTAAATGTTTATAGCAGTGAATGCTTACATCCTAGCTAAATGTTTAAATGTTTACTTTAATGAAAAGTAATATAATGTAGATTGTATAATTCAATAACATTTGGTTTAGTTAAATTAATTGAAACATTTAATATTTTTTGAAAAAACATAATTTAAAAATACATTCAGTTGTAAAATAATTTTAAATACATTTATATACGAGGGTCCTTTGATAAGTATGATAAAAAAGTAAGAAAAACTAAATTGAAAAATGTAATTAAATTAATTAGTTAATTAAATTAAACAATAAATAAATTTACCATACTTATCAAATGACTCTCGTATATTATAGAAAATGAAATTGGCATTTTATATGAATATATATATATATAATTTGTATAGTCATATTGATTAATAATAAATATAAAAATAATATTACCAAACATGAATATGTCTATTAAAAAAGAATATTTTAACATACAGTATCTGTTGAAAATACAAAGTGCATAAATAATTAGAATATTTATTTCGAAAATCAATATAATGATTCGCATTAACATTTTAAGTAGCTAAATTGAAGCAGAATGTATAATTCAATATTCAAGTAATGTCTACCCTATTCAAGATTTCTGAAATGATATATGATAGTTTCATAGTTCTATTAATATTATAGATTGTTTGTAGATATTTTCCGTAAAGTACTTTTGATACTAAGAGAAAGGAAACTACGTATCCTGTATGTAACGAACTATGAATTGAGTCTCGAGAGGAAAATTATATCTTATATTAGAAGAGTGGAAATCGGTTTCATGAGAAATATTCATTATAAGAGAGAATAACGATTATTATATGTAATAAGTATTTATTTCAAAACATTGTTTCTCTGGTTTATATATATATTTATATATATATATATATATATATATATATATATATATATATCTATATATATATATATATATATAAGAACGGAAAATTGGAAAATATATTTGATAGTTAATAAAATGCACTAATTTTCATTTAGAAACATTAGGTTTATTCTATTATATATCTTATTAATGATGTCCATTCTTATAATAATAATAATAATATATGAATATTATATTTCAATGTTTTTAGGAATATTGAAGTATCTATCAAATTAATTATAAGATATGTGATAAATACTACAATAAATAAAATTAAAAATAATTTGTCACTGATCATTTCATACTGTATCCTTCTCATTTTGTTCAAGTGAATTACTCACTTGAAAAAGTTATTTATTTTTTAATTAAATAAATTAATTGGAATGTTTGAGATGTAAAAGATAGTTGTTAGATGTTTATTTTTTAGTTAATTAAATCAATTGGAATGTTTTTATTCACTGCGTTTTACTCTCGAATCAATATTTGTTCTTCTTTCTTTTAATAACTGGTTTTATTCTTGTAAAATGATGATGTTTTATATGAAATATTTAAGTAATATAAAAAGACAAATTTTAATAATAATTTATAAAATATTTTTTTCTTTATAGATGTTATATAAAAATTATTTTTTTATTATTCAAATTTATTACGTATTTCTATTTATAATTTTACTGAATATTACATATCAGTTTTCTCATTTTTGAAATTAAAATATTCTTTATATAAAAAATGTAATTTCCTGAATGAATTATTCATTTGAAATATACAATTTAACTTTAGCAATGTGTAAATTAAACCATTTTTTTATTATCATATACCCAGGAAATATTTTTCTATTATACATACATACACACATAAACACACACACACACACTCATATATATATATATATATATATATATATATATATATATATATATATATATGTTTGTGTGTACAAGTTATTTACTATTTTTTTAAATATATTTATACATATATGTATAATTATTGTTGAAATTAAATTTAATAAAATATATTTATAAAAATCACATTGCAATAAAATAAAAATGACTATAAGAATGATAGAATTTGTAGAGTACTTTTTAAAAAAATATGTTTAATATAACTTTAATTTTTATAATTGTATTACAATTGTATGATTATAAGATATCCTTAATTAGTTAACATTTATTTTATTTTACAAAATTTGTCTCATTAAACTAGATTTCAACTAAAATGTTCTAAAAGTAACTCATTTTATTTCTCATGCTAGAAAGTCAAAATTACAAATATGTATATTGCATCATACATATGTCTTTTACAATATGATAATAAAAATAAATTTATAATTGATTTCAATAATAATTATGTACATGTAAATATAGTTATGTAAATACAATATAACATATACAGTCACACACACACACACACACACACACACACACATATATATATATATATATATATATATATATATATATACATGTGTGTGTGTGTATCTCAAATTAGACTGAAGGATAGTAAAATAAATTAAGGAATTAAATATATGTCTAAATTCTTCAGTTTCCTTTGGGACACCCATATAAATGTATACTTAAATTTTTTTTTATTAAAATTTAAGAAATTATATTTACTTTTTGACTAATTTGTTTTAAAATTCATGACTTCTTGACTAAATTCAAATATAAAATTCATGTCTTACATTAATATAAAATTTAGATGAAAGCTTAGGTTTTTTGTACTCTTAATGGAAAAAACAAATTTAGCAATAAACTTAAAAATAATATTTTTCAAGAAATATTATATTATTTTCAGAAAACATAAATCTAAACTTAATTTAGACAGATAAATTCTATAAACCATTTATTGCTAATTAATTAATTATATTTTATATAGGTAAAGTAACTACATAGGCATATAATTATTGAAGTTTTTATTCACTAACTCTTATTTGGTAACAGAATATTTTAATGATATTTTTATTCGACTTATAAATATTTTATAATTTATAAAACATTTTTTTAAAAATTTTAACTGATAAATTTTAATAATATTAACATTTATTCACAGTATATTACTTTGAAAAAATGTTATGCTTTTTAAAATGATGTGATTGAAATTTAACATTTCTTAATGGTAATTATATGTTTATTAAAAAATGAAATAAAATAGTGATTTTAAAATAATTTGGAATTGTTTGTCAAATTTGTAAAAAATGGGTTCAAAATTATATCTTCTTTATAAATCATCTATTCACTAGTAGCCTATTTTAATTTTCGGAAGTAAACTGTCAGAGATGACATTTTATATCCGAAGAAAACGTAACGATGAAAATAATGGTAATAAACACGAACGTTGTCTAGTGAAAACTATATTTATTTTATATGAATGTTCAAAAGTAACATTTATAAAGGTGAATATATTTATATATATATATATATATATATATATATATATATATATATATGTATGTATATTTGTACATTTCCAAACCTAATGACAACTGCATGTTCTATGAAGATAAATTATTTCAGAGAAGTTATTTTTGAGATAACGAACCACCACTGTTAAAATATTTTATTTGTATAGAAAATACAGTAGGAAAGAATGATTTCTGGGCTGTAATACATGAGTTCGCAAGTGTGGTGGTAGACTTTAACAGAACAACGGGTCACCTTAAAAGCTCTCTCGAGAGAAACACAATAGATGACAACGCATCGTACGCAAGAGAAAAGCATAGGAAATATTATTGTGTAGACAAAATTCAATAGAATACATTGTGTTATAAGTATGATACTGTAGAATAGAGTGAACTACTACAATCAGTATTAAGAAAATCGTTAAGTAGTATATATATATATATATATATATATATATATATATATATATATATATATATATATATGTATATTATGTATGTATGTAGATAGGTGTGTGTGTATTTGTGTACATGTGTAATATCTAATACATGAAGTTGAACAAGTTTATTTTTAAAACCACATTACACTCAATCCACGTCTACGAATGTTATTGTTAGCTGTTATCTATTGTATCCGAATTTCAAGAGCTCGATTGTATTTTTTGAAAAACCTTGACTTATAGACTGATTACAAATGGCTTCAGTTTGAGAGTTGAAAGCTTTCATTACAAGTCACGTAGAAAGTAATTTCACTTGAATTCATTTTTTCACGATGAAATTTCAAATTTAATGAGAAAATTCTATTTTTGTATTCAAATATATTTAAAATCAATAACAAATTCCCATTTTTTCATATTTTAAAAAATAACTGTATATACATGCATACATCCATAAATACATATATATATATATATATATATATATATATATATATATATCTATATATATAAATGAATATTCATATATGAATATTGATGTTTTGAACTATACACTTTATTTAATATTTTACATCAATTTTTATACACAAATACAAGTAAACACATATGTATGTACTCGTATATACACATGCATGCTTAATATATATATGTATGTATATCTGTGTATATGTAAAATTTCATATAGAAAACTTTTATAATTTTTTATCTTTAACTTTTGAAGTTTGAGCTTAAACAAATTTTTCTATTGATATGTCTACTAAAAAGATTGAGTAGCATTGCTTTAAGGAAAATCATAGCAGCAAAAATGTCATGTAGAGAAATCTACAAGATGAAAGGACATGGGTAAACGTAAATCAAGAAAGATTGATTATTGATATTCTTAAAATAAAGCATTACTTTGTTTATATATATATATATATATATATATATATATATATATATATATATTATAAATGTTAGTGAAAGTGATCAACAGTTTGTGGTTTTTATTCGGTAGAAATATTTATGTTGAGAGATTGCTGTAATTTTATTAATATAAAGTAAAAATTATCAATAAATAAATAAATTTAGTTTATATGACTTTTAAAAAGATATATGTTTTTTGAATATATTATATTTACAAGCCTAAAAAAATTAATGAATTTATAGATCTTTATATGATTACTATTGTTTACCTAGCTAAAAAATAACTTCCCCTTTCTAGCTAGTTTAATATGACTATAGTTTGGAAAGTGTATTTTATATCAATTTTAGGTATATATATATATATATGATAGTAAGTACATGACTGTATGAATGTTTGTATTAATGGGTGTGTATGGTGATTCATTTAATGAATTTTACTAACATGAATCAATACCTCACACACCACAAATTTTAATTACAGTGTTCAATAACTGTTCATTGTTCATTTTTTTCGGGGCTTTGAGGATGATGTCAACCCTATCTAAATGCGTGTATGCATATTAAAAGTGAACAATAAACAAGTATTGAACACTTTAATTAAAATTTGTGGAATTTAAGGTAATGATTCAATTCAGTAAAAGTAAATTAATCCGAAGGAGTAAAATATAATTGTCTTTAAATAAGATCATGGAACTTATTGTAATACAAAAAAATATTGAGAATTATAGCCGAATGATGAATTTACCTAGATACAATTATATTAGAAGTATTGAGAGGAGGTATGTAACAGATTTATTTTGGGAATACATGTACATTTATAATTATAAAAAATAAAAATTCATTAAGTATGCTGCTATATTCTTACTCGTATATTTGAAGAATATTTGTGTACAAAGAAAAATAGACTTGAAACAATAAAATAAAACGAAAATATGTTTTTTTTAGTATTGTATTTTTTTTATTTTGTATAAAAACCATTAAGATTTTAATGAGATGTATTAATGAAAATTCTATTTACTAAACTTAATCTTAATGACTAGTCATATTTTAATTATATTTGCATTTTTTTAAGTTTCTAAAAAAATTTTTCGTTTTCACTAAACATTTTTATCAAATAGTGATCTCTTATTTTATATATCATATCTTGAAGTATATTTTGTAAAGATATAGTTAATTGTCTCAAAAGTTCCCTAAAATCTAAAAGGAATAATATATTTTTCTAAAATAAAATTAATATACATTTATGAAAATTAATTAATATTTTATAGACAAATTTGTTGTTGGATATAATATGTAATTGTTTTTTAAATATTATGTAAAAATATTTTTATTTTATTTAGTAGAATATATATATATATATATATATATATATATATATATATATATATATATATATAAATTCACACAATATTTGTATAGCTTATAATAGCTTTTTGCTGATTATGCTAGAACAGTGTAAAGTTTGGTGATTCAAGTTCGTACATTGCTTAGTTTCTATATATACACATACTAATATAACTGATTCGAGTATAATGCATATGTAGAAGGTATTGTATTTATAAATTTATTGCTTTAAGTTGAGAACTTTCAATGAATATAGCGTTTTCAAAATTTAATACAAAGAAGTCATTCACCTCTCGACACAAAAGATTCTAAAAAATGTCAAATAAATAATCACTTAAAGTGTCTAATATCATAATAAGTGATTAATGGACAGTTTTATAAAATCTTATATTTGGAGGTGTGTTTTTTGTGTTACAGTGAATTTACTACAGTATTAAAAAAAATACTGCCTCTCAAAATTTTTCACTAAAAACTTTAAAAATATATGGAATTACATAAAAATATACACGCACTTACCACATAAACGCACACTCATACACACATACATACATATACATATATACATATATATATATATATATATATATATATATATATATTAGCCCAAATAAGACTGATGAATAGTAAATGATTAAGGAAATAAATTTTTGTCTAAACTTTTCATTCTCATTTTGGTCTCTCTATATATTAAAACCAAATTATTAAAATAGTTATTAAAAAAAGTAATTCTGCTATTGAAAAGTTATTTCATATATTTTTTTATCATATTTTTAAGAATAATATATATATATATTTCTAAAAACATGTTTTAAGTAAAAAAATAATGAACTATTTTTATTCTGTTAAATTACATATTTAATATTTTACTATACAAATATTTTTCGATTTTAAAAGCAGAAATAATTTGCTGAAAATCTTGTTTTATTTTTAAAAAAATATCAAATAATTTCAGTTCATAAATTTGTACATTAATTAATAACGAGATTTATTTCACTACTGAACAACTCATACACTAATTACTATCATTACACGTTAAATATATTTTAATTATTTTTAAAATTAAATCTGTGATGAAACGTTGCTAATATAATAATTTAATTATAATTATGTATATTTTATAGTAATTAGTGTCAGTATTAATATAATTCATTTTTAAAATGTATGTTTATTTGCATGTAATCTACACATTATGTAATGTCACGTAAAAGAGTGATAAATATTAATTTACAAAAATCATATTAACATTCGAAAGTATCTAATATTATATTTAAATTAATAGTATTTTCAGTATTATTAATTTCTAATAAATTTAGTAGTTAATATTATAAAAAGAAAAATGATTAATTCTAATGCAAGTTACTAAAGTTACATATAGGTTTAAAAAGTATATTTTTTTATCATTTCTGTTGAATTGTGGAATGTATTTTTGATAAATTTGATAATTAATTATTGAAATAAATCTTCTTTATAAATATTTTACTTCACAAATATTCTTTGAATAATTAAGTACAAACATTCTCTCTCTCTTCCTTTCTCTCTCGATATATATATATATATATATATATATATATATATATATATATATATATATTAGTTGTAAAATATCTCAAATGTAAATGAAGAATAGCAAAAAAAAAAAGTAAACTATATTAAGGGAGTAAATGACAACATATAAACCCTTCATTTTCATTTGGGCCAATAGCAATATATATATATATATATATATATGCATGTATAAACCCTTCATTTTCATTTGAGCCACCCTATATATATATATATATACATACACACATGCGAAAAAGGACGCTTTTCTCTTCATTACTTAGAGCTGGCAAATTACATTATCAGCAATGTAAGACGTGGTATCATTGAACATGTAAAGCCCTGGAGTGTAGTATTGTACTATCTTCTTGTAATGTTAATTCTGGGAAATAGCATTGAACAAGATGAACTGCACAGTGGAGTCACGTATGTTATATTGAAAAAGTTTTATTAAACTGGTAGCATTGTTGAAATGTAACATTATTTTGAAAACAATTCGGATCGATTGTAAGTGATTACTATTGAAAAAGCAGGCGTTCCAAATTAAAAAAAAATCTATTTGATAAGTGAAACCAATGATAACATTATTATTAATAAAAGTATGTTTATTTAATTTATTTAGTTATTATAGATATTCTAAATAATTATTACTTATGAATGATATATTTGTGCATTTTTTTTAGTTTTTTAATAATCCCTATAAATTCTAAAACAATTCTTAAAATGACTTGTATAAAAAAGGAAAATTAAAAACTTTAGCTTTAGACTGTTTGATATGCAATATAGAAATGACTTTTTTATAAATATTATGGTTATAGTAATAAATAATACCTTTTTTATACAAATTTTACTATTATAATATGAGTGAGAAAAATCTCAGTTGTGTTAAAGCTTTTATCATATTGCAATGTTATTTCATACCTACATTATATTTTATAAATAATATTACAAAATGTTCTCAATGAATATTCATTTATCATTTCTTTTTAAAAACTCTTTTTAAAATTAAATATACATTTTAAATAAGCATACCTTTCAAAACTGTACATATTTCATAACTTTTCCTATCAAATAAAAACAAATAAAATTATTCTTTTGCAAAAAATAAATACGGAAGTGAGAGGAGTGAAACAGTTTTTTAACAATAACGAACAAATTCCCTGTAGGTATTTCTTAACATTTCACTGAAGTGTAAATGTTTCATTAGACAAGAAAGAATTTAATTTATGTCAAGACTGAAAACTGTTACAGTTATTTTGATAAATAAAAAGCGAAATTAGTTGTCGATTAAATTACAACTGACAATCGATTCGATATTTTTATTTTATTTTAACTGTTCATCAATTTGTGTGTATATTTTTGATGTATATTTTAAATATGATTATATATATATATATATATATATATATATATATATATATATATATATATATAATGTACTTTAAATATGAAAATAAACTTTTCAAAATAAAGATACTGAATATTTGTGTAATATAAATTTTGTTTCAATTAATACATTTGTGAGCATACAGTCTCCATATTTTAATTTGTTATTGATTATATATGATTAAAAAATGATAATCAAAGAAATTAAACCAGCAATAGTATTTGAAAACAAATTTTAAATATATAATACAATTGGTGTCTATTAAAAAAAATGAATATTTTTATTACAAGAAATATGCAATTGTGATTTTTTTAATTATTATATTTCTGTTTTCGTACTTTAATACATGCGATGTTTTCACTGTTGAAAATATTTTTAGAATATTTATTTATGTGGTTTCTTCAAAGCTAGTTTTAAAAACTATCATAAAATAAACTTGTGATAGGTAGATTATGTTCATGCAGAATATTATAATTTAACTCTAATTTTTAGCACAGTTCTTTTTTCCATTTTGAAAAAAAATATATTAATTTTGTCCACATTTTTGTCTGTTGTAAAAAATAAGAGTATTTGTTATCTATTTATTCTTTATCAGCATTGAATCATTTATGTTTTTCAAATATTTTTATCTGACATACAAAACTGTCTACAGTTATTTTATATGAAAGTTTAATAATATTTCTTCAGTTTTGTTAAGAAGGTAATCTCAAATCTCGACCAAATTTTAACATAAAACTTTTGTTTGGTACATTTCAAAAGATATTTACTTACACAAATATGTTTCATGTACTAATTTACTAAAAATGTGGAAATTTAACTTGAATTGTTCTTTTCTTTATAAAGTTATATAAAAGTATTTTGGCAGAAATATTTATAATACAAAATATTTTACGGAAAAATTCTCTTCAAATAGCCGGATACATTTTTTCAAATATAAAGTATTTTTATATAATTTTCGATATAGTATTCGAGACTAAAAAGAATATATGTTAGCGTTATTAATATTGAACTTAAAAATGAAATAAATATAATAAAAGTACAGGTATTTTTTTGATTATTTAAACGTTTTTATTTCAATATTTTTAGTATTATATATATATATATATATATATATATATATATATATTTATAAAGTAACATTTAAAAATTTAGATTCAATGAACTTTACAACAATAAGAGTATTATTATCAACATTTATTTATTGTCATTATTATATTTTTTTTAATTACTCTTAAATATAATTGTCTCGTGAATTTGTAAAATTTATTCTCTTGTTGCATAAATCTTTATATCAAAGAACTCTATCCATTATTAAAAATTCTAATACCAATATATAAATGAAAGGAGTAGTATTTTATTTATTGATTGATTTTGTATCTCAAGGAAAAGTAATAAACTTTAATGTTTAATATTTGTTTCTAAAAAAAGCGAAATAGACGTTTCAAAATATAAAACGAGAACTATACAGTTGAACACCTACAATTATTAAATCATATCATTGGAAATAGCTTTTCCTATTAGAATATATTAACACTAAACCTACCGATACTTCATGTATACCTATTCCTACCACAGCGGGGTCAAATGACCCCTCTTTAAAATGTTATATATATTACTATGTAAATCATTTAGCACAATTTGGTACATGTAAAATAATTTTTTTTTCATTTCAAAATTGTTTATTTATTTATTTATAAAACCTATTTGGCACCTTTTTCGCATAAAATTTGTTGACGTTTTCTGTATATATATTGAAAATCTTCGAAAAATTATTTGTCTAAAATTTTTTTATAAAACCCAATATAATATTGAAGAAAATCTGCGCAGGAGTAGTATTTTCTTACTATTTGATTTTAGTATTATTGTATCGTTTCAGGTATAAATAATATATTTTTTGTTTGGCTTACTTTTGTAAATGGTAAGTGAACAATGACTCGATTTATATAGTTTTGTTGAGAAGCGTGGCATACCATCTTTCGCCTGCTTGGCGAATTTTGGTAGTTCTCTTTATTTCCGCGGATAGTTCCAACAATAATAATTTTGCAGCTAGTGATGCGCTCGTAAAGAAATTATCTGTAGTGACGCTTCTTCCGCATCCTGTGAACGGTTCCAGTAATAGAACAACGAATTCCCCAAGCGGAGATGAAGCTCCTCTATTTTCATCCTTTCAAATTTGGAAATATTTATAATGTATTTGGTGCTGACGTCATCTATTTGATATATCCGGTTTGTTCGGCATATATTGCGTAAACCTACACCTCTCTTTGGTTGGGAAAAGCTATTCATCGATAGTTACATGTTCCCCATTATATGTACATCAAATTTATCTGTTTGTAAATGGCTTCGTTTTTTTATCGCTCGCTTGGAGTAAGTAAATATTATTCGTCAGCCAACAACAAATATAACGAATATATGATGGAATAGCAAAAATGTCTATGCAATGGTTTTGTATCAATATATGATATCATATGAATTTCAAATGACCCCGTTGCAAGTTAAGGCACATCACATTTATTTCTCGGTAAAAAAATTAAATATTGAAAAATGCATTGTATGTAAATTATATTAAAAGTCATAAAGTCAACTAGCGATGTGATAACGCTTTATGTGAGAAATTTTGAAAAAAAGTTTAAAAAGGGTCATTTGACCCCTCGCGGTAGGTTTAGTGTTAAATATGTACATCAATATAAAATGAGTTTCAATTATATTATTGATTTAGTTCATAAATAATATAAAATATTTTTAATCTAAGAAAAATGAAAAAATAAAATATCTTTTTATTGATTTAAAGAATTTCACAACGTATTTTTTAAATGTCTATCATATATATGGTATATATATATATATATATATATATATATATATATATATATATATATATAATTTGAACAAAAAAATCCCCTGACTACTCCTCTACAGAAAAATGTAATATCAAAGCATAATAAACAATGCATCTGTAGAATTATATGCAAATATCTTAGAGTTGTTGACAAAAGAACAAAAGAATAGAGTAGGATGTCATAAAACAGAAATATATTTTATATATGTATACATTTCTCTTTGATGACAGGATGCTAACGAATCAGAAATTTCTTAGAACGAAATATGAAGGAAAAATTACAGAAAAATATTTTTATGAGTACAAATCATAAACGCTACTTAGTGGTAATAACAAAATGACTAGTATCTATTTCATTGTATTTTAATACTATTGAAAAAACTCTCTACAAATAATATCAAGTTCAGTATTAAATATTATATAAATCTAACTCGAATGGAAATAATATTTTTATGAAATTTATTTTAAATGACACGTTGAAAAATGTGAAACAAAATACTGTGTGACATATTGTCATTAAAATACATTGCTAAAATTTATCTTTTCTCCTGAACAATAACTTGATAAAAACGTGGTTGTTTGTAAAATATAATGAGAAATTAAATTACAAAATGTATTAAAAATGTTATCAATATTATTCCTAAAATTCATATATCTCGCTATTATTAGTAAATATAATAAAATATATATAATTATAATGAGCAAAGACAATAATTTATAGTTTATCTAAAAATTGAAATTTTAAATATTCTTATAAAAATAAACGTCAGTTAATTCTATATGTTTCATGTTATTATTTTTATAATAGAAAAATATGAAATAATGCATCAAAAATAAATAATATAGTATTTCAATAATTTAATTTTTTTAAAATATTATCTATTGGTTTTTAAAATTACATAGGGGTGATTCAAATAAGATTGAAAGGTTTAGATAAACATTTACTTGCTTATTATTATTTATTATTCTTTACTATACTTCAGTTTTATTTGGACTAGCTTATACTTGAAAAATCAATAGTTAATATTATTTTTTATAAAAAAATACAACTCATACATTATATATATATATATATATATATATATATATATATATATATATATATATATATATATATACATACATATAAATAAGTATATGAAAGTATTTTATTGATTGTTTTTATTATTAAGATTTATACTTTTTTATTATTCACTATGATCGATTTAGATACTTGTTCTATTTCTAGATGATTAAAAAGTAAATTTAAACACTGTAATAGTTATTTTGTTTTTATTTAAGAATACTCTAAAATAAGATACCATTTATTTTATATAACTAAATTTCACATTCTTCGAAATATTTCATTATTTTTTTATATTAAATAAAAATTATCTCGTCATAAAAATATTTTATAAAATCTTCTTAAAATGATTTGAAAATATAATTAAAATATGTTACATATAAACTTATATATATATATATATATATATATATATATATATATATATTAATGTATATATTAAAGAAAGAATAAAAAAATAGAATTGTTAAATATTGGAAAAAGATTGAATGAAATTTTAAGAAGGGCAGTAAAAATAGCACATAATACTTTTATTTTAAAAAATTGTTAAAATAAAAACTTATAAACATGTTCTCTGCTGCATAAATCGCATATGACCCACACTGAACTATTTGTATATGTTATGATATTTTTGCTATTGATGTAACATTATCATAAAATATTTTATAAAAGCATATATTGATATTTAAATATTATGTTCACGTAGTTATAATATAGTGAGTTGATACATCTCAAGCGGTGTAATGGCCCGTTTCTTAATGGCCTCTTATTCAAGCTTCATACATCATGACTTAATCCATTGTGCGTGTTATTGTTTTCAATTTAACAAGCACTTTGTTTCAGTCGTTGTGGTGATATATAGGGTTATCCAAATGTGACGCTTATATTTGTGTTTTATTGAAAAGAAACATGTATATTGTTTCTTTTTAATAAAACATAAATCTAGACGTCACGTTTGAATGACCCTTTATTATTAAATTTATTCACTGGATACAAAAAATAGAAAATAAATATATATTTTGTCTACACAAGTCGCAGTACATTTGACATATTTTAATGCAAATCATCATAATTTTCTCTTATAATTATAAATATTTTTTCAAAAACACGAAAACAAATGTAATAAAAATTAGTTATATCAACAATATCAATAATACAAATTTTTATTAAAAATAATTTCTGTTTTTTAACTTAAATTATAAAAATATGATTTAAAGCTGAAAAAATCAGTAAAAATGCTTTGTTGGATAGAGTATTTTCACAGTTAATTTTTTTTTTGTTTAAATAACGATTTTTATAGCCTTATAAATATTAAAGATGTATATTTTAAGTAAAATTATTAGTTTAAAAAACGCAGGATGCTTCTGATTCACGTAACTTAAACGGAAAGTTGCAAAAAATCAATGGATAAGTAATGTATACTGACAAAGTCGTTCTTTTAAAAATAATCATATTATTGATTAGAAATTTCAAAATAAATGTTTGTATTTCAAATTGTTTAAGATATTTTTTTCATGTGACCCAGACCTAAAATTCTTTTATAAATATATTACAAAATAGAATTCTTCTTAAAACATTGAAAATTTATTTTTACAGCGAAAATATATAGTTCCATTGCAATTTGTTTGCATTAAATAAATGTTATTAAACCCTTTCCCAACTAGAAAACATGTTTCTAAGAAAAAAGCTTTCAACACTCAACACATATATTGCAACATCTAAGTAGACAAATGGTTACACTAACAGTATATAACAATAAAGTGTCAGTTATTTGCTCTATCTGAACTCTGTACTTGACCAACATTTGTTTTTATTATCACAAGTGAGCAGGATTCTGTGAAAACAAGATCACAGAATTGCATCAAACAAACGATACTGAATATAAAAAGTTTTATATAATGCAAACGACATGGTGTCGTGAAATGTCATTTCGTTTAGATGTAACTATGAATTACATGTATTTCATGCGAACAATGATACATTTCGTATAAATTCTATGATTGTTAGTATTATAAATGTTATCAAACTCTTAACAACAATATCAAGACATTACACACATAGATTTACATATATATATATATATATATTTATATGTATGTATGTATGTGTGTGTATGTTTTTAAAGAAAATTATGTTTGGAAAATAAAATGAAAATTGTGAAATATTCTGAATAATATTCTAATTATATATACATATTATAATAAATACGTTAAAAAAATACTAATTTTTTTTAAAATACTATTTTTCTTTTATATTTACCTTTTAAATAATTACTATATATATATATATATATATATAAAGAAATCTTCATAATTTTTTTATAGTTGAATATATTTTCTTATTCTCGTATTTTCTGCAAAAAATATTATTTTTATTTTATCTTTTTTAAATTTATCTTAGTAATTAATATTTTATTTAATAAGCTAAAACAAATTTCAAATGTCACATAATAATGAGTTCCTTTGAAATAAATTAAACAAATTTTATGGCAACAAAATAAAATTTTAATGGAACGTATCTTTATTATGATATTTAAAATACATTCTGAAATAAACTTATATTGAAAAATATACACAACGCTTATCGGTAAAATGTTCGCTCTGAATCTTTTAAACGCACACTCTACTACAAAATGAAAATTAAAAAATGCCGTATTTTCATCTATATACATTATTCACACAAGTTGTGTTATAAAAACCTACATACGTTAAAAATAAATACATAAACATACAGCAGTACGTCATTTCTCATTCTTTGAATAATGTGAAAAGTGTCTGTTTTTGAATATGTATATGTGACTGTTTTGAATATAGTTTTTATGGAAAATTTCTAAGTTACGTATTTTCTCAAACAACGTTGAGGTCAACTTGCAGCTAGAAATTCAAAGTCAAATATTTTATTTCTGAATATAAATACAAATCTTAGAAAGGTCGATATCCCTCGCTTTATGCAATATGTGAATAACATTTATATTTTTATAATAATCTAATATATATATATATATATATATATATATATATATATATATATATATATATATATATATATATACACACCTGAGTCTATTTTTATGCGGTAGATACGTTCCGCAAAAAATGTATTAAAAAAATCACACAAAAAAAGACTTAACTTACATTGAAAAATTAGGGATACGTTTCGTAATTTTCAAAAACCGCATAAAACCAAAGCTACAAAGTGAAATTACTCTAAAATTCGCATCAAAAAATTAAAGAATAAAGAATACTTTAAAAAAATTTCAAATATCTGCAAAAAATTGATACAAAACAAAGATTTTTTCTTTATTTTTTAATTAACTATTTAATTTTATTCAAAGCAATATGTACATATGTATAATTTATTTTAGAATTTTTCATACATATTTTAATTATCATAGCAATAATATCTGCACTATTTAGAATAAAAATAAGAAAATAAAAAAGAAAGTGAATAGCTGCACTGTTTTCAAGACATATAGGCCAAGCCTTTTTCCAACAGTTATTTAAAGTGTGTTGTTTTATTTGAGTAATAGCAAATGTAATATGATTTATACAGTCAAAGATAAATTTTTTTTCCAAATGTCAGTTACTGTTATTGACTCATTTTCTAGTTTATCCAATATAAATTGAATAATGCGTTTAACGTAATATTGTTTAAAAAAATTTGGCAGCTTCTTCATCTGTCAATGCAATCGCGCCTGTAATCTTCACGTTATGCAGTGCATTCCTTTATAAAAACTCTGTTAACCATCCTTTGCTAACCGAAATCTCCTTATCAGTTTGAGAAGGGGAAGTCAATGGCTCTCATTCCTTTATTTGTTCATAAAACTGAAGGGTTTTTCGTTGAATTAAATAACCGCTTAAAGAATTCTTAAAAAAAATAATATAAAAAGATACTAAGAATAAATATGAATCGCATTAAAATAATCCGCACAAAAACATATCCAGCTGTATATATATATATATATATATATATATATATATATATATATATATATATATATATATATACAATATAGTTTTAAAACAATTTAATTATAAAAAAAATCAGAAACGCTAAACATTTTTTATTTTTTTGTTTGAATAATTTTCTACAAATAAAAAAGTGTTGATTACAAAAAAAATTTAAATAAACAGAATAAGTAGTATTTGTCAAAAAATATTGATGTACATATTTTGAAAATATACGTTAATTGTAAATTAAATATTTTTCAATCAGTAATATAAACTTTAAAAAAAACAGTAGAAAATATGAAGCCAAAAATATTCTTGTAGATTGCAATTAAATATGTAAAATAAAATAGTAATTTATTAAAAATAATGTAAAAAAGTAAATTAAATTGTTGCTTGAATATACGAGGGTCATTTGATAAGTATGGTAAAAAAGTAAGAAAAACTAAATTGAAAAATTTAATTAAATTAATTGATTAATTAAATTAAACAATATATAAATTTACCATAATTGTCAAACGAACCTCGGGTATATACATATATATATATATATATATATATATATATATATATATATATATATATATATATATATATATATATATATTCATATGTGTGTGTATGAATATATAATGCGTATATTATTATTTTAATTATATAATTTAAAGTAAACATATATGCAACTATTTAGACTACATAAATATTCTTTCTTTTTTTTATAAACTACTGTATATACACTGAGTTAATAAATATCAAATATTATCTCTAAATTTGAATGAAAGTTTTCATTTAATTAAAACTTTATATCAGCTTGAAATTATTCAGTAATGTTTATATATTTAGTACATGTAATACATATTTTATTTTGTTTTTCATTCAGATTATATTTGTTTATTAATTAATTTAAAAAAAACATGCTGTAGTTAAATAACAAAAAAAAGTGAGAAACATACTTTTCCAACAGACTTAATACATATTTAAATTAGTGTGGTATTTCTCAAAACAGCGATATTTTAAATAGAAGTATTTATGGAGTGATTATCTCTCTAGTGTATCATCAAACGATTATGAAACATTAATTAATCTCAGTTCAGAGACAATCGCGGATATACATCTAGATTGTATTTCATGTATATATATATATATATATATATATATATATATATATATATATATATATATATATATATATATATATATG
>CP092088.1:27380006-27402506 GCA_029203775.1 Neoneuromus ignobilis
TACTTATTGATAATTAAATATTTTTATACTGATTAAAATATACTAGCAATTGTGTTAAAATGTGTAATTGAACTACTAACAAATATAATATTCATTAGAATGAGGGATGAAAAATCTTCAATAATTGATTAAACGGTAATTTGCAATATACTTGTTTATAAAATGTGGCAAGTTTTTTTTTAGTTATAATAAATATTTAAGTGTGTAAAGTTCATTTTATATAAGGTTACTTTTTTATTTTATATAAAAAATTGATTTTATTTTTAATATTTGGATTTAAGTTAGTATGTAATATTGTAAATTTAAAATTTGAAAATTATTCAGAATAAAATTGAAATTACATTGAGAAATACTCATATTCGATATTCATTAAAACGTAGAGCAATGAAAAAAATTGCAAAAGCATTTAAATTACAATTTTTGTATTAATTCACTATAATTTTTGATATTAATAAGTTATCTTTCTTTTTAATCAAACAACAATTTATTTATAATTTACATCTAATATAAAATATTAATTCGTTGAATAAATATAATAAAAAAGAAATTGAATAATATTAATAAAAAAATCAATTTGTTGAGTTTATCTGAAATAGAAGTTATAAATAATTTAATAAAGTATAAATTTATTTAAAAATATTAATATGAAATTATTTCTTATTTTTAGGAAATTAATTTTTATCTCTCTCTCTCTCTCTCTCTCTCTCTCTATATATATATATATATATATATATATATATATAATATTTTAGTATTAATTATAAAATATTTTTAAAATAATAATTGTTAAACATATATTATGATGTATAATTTAAATAAAGTTAATGATTTCTTTTCGTTTAATAAAGTTTTCAAAATTTTAAAAAGTTCAACTGGTTAATTGAGAGAAATGCTTGAAATAAAATGAAAGAAATTTATCAAATACATAGGTAAATGTAATATAAAAAGTCTCAAGCTTATTATACAAACGTATAAATTTTCTTTCCACGTATTTTCTGCCCGTCATACTTCGTTTTGCTTGTTGTGATTAATGAAGTGTTTTCAGTTAGAGTTTTATAATTGAATTCACAACATATATTATCCGCTTCGCACGCATACAAAATATGAATACATGCCCGATTTCAATTTATATTACAAGTTTTTAATTTTTGAAAAGAACAACGCAAAGAATGTTATGTCTAGTTCGATATAAATCTCATTTTCACTGAACAATCGAGTTTTAAAAAAGAACGCTCTTTTTCAGCCGAAATATCTTTTTTAATAGTGTTATAAGATTAATAAATCGTTCTTGTTGAGTTTCTTTTAAAACATTGTTTATAGACGGCGTAAGACTATTATACTCTCGGTATTATTAATGTTATTATCAACATTACCACTGAAGCAACCACAATTCAACATCAACCCTAAACCTTTACAATCCTGTCGTGATTTACTTGAAACTTCGCAGCGATTGATTTTTCGTGTCAGAGTTGTTTAACCTTGTCCACAATCTCCATTTTCTGACATCAGAAGGGATTTTCCACCAAAATCTACTTTTTCACACAAATAAGGGTTACACAATCGCTTTTTGGATGAAATATGACATACTTTGTTAAATCGGATACGAATTTCTTATAAATTTGTTAGCAACACATTTTATACGAAATTTGGTTTCGACCGCATATTATGTCATACATACACACACGCATATATATATATATATATACGAGGGTCGTTTGATAAGTATGGTAAATATATTTATTGTTTAATTTAATTGATTAATTAATTTAATTAAATTTTTCAATTTAGTTTTTCTTATTTTTTACCATACTTATCAAACGACTCTTGTGTATATATATATATATATATATATATATATATATATATATATATATAATGTAAAATTTTTAAAAATATCAAAAATTACTTTGTGTGAAAAGAAATTAAAAATAATGGTTTTTCTAAATAATTATTTTGAATGATTAGTTGTAATTTATTTTTGTTTAACATTTATATATATATATATATATATATATATATATATATATATATATATACTTATTATAAATAAAATAAACAATATATATGAAGATATATAACATTTTAAAAATTCCCGATTCCGATTTATTTAAATATTTTTATTGTGAAAGTTAACTTATATTAATTTCGATGAAATTCAATTAAAGTTAAATGAAATTAAAAGCAAAATAGAGTTTCAGAACCTTGTTTTCAAGTTTTCTTTTTCACGCTTCTTTTCATGTGTTAAATCGAAATATTTCAATAAAATTTATTAAATATATTTTCACAAATTTCAGAACGTCTATTTGTATTTTTGAAAAGAGTTTCGCGACAAAAACGAAAATATTCTGTATATCCTTTTATTCGATTTTCGAAAAAGGGAAATGCTATTTGTACTCTCAGAATGATGCACATAATTTAATTTCAAATATTCAAAGTATTTCATCGTACGAAAGATGCAAAGAAGAACTTTTCAATATGAAAACTTGATAGGAAATTTAGTTAATAATATATTTTAAGTTCGAGTTGACAGTCTATATTATAGGTCAAAGTTAAATGTGAAATATACACATACATTATATATATATATATATATATTTATTGTGTATGTGTGCTTTTATTTATGTTTGTATTTAAATACATAATTGACTTCAAAGTTTTTAGTAGAATCTGGAACATTTTTAACTGATTTTTAAACATGAATAAATACGGGTATAATTTATTTAATATAGATGCATATATATATATATATATATATATATATATATTGATAATTAAGAAAAGGATATTTAAGAATCGGTATTGAATCCAATATTATCCTTATTTCTACGAGTATTAATGAATATAATTTTTTAGTGTTATAATTATTGTAATAACATATAATTTTATGTAATTATTATTATCATTAAAACAAATGTTAAAAACATTAAAAGAATTCACATAGACTTTTTGGAAATTAACTTTTCTAATAATTGAAAATATTTTTTTTATTTTATACCTAATATTTTATTTTATTTTTTTATTTTGTATTATAGTTTAATGTTTTTTTTAATATTGTTATTTTATAATTAAATATTTTTTACAAACATTTTTATTTTGCAAATAAGTATTCTCTTAGTCTATATTATAGTTGAACATTAATATTTCAATTCATTTTTCTTCTTTTATATATATATATATATATATATATATATATATAATATAACAGTTTTATATATAAAAATAAAAGTAATATAAGCTTCATCGTTGCAAGTATGAATGAAATACAGATACTGAATAATATAACGTCTTGTTTGTTTTTGATTCTTTTAGTGTACAAAGATTAATATGAAGAATTTTGATTGAAAATTTTAATTAAAGTTATAAAAAAGGAAAGAATGTAAACTGAATGATGTAAAACATATTCAAATATTGAAAGCTGAGTTTTCGAAATTAAAATAGATTGAAAATTAATTACGAAAATGGTAAAACCAAATTGAGTAAAAAATTAAAAAAATACTAATGAACTTCATAATTTATTAAAGAACTGTATTACAAAATAAATTAATCGTTCAACCATTTACACATATGATATTTTGAAGATAACTTGATTGTTAATTATTATATATTTTGCTTTAATAATATTTATTCATTCATTTTTTTGTTATAACTCGTTTTTAATAACAAAAATTATAGAGTCATCTAAATATGACGCATAAATTTGTATTTTATTAAAAAGAAACAAAATATATTATACACATGCTTTCCTATACACATGTGCCTTTTTTAAAACACAAATCTAGGCGTCACATTTGGATGACCCTATATTTCTTTGTGATGTATTCAAAAATTTAAACAAAGTTTATTCATTTTTCACAATCGTTTATACTCACACATATGTACATAAATACATACACATTTATATACATAATATTAAACGAATCGTTATATTCTGTGTATATAGTTGGAAAGTTCAGTTCGAGATTCTAAAGTGTATTAAAGATCAATTTTGCTATATTTTTATGTTATATAAAAATAAAAACATGAAAATTGTAGTATATTATTTTGCTCCGGCAAATATTGAAATATTCATTAAATGACTTATGTTTACTTTTTTCGTTTAAATATAATAAATTATGTTTTTATTTCTCAATAATTTAAAAAGTGATCATCATATACACATTTATAAAATATATTTGAATTGAATGGAAATATGTTACGGATATGGATTTTTAAGAAATATATCTCTTATTTTTATGATTCAGTTATTTATTTATTGATACAACGTAGAAAATATCGGAAATGTTTTTTCAATTTCATAAATATTTTATAGTTTGAATGGCCATGTTACAATTTGTGTATGTTTTATTTGCGTTGAAAATTATCTCATTCCAATAATTTTTATTTTCTCTGTACAAATAGCTTTGATGTTTAAACTGTTTAGCAAACAGAGGAACTTTCACGTTTGTATATTTATTTTCAATTAATGGACTTTCCAATTATACTATTTCAGTCTGAATTGGGTAGTAATAATATCAATCTCTTTCGTACAGCTAAATTCGATATGTTTCTCTGGCTTAATCTCGTCTGTTAAACTCATCACTGGCGAGAACGGTGTATTATGTTTACAGCAGACGTTGCAGTTAGTGAAACAATTTCCCTCTGTTTATAATTGGAATTATTGTTGCAAACTTGTGTTTAACTGTGTTACAAAGCAATTTACTCCGTGATATTTACGCGGCATATTGGATTACACTGCTCTGTTAGTGGATTTCCTTGATAGTTAAAATGTGTTTGAAATATTTATTACTGAATTAAATACTTTTTTTAGTGATATTTTTTATAGACGTTAATTAATTACAAAACTTTATCCAATAAATTTATTCGTAGTAGAAACAAATATCTGATTTAATCTGTTTTAAAAGAAAATAATTTCTATTTTTGTTACAGTCAATTTTATTTTGAATGTATTTATGTCCAGGAAGAAATATTGAAATTTGATAATTGTTAATTAATTTAAAAATATTATCATTAGTTAATAAATTCATGCTACAACAAAATTACTGTAATTGATTTTATATCAAAAATATTTAATATTGTAATTGATCAATTTTGGTTATAGTAATATAATTTTATAATCAATACAATTTAAATTATAATAATAAAATTCGGAATATCTAAAATACACTTATTATATAAATGACTTGTAAAAAAACTGCTAAGTAAATTTTCAGATTCTCAAAGACTTACAAAATAAATAAGCCAATGTTTTAGTTTTTTTTTGAAAATACGTGAGTTCGAGAACACTAGTACACTAAAAAACATTCAACGTTTTCAGTGCTTTAGTAAATATCATACAAGTATATAACAGAAAATAGGTTCCTAGTTTTCACCCACACATCAAACAAGTCAATATCGGAGTATTTTCTAGAGATTGGTATTTTGAAAACAAATATACGAACAATTCTGAAAACGGGTAAATGGAAACAGTACATTCGAAATTTAGTTTAGAAATAGTTTTAACAGAAATGATATACATTGTTTGTGTATTTTTTTTAGATATGTGTTAAAATAATATTTTATGAATGTTTTTTCGTTTAAGTAAATTATTTTAAATTTAAAAATACATATTTACTTGTTTATGTGCGCACATAAACAATGTGTTTATTTTTTGTGTTAAAGCCAGTATCATTTCAACATCCATTTTATCTATTTGATCCTGAACATTTTAAACTAACGCAACATGAACATCACAACAAATATAAAATGTAAAACAATAGTACATATTTTCAATAAATATTTTAACAATTTATTTTCATGAATTTAGTTTGACTATATTTTTAAATACGATAAATATAATTCCTAAAGAATTTTACACGAAAAATAATTTTATTGTAAAATAATTATGCACCTTCAATCAGATATTTGAAGAAAATTGTCAAATTATTTTTTTATTTCACTTAAGTGGATTTAATTTCAATTTTATAAAACTAGCTAATAATAATGGATTAGGCATCCCAACAATACAAGATTTTGTTGTTCGCCGATGTCCATTTTTATAGCTATGTTATCAACGTCAAAGAGTTAAATTTAATTTTTTACTTTTATATAATCAGATTTTTAATACAGTCTGTCTTCTAACAATAACATTGTTTGAATATCTAAAACGTGCATCAAAGAAAAAGTGAACAATAAATAATTATTAAACATTTTTATAAGACATTTTAATGTTAAGCTGAGTGATTTATTTTTGTTAAAGTAGATTTACTACAGCACTAAAAAATAGTACTCTTTATTGTGTTTAAACATACTGTTATTAAAAGATTACTGTTTAGAATCCTTATAAGATTATAATTTTTTTACTCTTTTTAAATTGTTATGCAGTTACATTTATATTGTGTAAATGATTTGTGAGATGTATTAATTCGAATGAGTGCAATCATTTAAACGTAATGTGTGTATTTTTCTCACACATTCTTTAATCAATAAAGATAATTAATTATTTAATATTTTTCAGTCGAAAAATATTAGGCTTAGTAATAAAAAATAAACATTATTTATTAATATTTAATTTATAAAACAATTTTTTCAGAATAAACTATGCAAAATCCATGTAATCAGTTTTCGTGTATAAATTTCATCTAATTTTTCTAAATACTGCATATTTCTTACAATTATACAAATAACATCAATTATCATTATAATATTCCATATTTTCTTTTTTAATGCTTTTTTTATTTTGTCAACATTTTTATCTGTTTTAGTTTTAGAAGATCAATTAAAGCATTGCTTTTAAATTTCACTAAAATTATCTTTCCTTTTTATTGTCTTTTTATAATTCATTCGTAAATATATTTAATAAATTAAACGTTTGTGTGAAAATTTAATTTATCATAATAAAGGTTATTTTCTATACTCAACGTTCACTTTCAAAAAATATGTATGAAATAAAACATTGATTTTGAAGAACTTAGAAAATACGTCGGAAATTGTCGATGTACGTTGTTTATGGTTCTCCATACGAACATTTTTGATAGTGGTCCTGGTACAACATTTATGAACTCTTTTTTTTATAGCCATACCTCGTGTGTGTATATATATATATATATATATATATATATATATATATATATATATATATATATATATATATATATTAAAGAATCAGAATAGAATATTGTCGGTTTAAGAAATGTTTTTTGTTATTAAATTGTGGAAATATGCAAATAAAAATTCACAATGGATATCGTAGTATTATACTATATTTGTCAAATAATTTTTTTAAAAGGAAGCTTGAATTTATTGAAATATTATTGTACGATATGTAAAATATTTTCATTTATATATATAATAAATCATTTTTTCCGATACTGCAGCAAATACATGTATAAACATAAATCATTTCTATACATCATAAGAATTTATAAAAATATTCAATAATCAATGTTTACTAATATTCATTTTATTGATTATATCATCATATGAAAAGTATGGCTCAATAAAATTTGTCTCATTAAAAAATTGTATATAAAAATTTATGTTTAAAAATCCGTTATATTTTTAAAATAATAATTGAGTAAAAATCATTCTTTATTGATTGTAATAAATTAATATTAAGCCGTTACATATGCATATGTTAATTATAGAAAGAGTTTAACAATGTTCTCACAATAGATATTTTAAATAATTAATAATTTTTATTTTTTGTTTGCTACCTATACATATATAATATGTAGATATATGTATAATTATATATATATATATATATATATATGTGTGTGTGTGTGTGTGTATGCATGTGTGAAATTAAACAAATTTCAGTTCTTTTTGTCATTATTTTTCTAATTAGATAAAAAGACTCTGAACACACGTGAAAAATAAATGAATATGGATAATATTAATATTTAATGATTAACTGTCAGGATTAATTACAACTTGAGAATTTTTACCGGAAATAATTATATTTAATATTTTAGTAACTAACATCAACACTGTAAATAATAAAACATACGGAATGGAAATTAAGCTCGAAATTTTAAAATTTAAGTATTTTCATGGTAACAGACAAATTACTAAATAAGTTGATTTTATTGTTTGCTTTGTATAGATTTTTTTAATACGAATTTATCAATAAATGCAAAAGAAAATAGAATTAGAAAAAAGTTCTGCACAATGCCATGATAATTTTTTTAATATAGATATTCTTGAAAGATCTGTTTGAAATTTTTGAAAAAGGAACAAAATTAAAATAACGTTTTATTCCTTAACAAAGAAACTATTTTCTTTACTTAATAAAAAAACATAAAAGCCAATAATAATATTAATTTCTTTAATGTGAAAAAATGAAAAAAACTTCAGTATCTATGAAAAAATTAAATTATCAACAGATGAGGAAAGAACAAAAAATAATTATATTTTTTTAGATGAATGATAATTAATAACACGTTTTAAAAAATATAATAATAAATTGATTAAAAAGTTATTTATTGTTTATTAAATGCTTATAAATGTACATTATTATTCATTTATTATTCTTTTCCTGTTAATATTATGTTTTATTTAAACGTTTACAAATGAATACACTCTATAGTACTTTTTATAAAACATGCCAAAAACATTATGAAGCGATGAAAAGTGTATATTCAGAGTAAACGAATGCTTTTATTCTTTTTATAAAATAATATACGATATTTTCTAACAAAAAAACAAACATTTTAATACAGACTTTATAAAATATACATTGCTATAAATTATTACAATGAGCCATTTTCTTTTAGTAAAATGCTATTATAAGTTTAAACGCAAACACTTATTCACAGCGTACATTATTTTTCGTGTTACTCGCCATTTTAGTTATGGGTTAAAGGAAGCACTTTACCATCACAAATTGCTTTATCTGTGTGCAGAGCGCATATGACTTAAATCTTACGAAACAAACAACTTGCTGACCTGATTTCCTAGAAGCATGGAAAAATCTGATCTGATGTAAAATATAGACACTTTTAAAGCTTTCAATGTACACAAGTATTGATAAACGTTATTAAGGAAGTAATTAAATGCAAATTTAAATAATCTAACATTATATATTCATATATACAAACATGTATATGTTTGTATGAGCATATATATATATATATATATATATATATATATATATATATATATACATATATAGCGAAAATAATGTAAAGTAAGACTTATAATACAAGCTTCTAACATTGTATATTTTATAATTATGGCATGTCATTCCCAAGAGACATATTCGTCCATATTTAATAGCTTAACAATTAATTAATATAATTTCTTTTGTTATTACATTTAATATAATAAGCTTTTTAACTGGGTTGACTCATTCAGGAATTCGTTTATTAAATTATTCTTCTAAATATACATGTTTCTAATTATCATTTTTTGAATATTCAGATCCAGATCTTTAGAAAATATGTTGTTATTGAGAAGTTTAATTTGATCTCATTTATTTTTCTCTATATAAATGTAATATTTTTTTTATTGTTTATTGATACAATTTATTGCCGAAAGTTTTGATTCATTATTACAAATACCGTATCAAATTAGTTATATTATTTGATAATAATTTGTACGATAATTATTATATTATTTTATAATACTACACTGGAGAATTTCATCCGTTTGTTTTATGATTAATATTATAAACAGAATATAAACAATCTCGTTTTGAAAGTTATAAAATCACATAAACTTTAAACAAATAGATATTTATAGGCTTATTTAAAAATGATGGTTTGGAGTATTTATTTAGTTAAAATGATTTCAATCAAAATTAAAAATTAGAATTGTTAATTTTTCATTTTTCATCAATGAAAAATCATAAATAATGAATAAAATTTAATTAAAAATAATGAATACTGTAAACACGTAAATAAATTTTATCGTAAATAATAAATTGACAGAAATTTATAATGTACTCATTATCAATTTATTAAATTAATTATTTATTTTGAAATACTCTTACTGTTTGTATATAAATCATTTTCTAATAATGTATATGTATATATTTAGATATGAAATATTTTAATTAATTTTGTAATTTAATGAAAGATTGATATAATATATTTCATATAGTAAAATAATTCATTGTTTGATTATTTTGAAATGTTTACAAAGAAATACTGACATTTTCAGTATTTAAAAAATATTAAATTTTAGAGACATTTTTTAGATTATTAACAATCGAAAAATTATTAATATATATATATATATATATATATATATATATATATAAGTATGCATGTATGTATACATAATATTAAATGATTTAAATAAATTTCGTTATAGGATTTCGTTAAGGATCATAAATGCATCGTAATTCATTAATATGATTTATTATTATTATCAGTTATTTAAAATTAAAACAAATACAAATATTGTAAACTTTTTAGTTTAAACAAGCAACATTTCATTATACTTTCTTAATAGTAATTCTGTTCATTTATTAATCGTTTAGAATCTTTGGATAAATTTATCAATTAAAACATGTTAATTTATTTAATGAAATAAAACGTTTTGCAAATTATATATATATATATATATATATATATATATATATATATATATATATATATATATATATATATATATATATATATATATATATATATATATATATATATATATATATATACATATATATATATATATATATATATATATATATATATATAATTTTATAGATTACTAGTTTTACTAATATATTTATTTTTTTTAAAAACAACTTTAAATGTTTTTTATCAATTTATAGCTGTTATATTTTATTTTTAGTAATAAAAAAGAAATGCTCCACTCAAAGATGATTTAATAAACTGTATAAAAAATAAAATATTGCCTTCATCTTATACTAGCATAAAAAATTTAAACAACAATTTATAAAAAATAGATTTTGTCATACTTCGTATTTCACAATGTCATGAAAATATCTGACTTGTACAAACCTTTTTATGATATAAGTGTAAACTAAGAGTTCAACAAGCATTTGGAACTAAAAGTTTGATGTCCAAGTATTTTGAAATTAAATTATTTGATGGAATTTCTGCGTTCAGTTGAGAGACCAAGCATTGGAGTGTAAGAAAATTTGCTCTTTGTAAAATTTTTACTTTCAATCAATTTGTCAAATTCAGTTTATTTCTATAAGTTGTTTTCTACGCCTTGTTTTAAAATTATATATAAATATCGAATGTAAGTGTTATTTTATGATTTTATTACCAAAGGAAAATCAGATTTATATGGATTTATTTTTAATGAATTTCGCTTATATATATATATATATATATACATACATACATACATACGTACATACATACATACATACATACATGTGTGTGTGTATATGGATTTTGATGTTAATTTAGCACAGTAAAGAATATCCATTTAGTAAACAAAGTTATTAGTCGACGTATATTAAATATTACTTTGCCTTTGATTTATAGATTATGAAAATCTTTTGATTCTGTTAATTTGTCAGTGATATTTAGTACACTGAAGAAACAAGGAATTCATGAAGCATATATGAATTCTTATAGAAATGCTATATTCTTGGTATAAGTATATGAAGAAACAAGGAAGCTTAAACTTATGGAAGGAGTGAAACAGAAAGATGTGATATCACCAAAACTATTTATATTTGCGTCAGAAGTAGTATTTAGGACAATAATCTGTGAATTTAAAAGAATAAAAGTAAATGGAGAAATATTTAGTCACTTAAGTTTGTTGACATTATTTTATCAATAAACTCAGATGAACTCGAAAAAAAGAACAGAAGAATTGGATAAAGCACATAAAAATGCTCTTATGATAAATTTTAGTAAGATTAAAGTAATGTTCAATGAATTTGAAAACATGTATATCTGGGACAATTTATTAACACTTAAGTAATATTTATAGATGAAGTGAAAAGGAAATAAAAATTGGATTATATTAATTGGGATAAAATTCTTATATAATGAAGTTAAATATTTACCTATATTTAAAGAGGGAAAGTTTCTGATCAATACATTCTACCTAGTAAAACATAAATCCTGAATTCTAAACTATTTTAGCGGCTGTAGATAATATGAAGAAGTATGAAAATATGTATGTCAGGAAAACACGAAGACATAGATGGAGAATTGAGTGAATCAGAAAGAAAGCAAAAGTTAAAGACCTTTTAACAAAAGTGGGAAGTTTGAAATGGAATGAATCTATCATCGGATGGATCTATCTACAAAAAAAGAAGACTACTGATGGTCAAGAGACATTATTGATTGCAAACCTAGATATATAAAAAGATTCAAAAAAAGTCAAATGAATAGATGGTACAGGAACAAGAAAATTCGTTAGAATGAATTGGAAGAGAAAGATATTAAATCGATCAAAGTAAAATGTTTTGGAAGAAGCCTTCATTCAGCAGTAGATAGAAAAGGCTGACGATGATGATGATGATTATTATATATATATATATATATATATATATATATATATATATATATATATGATTACTATACATTTTACAATTTTATTTAATTAAGCATTAAATATGCATTGAATTCGATAAAATAATAAAATTGATTACATATAATGGAAAACAACAAAATGTAATGTTTATTTAGAAAATATAAATAGTAACAAGCAATGTCATATACAAAATAAATTTAACGTATAATAAATATCAATGAAAATATATTGTACCGTCACAAAGCGTAATAATTCTATCGTCTAATTTTCATCAAGCAAATTTTATTATGAAAACGTAATTTTTATTTTAATAAAGTAAATTAAAAAAAACAGTAATATATGATACTTATATATACAGCAATCTACGTGTATTATATATATTTCATATTTTTATTACAACGAAAGTAAGATCTGTATTTTATAATTCTTTTATTATAATAAATTAAAAACGTTACTCGGATGAGAATGTAAAGTAAATTAAATTTATTGTTTATTTATAAACACATTTCAAAAATACTAACTTGATATGGTAGACACGACAATTAAATGTCAGTGTATGTTTGTATACAGTAGTCAGTTTAATGAAAAATTCAGGAAAAAACGTTAAAAGGAAATTAAATATATTAAACAGAAATGTCAAAGGTAATTTTTAAATATATGTATAAAAGCACTCACCTTGTATATTCCGTATAGGAGAACAACACTAAGGACGATCATAAAGAGCTGAGTGCCTATTATGGCAAAATACGCTATCTGTACACCTGTAAAAAGGAGTTTCAATTAGTTACATTGAAATATCTAAAAATAAACACGAAGCGCGTTAAAAATGTTACTTAGTTTCTGTTTGCTTTTAGTGTTAATTCTATTAAAAATGATTTCGAAATGAAGGGAATAATATAATTTTAGTAATGTTTGAAAATTAAATGTCAAGTCGATTTCAATTGCAATTTGATTTTTTAAATAGAAGAAAATATGCATAATTCCTAATCATTTTATTTTATTCAGCTTTACATATTAATCTTTTTGAAACTACAAATCATTGCATATTTTAAGTAAAATTTTAGTCCTATACAAAATCTTATTACTTACAAAATTTATTTTAATTTATTTAAAAAATAGTGCATATAAATAATATTAATATTTTTGTATATATTTTACGAAAATGCAATTTTTGTAATACATTTCTTATAAGCACATTGAGAATATTACTTATGTATATGAAAATAAAGGCTTATATAATATATATTCATGTCTTATATATATTTTTAGTAGTTAAAATTATCAATGATTCTTAAATTATTTAATCTTATAACTTATTAATTATTTTTCTGGCCGTTCTTAAAAAAGATAATAAATAAATTTGTTAATGTGCTTGTATATTTTTCTTATCATTTTTTTAATATTTTATAATGTTACAATTTAGATTACAAATTAATTATTCTAATAAAAAAAAGTCTCGCAACTGATATCTTTTCTTAAAAATTTCTGATACATGAATAAAAATATTATTCTAATAAAATTAACACCTTGTTGTATAATTTATTTCAAATGTAAAATTAGTGTACTTTAAACAATTTCAAGTATATTTTTGAATTTGTTTTAATGTATAAAATATAATTAAAATTCACTATTAAAGTTAGAAAGATCCAAAGCTATTACAATTTCACTTCAAACGTTTCTATTTAGCTTTAATAGATTATTTTATCATCAAAACTGTTAAGATTTATATTTTTTACTCAAAAAATGTAGCGTGTTATTTTCTTTAATACCTCACACTTGTATGAACGAAAATCAAATTGCTTTTGTAGCGTTGTAATAAATTGTATTTATAGAATTTTTAAAACCATATTTAGTGTTGAAAATACTCGTACTATGTATTAAAATATTTTTTTATCATAAATATAATTTTGCATTTTTCTAAACAATTTAATTGGGGTTTTGTTGCTTTGGAATAATTATGAATTTTTTTAAATATTATATTTTTACTAGTATAATTTTATATTGCAACATAATATTTAGACATTTTTTTTAAAAAAAAATAGTCTTTAAATCATATAAGTTATTTAAAAAAGTTTTCTTACCTCATTTTTAGTTTATTTTTAATATAGTTATACGTTTTTGTGTTCAAATATATCAAAACATGTTAATAATTCTATAAAATTATGTACTCTTAAATTAAGTATATATTATAAAAATAAATGAATGAAATGTAAAAAATGGCTTGAGCCTATAAGTATTTCTTATCTTAAATGGATCTAACAGAGACATTTTGTTAGAAATTGTTTACACAAGTATGTGAAGATATCACGCTGTTAGAATAACAAGTATCAAATAAAATAAGATTTACAAAAATTTTATTTCAAACTCAATCTAGAAATATATATATATATATATATTTATAATATAATGTGTGTGTGTATGTATGAAACAAGGGTTTTGAATACCAAAATAATTCAACGGCTCTAGACAACATAAAGAAGTAATAAAAGATGCATATTAGAAATAATACGAAAAGATGGAAAAATTATTGAATGGATCAGAAAGAAAACAAAAATTATGGATATTATAGCAAAACTGATTGGTTTAAAATAGAAATTATCCACCATCTAGCAAGAATAAAGAACCACCGATGGAAAATGAGTGTTATTGATTGAGAATCTAGATAATAAGAATGTCTAAGAAGAGACCCATGAATAGATGGGACAAAGATATAAGAAAAATCGACGGAATGGATTGAAAAAATAATTGGATCGGTCAAAGTGGAAAAATTTTAGAAGATCTTCATACAGCAGTAAATAGAGAGAGATTGATAATGGTTATATATATATATATATATATATATATATATATATATATATATATATATATGCGAAATATAGTGTAGAAAAATTAACGATGACAAGTTCTTATTTTGAAACTAACAAAAACCAATTCATGTAACGAACAATTCAGTACAATGCTCTATACGGTCAATTAGCCCATGATGTGATTGAAGAAGTGTTAAATGATCAATTTGTGAACTGTTCCAGCCACCTGATTTCACATCGTAAAGTACTATGAAAAGATATACGTGCAGAACTTTTTTGGTTTTAATGGTTTTTACAACTATGTGAGAAAAATCAGCTGTATATACAACTGTAGTAATATAATTCAGACAGAAAAAATAAAAATGCGCTGTTTTCTAGATAAAATATATTGGTACTAATGAATGAAATTATTTATAACAAATTTTATTATATGATTATTTATTTTCATCAACGATGATATTTAAATTTACAATCTTTAATAGTAGTTTAAAATTGTGAATACAAAAATACTTAATATTTAAAAATAAATTATGTTACTTAGAAAAATGTTCTAATGATAGTCAAATATATTATTTAATGTGCATTTCAATAAATATATAATTATATATTTATTGAAATATTACAAAATATTTAATCTTAATTATTTTGTTTGTAATATTCCTTTTTTTTATAAAACAATTATATCAAGCTATATTATCATAATATAAAAATTAAAATTGAGTAATTTTTAAATATTGTGAAGTTTGAAAAAACTTTTTTGTAAAAATATAATAAATACACAAACATTTATTTTATTTATACGGTTGTATTAATCAGTTAAGATAAAAAATATCATTAATTTTGAAATATATCTTTTATAATACAAAAGATGAAAATGGCAAAAATATTTAATTGATCAAATTTAAAAACATCCTATATTTTATATGCTATAATTAATAATAATAATAAATAAAACAGTTTGGGATTATATGTTTAGTAACGGAGGTTCTAATTTTAAAATAATCCTTATTAAATTTTGTTCCTCGTAATTTAGTATTTGCAATCATTAACTAAGAAAGATGGTGTATTGAAAATATTGAAATGAAAATAATTCCAAACTCGAACACCTCTTTTTGTAATTTCCCAATTCTTATTGTTTAATCATTTCTGCAATAGAAATAAAGGAAAATTATTTTTTATTAAATCCTCCTAAGTCTGATACTCCATAAAAACTTTAAACATGCAAATTAAAGTTACGAGCTTTCGTCTACTTTCCAAACGTTTTCATCTGATCTGTTCTATCATTTTACTATAACTATCCACCATTATGAAGTATCTATTTAGCATAAAACGAGCAGCCTGTCTTTGAATTCATTCTATGTTTCATGTATTCGTTACTGAATATGATGCCCACATATTCTCGCAGTATTCAAACAAAGGTCTCACCGAAATCAAGTACTCTTTTTCAAATATGTTCTGCTTTTTTTAAAAAAAATGTTTTTATTATTTTTCATGTTTAAATATAAGGTGGCTCAAAAAAGACTTAAAAGTTTAGATATACATTTACTTTTTTACTATCATTTACTATCCTTTAATCTCATTTAGGCCATTATAATTTAAACATTAATTAAATATATTATAAAAGAGTTTAATTATAAATATTATTTATTAACAATATTAGTTAGTGTCTGAATTTACTACAATTTATTTCACAACGATTTCTTTATTACTTAATTACAGACTTTATTATAAATAAGTATGTATAATATATAACAAAAATAGTAATTAAATAAGTCATATAACTAAATAAGGTTTTTTAAGTCAATCAAATTAAGATATGTTTTTTATCAAATTCTTGCTACAATTTTGTATTAATTTATTTACATATTTATCTTATAATAATTATTATGTAATTGATAACATTTGTTTAAAATGTAGAAATGAACCATTCTCTAAATTTTACATATTAAAAGTTTCATATACAAATTTAATGATAACATAATAAAATATAAAAATTATTTTGATAATTCTGATATAAATAATATGGATACTAGTTTGGTTTCATATAAAGATTATTATTAGTTTCAAGATTTAATACATAATCAAAACATTATTATGAAACCTGTATATTTTGTGATTTTTGAAAATAAAATGAATATATTAGTAGAAATCTATAAGAATGTACTGAGTAATTCCTAAAATATATAAAAATAATAATATTTATTAAGCTAAATTATTCATATTTTAAAGTAAATAATATAATGTGATAGATTACAATTAACGATATTCTATATAAATTCTAAATAAAAAATCATATTTCATATATATATATATATATATATATATATATAAAACCGTATTAAATATTCAATAATTCATTTTATTAATAAAATAACACACAATAGAAATTTTAACGAAATTTCAAATATTTTTGATAATAATCTAATGTGCTAGTCATTTTAATAACATAATGTCTTTCATATTTCTTTGTTGATTTATAATGCATATGAATATAAATTTAAAGTTATCAAAAACATAATTTATGATAAAAATTATTTTTGATTTAAATTTAAACTGACACCATTTTTCATTTTTTATAAAGCAACTCTGTCATTTTATAATATTGTTGTTTAAATTATCAAAATAATATTTAATTTTATAAATTTTCTGAAATATAAAACATGAGTTATAAACGAATATTTTTTAAAACAAATAAAAATTATATAAAACTTAATTTAAACTTGTACAGTTTCAAAAATAATTTTTTGATATTTTTACTAATTTGTATAAGAAATTTAGTTTATAAAATATGAAATTAAAAAAATCTTTTAAACGATATTTAATGATTGTTTTTTTTATATTTCGAGAGATAAATATTTATTAGTGAAATAATTAAAAAATATAGTAAAAGAACTATTCCATATAGGATCTATAATAATAGTTAAATGTACAACTATTAACAATAACCAAAATGCACTCACTGAATTGCATTAAAAGCGCTGACAGAAATTTTGCATAGCAAACCTCACAGCTCACTGATTTTCTACTAATAGAATATCCATGCGAGACACGAAAGCAGACGTCTGTATTGAGCTTTGTTCTTGCTAAGGCCATGACCAGTCAGCGGAACTTAATTGCATACATGAAGCTAAATCTACACGTAACATATACCTGACAATACACATGTGTATTGAAATCAGGTCAGTTATTTTGGTCTTAAAATTTTATTACATATCAATTGAAATAAATTGTATATATATATATATATATATACACGAGGATCGTTTGATATATATATATATATATATATATATATATATAAGTGGTTTCATTTTCAATATGAAAAGAGACGCTGAACGTTCTGGACGCCCTGTTGAGGTCACCACTCCACAAATCATTGATAAAATCCATGATATGATGATGGATGACAAAAGAGTGAAAGTGCGTGAGATTACTAGTGCTGTAGGCATCTCGTGTGAACGGGTACATAATATTTTGCACCAACATTTGGACATGAAAAAGCTATCCGCCAGGTGGGTGCCGCGATTGCTCAATCGACCAAAAACGAGGTCGTGTGAAGTGTTGCAAGAACGGTTTGCAGTGGCAACTTTATTTTCATTTTTTTAATCTCATTTTGACATTTTAACTCATTAAAGTTTGGCAAATTATCATGGAACGTTTAACACTTCAACAATGCTTAAAAATTATAAAAACTTTAATAAACTCGCGAAACAAAAGTTTTTATTCGAATGAGTCCATGATTGCACGAACGAATGACTATTTTATTTTACAGACTTGGACAAATCCTATTATTCGGAAGGGATCGACAAACTAGAGCAGCGTTGGATGAAGTGTATAAGCCTAAAAGGAGACTATGTTGGAAGCAGTTTTTATTTTTACACGGACTTATCAAACAACTTCGTATATATATATAGGATTTTCCAATAAAAATGTTAGAACGTGGACAGCTGGTGGCAACCATATTTCATTTTTTAATCTCATTTTGACATTTTAACTCATTAAAGTTTGGCAAATTATCATGGAACGTTTAACACTTCAACAATGCTTAAAAATTGTAAAAACTTTAATAAACTTATTGAAACAAAAGTTTAATGAGTCCATTATTTCACGAAATGGATCCATGAATTGGCCACCAAGATCAATTAAACAACTTCATTGGATTGGGGAGGGGGGATGTGAAATCATTGGTTTATGCTTATAAAATACAACAGAAGCATTAAGAATAAACATTGAACGTTTAATTCATGAAATTGAACCACAATTATGTGAAAAAGTAACTAAAATTAGACTAAACGAATGCACTTTGTCAAGAAAAGTCATGGTGGTCATATGAGTGGAATTTTATTCCATCATTAATGCAATAAAATATGCTTAAAAATAAATAACTAGTTAAATAAATATTTTTTGTTTTATTTTCGTTTAAACTTCTAAAGCGCTTATTGGGAAACCGTATACATACATACATGTATATATATATATATATATATATATATATATATATATATATATATATGTGTGTGTGTGTGTGTGTGTGTGTGTGAGTGTGTGTGTATAATAGAAAAAATTATACATTTTTTTTAATGTTTGCTGTCTCAATTTTTATTTTTGCAGTGAACATTTTTGAATAATTGACTGTTTAACATATTTATTCCGACATTTCTAGCGACTATAGTTACATTATATTTCGATTGAACTCTTAGAAATATACTAAATTTCTTATAAAATATCGTTTTATATATTGTTATTAAAAAAACATACCAAATAATTCAGTATTAAAATATCTCTGTTAATCTTAAACGGAAAATAATCAAAATTTTTTTATTTGTTGTTTTGGAACTGTGGTTGATTCACTTTACACAAATGAATTTTAACCCCAACACCACAATAGTTTAAACTGTTCAATAATCACTTTAAATTATTGTGGTGTTGGGGTTAAAATTCATTTGTGTAAACAACATTTTTTTTCAAAGTTATAATAAAAAAATCCAAAATAAGAGATAAATTCGTAGAATTATAGAATGAAATTTAATGTATAAAATTAATTATGTTCATCTCAAAAAACACATACGATGTAAAAGTAATTTCAAATATTTATAAGTTCTTATTTTCGTTATTAATACATGTAATTGACTTTGTTATATTAATAAACGTGTTTATACACGAGTACAATAACTAATTTCAACATTTTATCTAATATAGTGATTATAAAATCTGTAATTTAATAATGTAACGTGAACATAGTTCTAAGACTTGTATTTTATGATCAAACAAGTACACATGGTGTTTGTTTTAAACTGAAATTCATGTTATTAAATCAATGAACAACAAAAAGAAAAGGAAAATTACACAATATTTAATAAATAATTTAACAAACAAGGGATGTTTGACTATAATTGAAATATATTGAAAATATTTATTTAAAATTAACAATACAATAACTTTGTTATTTTTATAATAAAATTGAAATAACTTTTAATGATCTCTGCGTTGTAATAAGATAATTTGAAAAGTTTATAATAAAATATTAATTTTACTCTACGTTACAGTTGGAACTAAAATTTTGTACAAGTTATTATATTTAATCAAAAATTAACTCGAAAATTATATACAAAGTTTACAAAAGATAATGAACGAAAGGTTTCATAACATGTGATGAAAATTCTTAAGATTATTATGTTGCTCATTTCTCATTTCCAATTTTATTCATCATTATATGTTTATAGTAGAATGATTATGAATGTATATTTGATCTTTATTGTAGGAATAAACAAAATTAGAGTTTATTAATATTATAGAATTCAAATTGTATAATTTTAATTATATCCATAACGTGGCCCGAATCAGACTGAAAAGTTTAAATATACATTTACTTATTATAATTTATTGTTTTTTACTATGCTTCTGTCTCATTTAAATCACTCTATGTAAGTCAATTAGGTATTTCTGGATGAAACTATCATAAAATAAATGTAATAAAATGTATATTTAAAAATATATTTAGTAAACGAAAAATCAAGTACGAATAACATATTTTATATAATTACAAAACTGTACTCTTTAACTTTTTGTTGTATAAAATAATCATTTATACACAATGTGTACAAAAGTATAAATATTGTATTAATATTGAGAAAATAAAGAACAATCACTTATTAATTTTAATTAAGGAAATAAGCTATTTATTTCATTTTACACGTATAAAAATTAATGGAATATAAGTTAATTATACTAATAAAAAAGCTTATATATTTGATATAAAATAGTCACGTCTGTTATTTTGATGAAAACAGTCAGTGTACATAATTATGTTAAGCGGCTTGAAAATTAATTTTCTACAACGGAAATTAAAAGATGGAGAATGCAAATAAATAATCATCAAAATAAGTGGATAGATTCAGGATATTGTATTTCGAACAGTCTGAAACGAAAAAAATATTTTCTGGTAAAAGCTCTATACTGGAAATTATTAAAAAATGATGTTCAATATTTTTTACATTTATATTAGTTTTATGATTTAATTATTTAGTTAATCATTAAATTATTAGAAGTTATTTTTTTTATAAGATAATTAACATCTAGTATTTTTTTATATTTATTAAAAACGGGCATATATTATTACAAACGAATATACAACGTATCAATTAGATTTATTATAGAAAAAGGTATTTTACAATATTTAATAAAGAAATAATATTTATTATTTTACAAATTTAACTAAACGTACGAGGGTTGTTTGATAAGTATGGTCAATTTATTTATTGTTTAATTTAATTAATTAATTAATTTGATTAAATTTTTCAATTTAGTTTTTCTTACTTTTTTACCATACTTATCAGATGCTCCTCGTATTTAATTTTTTATATTTAGAAGAAGGAAGAAGTGTTTAAAAAAGAACTATTGCACTTTATTGTAAATATACATTTTCAGTACTTAATTTTTTTAAGTTCAATTTTTAGTTAAAGTTCTAAAACATGTACATTAATTAAAATAAAAAAATTAAAAATTGATTCTAGAATAAATATTTTAAGAATACTATTACTTTTAGCTTTCATTAAACATTTCGGAAACAAATGTAGAATCAGTAGGAAAAAAATATATTATTTTTTATAAAAAATTACAATTATTATTTAAAATTATATATAAAAAAGAGTAACAAAAATCAAAGAGTTTGGATTAAAAAATATTAATGTTTTACAAAAATACATTATATATACATATTTGTTATAGTTAAAAATTTAAGAAGGAAACA
>CP092088.1:27407506-27422506 GCA_029203775.1 Neoneuromus ignobilis
TATATTATATCTAAATATTATTCTTTTTTATTTCGTAAACGTTTCAACAATTTTTGTTTGTTTGTATTTTCGTCAATGTGTTCGTACATCGTTTGACAATGATTTATGTTACATAATATTAGATTTTTATATCTTTTTATATCTCTTAAAACATCGATAAACTGGTATAAAACAATATTAAGGAATTCTATTGTAACTGCGTTCATATAAAATAAAAAAGATTATAAGACTTTTAGTTGGTGAAACATATGTGACACTTTTTATACTTCCAGTAATTTTTTTTAATCGATAACGTGCTGAAAATACCATTTAAGTTTTTTTATCGCTCGCAATTTCTTACACGGTTCTTGAAAAATATAGTGCTTTGTTATTTTCACCAACACAGATTACGTTGCACTTTCATAGACCGGTTGTACAATAACCATAAATTATTTCAACAGTCAATTTCTAGTATCAGTTCATCAGTATTTACAGTCTTTCAGACTTTGTTAAGTCTAATAAATTACTGAATACAGTTTTAATTAAAATTTATGAGGTTTATATATATATATATATATATATATATATATATATATATATAAGGGAATGAAAAAAAATATTTTTAATATTAATATAAAATTTTATTATGAAATAAATTTTCTTTATTGTTGAGAACATTTTTAGTTTTTTTTTTTAAATAAAACATTCTTTATAAAAATTATCTAGTTAAAATAACATAATGTGATTTTTCACTTCAATCAAATTAAGAAATTGTTTTTCTCTTAAAGATTATATAAAAATTTAAACTGATAGTAAAACATAAAAATGAGATATGAAAAATATAAAGAAAGAATTAAAGTATTCTTATTTGACTCTGATTTTTAATGATATTTTTTTTATTGTATACACATATTACTGATAAAAAATTGTTTTGTTGTTATTAATTATTATAAATTTTAAACGTTTTTCGGTTATTTTTTTAATCATTGTCAATAAACTTGTATAGCGATTAAATTTCGTCATAAAAATTTATGTTTTGTTTAAAAATATTTTTATACATATATTTTTGTACATTTATTCTTAATTCAAATTCAATAAACAAAATGAATTATTTTACAGTATCAAATAATTGCACGTGCACATTTCTTAAAAAATATATAATTTTCTGCTATAATTTATCAATAATTCTAAACTATTTCAATACATTTTCATCATTTTATAACATCTATCTTAATTTGTAATTAAGATAGATGAAAAAAAATATTTTTAAAATATTAGGTTGGCAAATATCTCCCTTCCGCCTTCTGGTCTTTTGAATTTCAATATGTTTTCATCAAAAAATAAGGAAGATCTATCTTAATTTGTAAATATTTTTAAAATTTGTATTGTTTAATCGAAATTTTAGAAAAATATTTAGAATTTTTTTACTTGGAAATTGACAGTAATTTTTATTAAAAACTTCAATGGCCTTGTTTTTCAGATCAAAAAAAATTTAGCAAACATAATATCTAATGTATTTTAATAATTTTCAATCTAAACTTTTCATCATTAATAATATAATACAGTTTACTTCATAAAATCAAATATTAGTTTTACCATTAATACTAATTTACGGTAATACTTTTTAATATAGTAACTAAACTTTAAACAGTTCGTAAAAATTATTATTTTTCTTTTGGTGCTCCTAATATACACAAAGTGCATCGAAAAAGAAACAGATTTTTTTTTAAAATAAAAACAAACTTTTATATATGCTTTCTACATCAAACAACGCAAAGATGTATTTTAATAAAACTTTTCTTGAAATATATAAATAATGATGTTATAATTACTAACAGATTAAGAAATATAATAATTTTTTACTATTTAAAATTTGTGAATTATATTGATTAATTTTAACAAATTTTATTTTTAAAGTACTTACTATTCCATATAATAATAATAAATATTATGCTGATTATATCTTTACGGTTTTCGTTTCAGAATTGTTTTCTGTTGTATTTTACAACTTTCATTTCAGATCAAAAGTAAAATTAAAGTAGATTTATGTTAATATTCGAATTTTGAATATTTGTGTTCATAGAGAAATATCAAATATATTTATATTTTATGTAAAATATCCTAAAATTTTGCTTCAAATTCAACATTTTCAAACGCTGCCATTAACAGAATTTGTGTAAAGATGATACTAGTACCGAAATCAATTAGAAAACACATTGTTTTAAATTAAAACTAATAGCATTAAACATGACAGACTTGTAGAAAAAAAAACAATTATAATTATAATAAAAAAATATATTCCTTTGATGTTTGTTTGTTAGTTAACCAATAAAGTAAACTTAAATTATAGTAAATTTAAATATTACATATTATATATAATATATATTCATTAACAACACACAAACAAAGGCATAAAGATGCACTTATAAGCAAATGGTATTCGTAAAATTAAAATCCTAAATTTAAATTAATATAAATTAATTTTTAATTCATAAATTCTTGTGAAATTTAATTTTCATTTTTAAATAATTATTTATTTATAATAACAAATACATTTTTTTATTAAATTAAATAAAGTTTATTTTTACTAAATAGAGTATCATATATTATAAAAATTTATAAATTTTATTAATAATATATATAGAGTGGCTTAAATAATAATAAAGAACTGTAAGAATACAAATTATAGTAAGCAAGTAAATGTATGTCTAAACTCTTCAGTTTTATTTGGGTCCTCTATATATTAAAATAGATACTAAATTTTCCATTGACATAAAATAAATTATTTTTATCAATACATAATTTTATTTTTATAAAATTTTCCTTATATGATACATAAGTGGATATATATATATATATATATATATATATATATATTTATTTGTTGTTTTGGAACTGTGGCTGATTCACTTTAACACAAATGAATTTTAACCTCAACACCACAATGGTTTAAAGTGTTCAATAATCATTTATTGTTCACTTATTATTTCTAATTATATCTGCTATAATTATATCGGCTAATGCATTTCAATGGCGACGCCATCATCGTCAGAGCTTTTCTATGCTAAATTGTTAATGCATTAGCTGATATAATTATAAATAATAAGTGAACAATACGTGACTATTGAACACTTTAAACCATTATGGTGTTGGGGTTAACATTCATTTGTGTTAAAATGGATATACATATATATATATATATATATATATATATATATATATATATGAACATAATATATATATATATATATATATTTGACTATTATATATATATAACATATATTTATATATATACATTAGATGAATGAAACTATATATATATATATGTTGGCATTATTTTATATCTCCCTAAATAAACAATTATTATATATATATTTGTACATGTAGTTGCAAAAATTCAAAATACCAGAAATGGGAGATATATATATATATATATATATATATATGTGTGTGTGTGCGCGCTTGTCTGTATAAGAATTAATTATTAAGAAAATATGTTTCATTGATTTCATTAAAATATCAAAAATAGTATTAACATATATAATTATTCACAATTTTATTAATCAAATATTTTGTTTAAAAGAATGAATTCACTTTAATAACTAAGTTGTATTAATTCAATATTATTTAAAAGTCTTCAATTTATTATTGTTTTATCAAAAAAAAATTATTTATCACTGTTATAAAATTACATTAGATGAATGAAACTATGAAAAAACCAATCGTAGATTAAAAACATTCAAAATAAATTTAATGCAGATTATTTTATAAAAATATATTAATTTTAATAAATAAACAATTATATATATATATATATATATATATATATATATATATATATATATTTCGCATATATATATATATATATATATATATATCATATTTATAATAACAAATTTGATAATAACCAAAATGTAATTATGTTACAAACCAATAAATAAAACATAACCAATAATGTTTACGAGAAGAAGGGTCAGATATCGATACTTTGATCGACTATTTTGAGAGATCACTAAAATTTTAAATTTAATGCATTCTAATCGAGGTCAGCACTTCTTCGTTCGAACTGCAGTGCTGTGACACAGAAGAAACCTTTTTGAACTTCATTAAATATGAATAACCCTTGTGTCTGAATCCATGCGAAACCCGCACGACTGGCGAGCTTTAAAAAGAACTTTGTCCGTAACGATTTACTTGACCGTTCAATCGGGGATAAGAAAAAAAAATCACCGAAATGTGTAAGATTCCGACGTTTTTCCAAATTGTGCCTTTCTCTCTAGTTACTGTTTGACTGGTTAACTGACTGACTAGCTGAGAAATGTGATTTATCTGTTCAGATTGGCGTGTTAGCGCAGACATGAATATTCATGGCTACTGCTTCATTTACACTCGCGCGTTTACTTGATCGATGGTCTCGTTACCTTCCAATACAAACTCGTCTGCGTCTGACATATATCTATTTTTCAAATTCACCAAGCATTTATTCTACTACCAGTAAAGTATTTATGTCCGTTCCATATAGAAATATTTATAATTTTTTTAAGAAAATGTATTATTTGTATATACAAATTTACTAAATAAATAACAACAAATTATGAGCATTCCCTCTTTACATATGTATATATATATATATATATATATATATATATATATATATATATATATATATAAAATTTTAACCATATTTTTATTACAAATAAAATTGTGAAGTGTTTATTACATGATATAATTAGAACTATAATATATTTTTTATTATAAAAAGTATTATTTATACATATATAAATAATTTAAACTTAGGTAAGCTTTTTTCATAGTCTCCGCAACATAACCTTCCTTTTATACTATTATATTTTCATGAGATATAAAACTGAAATGTTCGTAATTAACATTCACAGAATATTTTATGATGAGGTATATAATGTTGAAAAAAGCACTTAAGTTATTTTTGTGTCAAATTATTATTAATTTATATATATATATATATATACACATATATATATATATATATATATATATATATATATATATATATATATATATGCTGTATATATATATATATATATGATAAGTATGGTAAATTTATTTATTGTTTAATTTAATTAATTAATTGAATTAAATTTTTCAATTTTGTTTTTCTCAATTTTTTACCATACTTATCAAACGACCCTTGTATATGTATGTATATATGTATGTATGTATGTATGTATGTATGTATGTATGTATGTATGTATGTATGTATGTATGTATGTATGTATGTATGTATGTATGTATGTATGTATGTATGTATGTATGTATGTATGTATGTATGTATGTATGTATGTATGTATGTATGTATTTATTTGTAGTCTAATGTAAATAACTAAATCTAAAATTAAAATTACATTACATTAATTTAATTGATTTCGAATATTTTTTTAAAAATGTATTAATCAAGAATTTGGAATACAAATAATACGAATAATAATTGAAAACGTTTATTAAAATAAAATTATAAATTACCGCCTCTCTAGGAAATTTTTCCATTCGAATTTTTAATGTTTTTATATATTTTCGAATAATAAAAAAATCTGAAAAAAGGTCTATTTAAAATATATATATTAAAATATTCGTGTAAAAAAAGCAATAAATGTTTATTGCTTATATCACCATATTCTTATGACAAAACATTAAGATATACAATAATATTATAGATGAGTGATTTCTGCAAAATGGCCACTGTTATTATGTGTATATATATATTGTATACACAGCAATTTCATTCAGTCGAGATTTACATTTGTATATAATATCGTAGAGAGAGTGTGAATAGACATGTAAATCATGTTGCCATTTTAAATCACAATTTATCGGATATTTTGGATAAAGCAGGGATAATATCTGTATTATTTATAGATTTATCAAAAGCGTTTAACAAAGTTTCACTTACCATTTTATAAATAAATTATATACTGCCATTATAGGGCTGTAAACTAATTGAGAGGTTTTGGAAACGTTTATATTACACGAGAATAAACAATAATTCTGAATAATATCATGTCAACATAAATACTGAATAATTTAATGTAATGTAAAACTGTGTTAATAGGACGATTTATTTTATGTATTAATACTATCTTTTTCCTACTTAACTGTGTATTGTGTTTCGCAGACAATTATGCGAAATTAAATATTTTATCATTTGTAAAACAATATTAAAATAAAAATTATTTTTTATAGAAAAATAATTTTTATGTGCATAATTCTCGTAATCAAAAAACAATATTATCGTAATAATAAATAATTTATTACTTTTTTTATAAAACACTTAAAATTTAATTCATTATGTATATAAAATAATCACTTATATAAAAATGTAAAAGATACCTTCTAATGAATTGTACATTATGAGTTACTCTTTTTTTAAATTTTTATTTTAAAAATAACATTTGCAAATGTCATGTAAAACATTTTTTATCCATTTTACAATGCTGTTAATAATCACGTTTTTCAATTACAATTTTTAATTATTACTGCACGATAATTATTATCTACATTAGTACGCATCCACTACTTTTCATATATCTACATATGACGTGTAAATGTAAACTCTACTATATTATATTTAATTGTAAACGATATATTATTTATTTTAATATTTCGAAAAAAAATATTTAAAAAATATTATCTTATTAATATCTATATAAACAACAATTTTAAATACTAATTAAATAATTACATTTTTGTATATAACAATCTTTGTATATATGATTATTTTTATGAGAAATTTGTGCATTTTTTGAAATTTACTTCAACACTTGGAATTTTCAATAAAATAATAACATAAAATTTAGAGTATTTTTATAAATATGAAAAAGTTCAACAAACAATTTTTGATCAACAAAAAATTTTCTTTCATAGTGTAGTTAATATTATATATGAATATATGCATCGAGTTGAACCAAAAATTTGTTTAGATTTTAAATAATAATTTTTTCTCAGATATTAAAGATTTATATTTAAATTTATTTAATAATGAATTTCATCTTTTTTTAATTACCTTAATTTATTTTTGAGATTATAGACAAAAATTATAATTTATGATGGCCTTAATGTGCGATAATCAAGACATTTTTAATTTATTTTAGAATAATTCTTGATCGATGTTATAGTAAAAATCAGTTTTTGATAAGATAATTTATTAATGAGTTGTTTTCATTTTATTTTAAGAGTAAATGCTGAAAAAAATGCGATCCACTATTTTTTTTTATTTGATATACTATTCTTATTTGCTATTTATATATTCATAATAATTGAAAGTGAACATTTAAATATTTTTACCGATAAATGATTATTATAAATTAAGTAGTTTATATAATTACAGTCAATTTTAAGTCACTAAAAAAATATATTCATAAAAGGATAATATTTACTTTCATGCAAGTAAAAACTAATAAGTAGTGTTTATTACATTTGTGAATAAATACATTTTGTTTTAATTGCCAAATGTAAATAAGTAACTACTTTAATTGTATAAATGTACTACTTATATATCTTCTTATCGATATTATACAATCATCGTTGTAGCCACATTTTTTTAATCTTAATTTCTCCATATTTCATAAAGTTCATTTTCTTTATTAACATTTCTAAAAGCGTTCACTCCAATTTTTTTCTCCCTTTTTCTTTCACTTTTTCTTCTAAGACTTGTTAAAATACATTTCTTCTCAGCAAATATCTAATAAATTAAGTTTTTTGTCATTTTACATCAATGAATAAAATGATATTCCTTTTTTTACACTCTATTCAAAATGACATATTTATATATTTTTATTTAACTTATATTCATCATAGTCATTGAAACTGTATTATATTTTTTATTTTTGTTAAAATCTTTTAAATTATAGTTTTATTTTAAATTGGATATAAGAAAAGTTTTCATTTTAAATTTTAAACTTTTATGCTTAAAACACTAATCACCAATTTTAAAGTAATTTCAGCATATATATATATATATATATATATATATATATATATATATATATATATATATATATAAAAGAGAATTATGTGTATTTTCTTATTATAAATCTAACTTGTTACTCTATCCTTCATACTTATTTGAAATATATTTTGAAAGCAAGAAATTCACGTATTATATATATATATATATATATATATATATATATATATATATATATATATATATATATAGCAACATAAAATATAAATGTTAAGTTTAATACAGACATTATTCAAATATTTGGAATTAGAATATGAACTCATTTGGAAAATTAAAACGTCTCTTTGAGTAAAAAATCACTTTATTAATTTTTGTGTTAATTATTCTGGTACAATTAGTTTTAAATATTTTTATACCTAATAATTAATTCCCAATGAATAACTTATAAATATTAATTAATTATGAATAATAAATAAATATGTTTTGTTATTTATAAATATTATTAGTAATACAAAAATTGATAATTTATTAAAAGTAATTGAAATAATTATTATTTATATTAAATAATATATTGATATTTTTACTGAATTTCCAATGAGTATTAATATTAAAAAACTAATATATTGAATAATATTATTTTACAATCATTATTATCTATAATTAAAAATATTATTTTTTAATCATTAACAGTAATAAAGGAAACAATATTATTAAATATTTTAGAATAAAATATCAAAATAATGCAAATAAATACATTCTTATAAAAATTATTATAATTGATATGTGTATGATATCTTTATATTAGATTATACACATATTTACGAAACTTGTAATAAAATTAACCTTGACATTTATAAAAATCAGACAATAATTCCACGTTCATGCTATTTGTGATACTGCAGTATTTTAGTAGTTTTGATATAATTTTTTTTCTTAATATTGATAGTTTATATTTTACAACATTGGAGTGTGAAAAAAAATAAAAACTCATTATCAAAAGTAGAAAATACAAAAGGTATTACTAATAAATATTAAATAATTAATTTTTAGTATTTTCAAATATGATTATTTTAAATAATATTCTGATAAATTTATTTCTTAAATATACTTGATATTAATCTTCTTTATTTAATAAATAAACATAATTTAAATTATATAAAAAACCTAATGTTCTTAAAATAATTCCATTTTAAGGATTAGTATATTTTTTTAGATAATTAAAAAATTATAGAATGGAACAAAATAGCACCCAATTTACTATATTGTATAATTTCTGATATATTTAATTTTCATTAATTAATTAATTCATGACAAAATTAATTATTTTTGTAACAATTAATAAATTGTTCAGTTAGTTTTAAATTTCACTATTAAAAAAAATTGAAATACATCTGGCATTAAAAATTAATAAACAATCTATTTTTTAACGTACGATTAAATATAATAAAATTTCATTCTTACTTCTAAATAAAAGTAATATTTTTTAATCTAATAAAACATAGTTAATGAATCATTATGATTTAAAGAATAAAAACCAAACAATTCTTTACTTTGGAATGAAACAGTTCCAATCAGTTATAAAAATATTTAATTCAATTTTCTTTTTTATTTTTGTATCATTATCTAATCGACAGAAAAGAAGTAAGATTAAACAAGTGATGGAATAAATTTTGCTTTGTTAAAAATATAGCGTTTAAATCGTTAACTACAAAATTGGTAATATATAGAACAAAGTAATAGTTTATAAAGTTCAATTTAGTTTTTATTAAAAAGTCTACAGATAAATATTTTTCGAGAAAAATGTCAATAAATACTTCTTAAAATAAAATTCTTGAACATTTTTGCATTTTTACATTAAATATCCACTTCATTAAAAAATACATTGTTCATTTTCATAATTTATTTTATATATATATATATATATATATATATATATATTCAACAATAATTCTATTAATTAAATGATATTTAATAACAATTTTCTTTATACAATAACTTAGTTTAAATAATGAATAATGCGGATTTATTTTTAATTTAAAAAATATGAACAGAATATACAAAAGAGTAAAGAAATAAGTTCATCAATCTAAATAATTTTTATGAAAGACAAAGAAAGTGAAAATAAAAACTAAAATACGAAATTATTTTTTCCCAAAATTATACTTAATTAATAGTTTGCTGTATTAAAAATTAAAAAATACAAATATCAAAATGTAAATCTATTTTTTGAAAAGATTAAATGAATTATTGTAATTAATAAAAAATCAGTGTTATAGTTGACTTCATGTTTATAAAATAAATTAGTCAGGCAATACCTTTTCTGAATTTTAAATTGATTTATAAGTAATTTTATTGAAAATATATTACGTCTCAATATAAAATCGTCTTTATTCAATCCTGCATAAAAACCGCATACATCTTATACTGACATCAATCACAAGTCGGTTGGATATATAAGAGGATTCGGAAAATACGTTTGAATGGGTAGACATAAATGTAATTCATCAATATATATATATATATATATATATATATGTGTGTGTGTGTGTGTGTGTGTGTGTGTATGTGTGTGTGTATGCGGGATAAATATATGAGGTTTCGAATGTTAATACGATTGAGAATACAATTCAGAAAATATAGTGTGTTATATAAAATTTAAAAATATGTTTTGAACGGTTATGTTCGAAATATTTATAATATATATATATATATATATATATATATATATATATATATATATATAATGAAAATACAGCTCAATTTAATTATAGTTAAAGTTATTTTTCATTGAATTCATTTTGTCTTTTTTTGTGACTTCATTTTAATTAAATGCTTTTATAATATAAATCAACAGAAATTAGAAAACGTATAATTTTATTTATTGAATTTAGTATAATTCAAATATACTCATACACCTATCTTCTATTTCTGTGTGACACAGTTTTTATTCTTGTTTATAGTTTATACCTGGTAATTAAAAAAATGAACGCAATTCAATTTTCCTATTAAAATTTTTTAGATTTAAAATTAAATGTATAAATCTAATATATCTATAACTATATGATAGATATTATTTTACTTTGTGCGATGTTATAAATGTTTAAAGATTAGCTTTGTATATAGAATATTTATAAATTTTCAATTTTAAAACAACAATTTTTTTTCCATGAATCATATATATCTTCTTTACTACCGAGAATAAAAAAATTCGTAAAAGTTCCATAAAAATCTGTTTAGAGGTTCTCGAATTTACCCATAACAAACAATATGATAAACGAAATATTTTATACATTAGTATAAATATGCATATTAAATTTTTTGTGAATATTTCAAAAATAACTCTGGAATCTGCTTAACAAAATATTGAGATCAACGTTATAAAAATATTTCATGCTTTTTTACATATATTTCCTATATAAACATATATATATATATATATATATATATATATATATATATATATGTATATATATATATATATATATGCATGTGTGTGTATGTAAGTAAAAAAATAATCTAAAATAATCAAATAAAATATGTATAAAAGAAATTACAAAAAAAGTAAAATTATATTCTAAGACGTAATCAAATAATTTGAAATAAATCCAACATGAAATAAAAACATTTTCTTGGTTGTAAAACTTTAGCTCGGAGAATTATCTTTTCTTTCGCTAATGAAAACAGATATTTAATTTTTTACATAAAGTTAATTTTCTACTATCAGTTAATATTTTATATAAAAAATATTAACAATTTATTTTGTATTCAACTCAAAGTTTTAATTTTTTTTATTGTATATTTCATATAAAAATATATTTGATACTATGTATGAAAATATTTAAAAAAATTAATTAAAGTTGTAATATTCAGTACGTATTTAAAAAAATTCAAATATGTTAAACTTCGTCTGACAAATGACAATTAAATATAATCTCATAATTAAATCCCATTAGATTTTCAACAAAAAAATGTAATAATTGTAAAACGTCGTATCATTGAAGCGGACATTCAAATAATTAGAAAAAAATAACAAAGGAATAAAAGAGTAAAGAATGTAAAAATTATCTTTCAAAGTATTATTTCAAGTGAAAATATAATATATTCAATTTTTGCACATTGTTCTAAAGAAAATACTTCCTTAATTAAGAAAATTACGTTTTCTTCACTTTCATCAAAACTTCTACATGCAGAACATTGAATATTTTCAACCGAATGCGAAAAAGATGAACATAAAACTAATGCATGCGTACAAAGAAATCAGTTCTGATACTGACAGTTATAAATTACGAATCTCGACATTAAAATACGTTTGTTAAATTAATTTCGTTACAACACGACAAACTTTATTGCAGTGAAATAATTCAATCAAAACTTTGTTACTAGAATATTAATTTGTTTAATTGTAGAGAACAATAGTCACTCGTCGAATACTTTAAATGTATGATTTTGTTTACATTTGATGTCTTATTGCTGTTTATATAAAATTTTCAAATATAAAATAGTTTATGTTATTGTATTATGTCCAGTTTATGTTTACACAATTATTATATGTTTATTAAAAAATGTATTAAACATAACATAAACAATTTTAATAACGCTAATAATTTTATCTTTTTTCCATGTTATTTAAATTGCATTAGTTTTATTGTATTATTAAGTTAAATTGTATTAATTGCATTTATTTTTTTTGCAAAAATTAAAATTGTACTTTTATTATCATTTTTGATAGTTTCTTTGGTAACATTAGGTAATCTGTTTTCAAATTATCAACTAAATTATTTTTTTCTTTCAATATTGTATATATATATACAGTATTTAATAAAGTAGTGAATTAAATATCAATTTTATCTTGAATCAAAATCTATTTTTGTTAAGATTCTGATAATTAATTATTACCAATGTAAGAATTATTTATACTCAAAAGAAATTGAACCAACTAACATTTTATTTAAGATTGTTTTAGAAGTTACAAATATATAGTCAGTCATAAATTTTAGATATGTTCATTTAATTATTTTAATTTCAATATAACTATTAATAAATTGGAAAGAATGTGAAAACATAAGTAATTTTATTGTTTTTTTATAATACTCATTTTAGAACTATCTAAAAATTAGGTGTCCTATTTTTAAATTAACTTTTTATATAAACATATAAAAAAATCGTTTAATAGCACAAAAGTGAGTAAGATAAAAAATAAAACAAATATCTCTTAAAAATTATTATTAAAAATTTTTAAAATGCATTTAAAGACAAAAAAAGAAATTACATACATTTGTTAGTTTATATATATATAAGAAAAAACAAATTTCATTGATTTTAAATTAAATCTAAGTTAAAACATGATTTTGTGATTAAGTTCCAAAAATAATTTATTTTAAATGTTGACCTTTAGAGCGTTTACAAACTGTGCTCTTTTTAACATGTTTTCCATTAGTGACTGTAATGTTGATATTGATGCAATTTCGGTTCGAATATTATCCTTCAGTTCTGCTAAAATTTACGGCTTATTGACGTAAACCTTATTTTTTATGTATCCCCGAAGAAAAAAGTCAGGAGTCGTCAAATCCGGTGATTTTGGAAGCCACCTAAAGTTTGAATTTTTCGATATTATTCGATTATTGAATGTTGACCGTGGAGATCCATTGTAACTTTGATAGAGTGAGCTGTAGCTTCATCCTGTTGGAACTAGGCCTCTTTAGCATTATATCCAAAATTCGGTATGAAAAAAATTTCAAGCATCTTTCGATGTGGAAGTTATTAGGTTTTCCGTTATACTCTCCCCTAAGAATTTATTATTGTCATTACTCTTTGAAGATCTTAGTCTGTCTGATCTCTTGCTATCTGCCATTGTCTCAGTATCTTCAAATTTTTGCATTATTACGCGGATGGTTGCATCAAAAAGCTAATTCCTAGTATTGTAAAATCTTCTAAATTTTATTTATGTTTGCAAAAAAACACTCGTCTGACTTTCAAGGCGAAATACCATTATTTTAATTCATTCTTGCAGTATATATTTATTCATATTTAATGTTGTTTTCTTTGTACATAAATCTTTAAAAAATAAAAATTTTAAAAAGTTATAATAAAAAAATTACGAATTTATTTTGTTAGGAAGTTACTTTTAATACATTGTCGAAATGGCATAAGTGGAGTAATAAAAATTGGATCGGACGAGGTAGACAATTTTGGGAGAATTCTTTATTCAGCAGTGGATAGAAAAAAGCAGCTATTGGTATTATATAGGGTCATCCAAATGTGACGCCTAGGTTTGTGTTTTATTAAAAAGAAACTATACACATGTTTCCCTATACACCATCTTATATGCAAGTTACTTGTTAATAAAACACAAATCTAGGTGTCATATTTGAATGACCCTATATATATATATATATATATATATATATATATATATATATATGTATATATATATATATATATATATATATATATATATATAATCGATTGGTATTATAGTAGATAGCATTACCGCCAGTCAAGCAGTAGAAATTCGTTCGATCTTTGATCGGAGATAAAGGGCACGCAGAATTCTCTAACCGAGGTAAAGCTAATCTGCGTAAGAAAGTAGACCCTGAATAAAAAAATCTACCAATCCATTTAGTTAACATAGTGATTATGACCAAATACCAGTGAATGATAATATTCAATGAGGCTTTCGCCCAAAACTGGGTTAGTATAAACTAATATGATAATAATGATTTTATGTATATATATATATATATATATATATATATATATATATATATATAAATACAAAAATACATTTATACATTCAAATATACTAGTATGCTAACAATGAATCATTTCAAACATCCATCCAGACACTAGTTCACAAATACATACATATCACACACATACACACGCACATATATATATATATATATATATATATATATATATTCGAAATTAATTCTGTTTGTTCATTTTACAAACATAAAGAGAAACACATATGTTGTCAACTTACCGTAATAAACATCTTGCAAATCTCCATACTTTTTCATGTTGACGCTTATTCTCCAGCTGTATAGCAATATCACAAGAATGGCGATATTCTGAAAAAA
>CP092088.1:27430006-27490006 GCA_029203775.1 Neoneuromus ignobilis
CAACCTGTTAATATAATGTAGAAATTATGTATTTTTGTAGTTATTTTTGTTTTAAATTGCACGTTAAAAGAGTTTTTGTTCCGAGATGAATGTATGTTAAATAAACAAACATATGTAAATAATTACGATAAAAACTGTTAAAATTTCGTTTCCAATTTCATTAAAATATTAAAATGGTCAATTAGAAACAGTATGTGTACACTGTTTTATGTAATAAATGTCAATGCCAGTTGTTTATTTGTCTATTAAAAACAGTTTTTGTAATAAAGAGGTCAATAAATTAAAATAGGGAAAAACAATTTTGTTTAACTGATGCATGATGTACTCACCAATGTATAAATACCACTAGTAATTGCGGCATGTTTTACATGAAGAAGAGGGCAGCACCCACGGCCGCTTAATGTATCGTACAGCCGGATAGGCTTCATTGTTACCATCACATTCCGTTTTCTGTAACAAATATTTATTTTTTTTTTAAAAAATATATATGTATGAATAATTGTAATTTATTTTGAAAGCAATCAATACAGTCATCACATTGGTTTTTAAATAATTATAATAGTAAATTATGAATAAACATAGGATAGACATCAATTTCCGATAACAAATGAGAATAAAAAATGTATAACCATTTAAAAAAATATATAAATTATTTTTTCATAAATTCCTAAAAATTTACAAAAAACAACTCATATATTCTATAAAAAGTATATAGATTTTTATTTTGTGTGAATGACTGTAAATAGTCAAAAGCTGGTATCTTTGTCCTATAAAGATTTAAAGTTATTTCTAATTAAATAACATTCTATATTTTAATTGAATTCACTCAAATGAATCATTTTTAATTAAATTGCAATTCGTTAAAGTATATTGTTTTGTCTAGAAACTTAAAAATATAAAATTATTCGATGAAATATATATTTAATAACTAATAAAATTTAACAAATTTATTTAAATATTTCCAAATATTGAAGTGCTTTTTCATTTCATAATTTAACTGTTTTATTAAATAAATATTCAAATATGTTCTCAAGAATATATAAGTTAAAATTAATTAAAAAATGTAGGCGATGTATATATCACATTATTAAAAGTTTGAAAACAATTATTTTTGTTTGTTTTAAAATCTTTAAATGTTATATTATTTTTATGTCAATAGACAGGATAATGATGATTAAAGAAAAATAATATTTGATAAAAAATATATACGTGAATCACGCAACTAAATCTCTCTCTCTCTCTCTCTCTCTCTCTCTATATATATATATATATATATATATATATATATATATATATATATATATATACACCAAAACTTGAATTGGTGTAAATAAAACATCGGTATGACGTATTATCACACACCTTTTTCATGTAAGAAAGAATTTAATTTCATGATAGGGGTTCACTTCCATTATGTTTTTTTTAGAAAAATATATTCGAAGTTATATTTTATTATACATCTGTGTTAGATTTTTATTATCTTAAAATAAATTAATGTTAACTATAATCATTATTCCTAATTAATATTATACTGTAGTTAAAATTCTTTTTTAAAATAATCTCTCCTTTAAGACACAAGATTTTATAAAACACTTTCAAAATCAATTTTCTTTTATATGCATTTAAATATTTATAAAAATCTTATAGCGTTTTATTCTAAAAATAATAACATGGGTATTGAAATACATATTATATAAAATAATTCATATTATATTATTAATAAAAATTTTTGTGAGAAATAATCTTCATTCGATCAATTTATTCATATCCGTTTATTATAAAATGAATATATTGTTAATATTACAATATTTTATTTAAAAAGATATTTAAACATTAATACACATTACATATACAAAAAGGCTAATAAATACATAAGTTCATATATATATATATATATATATATATATATATATATATATATATATATGTGTGTGTATGTGTGTGTGTGTGTATAAAATTGTAGAACAAAAATAATTGTGTTTTTACTTTTCTTCAATATAAGTGCATTATAGAGTGATTTTTTAATGGAGAAGAACATATTAATTTATAAAACACTTCATACATAATTTAAATTTGCTATTATTTTTTTAAAACTTTATACTATACGAGTAAGTAGATTTTTTCAAATAATAAATATAGTTGAAGATATTTTCATTACTCTATCTTACATATCTATATTTAATAAATATAAAATTCTACAGTAAAATGTTTAATGAAAAATGATATTATATAAAAATTAAATATCAACACAAGACAATACAATAATAATTTTTTATAAATATTACTTTTTAGTAAAGTTTATAACTATGTAATTATTCTTCTTGGAAAATTATAAAAAGAGAAACACAGCAAGTAATATAATAAATTATATTAACATTTTTAACAATATGAATAAATGATAATGTTTTATTCTGAGAAAATATTTATATAATATAAATAGACGACTAAAATTTAAAGCAAAATTCTCGAGAAATAGGTCTATATTTAGTAGCCCTGAAGACCTTTCTCTAATGAAGGTTTTATTTTAAAAAACTTTTCTTGGAATTGTTTTTATTGTATTGTATTATATTTACATTTAATATTAATATTATATTTGATTATTATATTAGGTTGGCAAATATCTCCCTTCCGCCTTCTGGTCTTTTGAATTTCGCAGCTATGTACAAAAAAAAAAAGAAAAAAAAAAGCGGAAGGGAGATAATTGCCAACCTAATATTACTAAAATTTACTTTAGTAATAATTTTTGTTTGAATTATTAATATTTATTGACAGCAAGAATTTTTTTATATTTTAAAAGAAATTTAAATACAATAATTGACAGAAAAATGCTTAATGCTATTGAAGTTTTTATAAAAAAATACATTACAATATACTAAATAATTTTAACAAAAAAGAATTGTGCCCTTTTATGTTCTATCATTTCGAAAACACATTTTCAGACTTAATTTTTTTACGAAATCTGATGTTTTTCTCAATTCGCATTAAAATAAGATTAATCGAAAAACAAGAGAAACTTGTTTATTTTTTATCTGTTCCTTTTAATGCTTTTCAAAAAAAATTTTTCAAAGCTTTTAAATTAAAATTACTATTTATTTCAATTAAATCTCTCTCGTAACACAAAAAATTTGTGCAAAATAATTAAATAAGCCACTTAAAAATTAATTTATTTTTTTAAAAAAATTGCAGACTGTCACTAGTTACATTTAGAATATTTGTATTGGTTAAAATCGTTTTAGTATTTAAAACATTAAATAAAAACTATATATATATATATATATATATATATATATATATATATATATATATATATATATACAGGTGGCTCAAATGAAATTGAAAGATTGTTCTATGTAAACGTGTGTCTAAACCTTTAGTCTTATTTCGGCCAATTTGTATGACTTTTATTTTTTGATTCACTATTAAATAAATGCTCCTGCTATTTTTTTCAATTTTTTATTTTAATATATTTTTAATACATTTTCTGTTGTACATATTACACCTATTAAATAGTTTCTTTTTGATCATTCGATTTCTCTTAGTTCTCAATACGTTTTTAGTTCCTGTATTTTGTCAGTTCTATAAACATATTTCGTTCATTTTCAGTTTCAATGTTTTATATTTGTTAATTTTAGCAATCCTTTTTTCTCTTATTTTTTTCTGTTTCATTTTTTCTTCTGTTATTAAAATAAATTTGCATTTGATTCTTTATACATTCTGAAATGTACGATATTATATATATATATATATATATATATATATATATATATATATATATATATATATATATATATATATATATATATATATATATATATATATATATATATATATATATATATATATATATATTTATAAGTATGGTAAAAAAGTAAGAAAAATTAAATTGAAAAAATTATTAATTAATTAATTAATTAAATTAAAAAATTAATAAATTTACCATACTTATCAAACGACCCTCGTATATATATATATATATATATATATATGTATATATATATATACATCAGTCTCTTTCTATTCACTGATTAATAAAAACTTCTCTTAAAACTTTAGTTTCAATTGTTCAATGCCTTTCTTTAATATTCTATACCGGCGATTTTAATTTCTCTGTTCCATTTGTCCATGGATCTCTTTTTAAATTTTATTATATCTTTGTATTCTCAATCAACAATTTTTTTGTCTATCTATGGTTTTTTTCTTACTGTATGACCACCTTATTTCCATTTTAAGGTAGTTGGTCATAGTCTTACTGGGTCGCGGGGTAAGGAGTAGTGGCCTATACTTTTGTATGCGCTAAAATAATGTTTGCCAACTGTAAATAAATAATTCTGTATAGTATACATGGTAATGAACACGACTAACACACGCATCGTATGTGTCACGTGCCTACAGTGCTGCGCCGTGATTCGTTTTGGCTATAAAATTCGTATTGCCTGTCACTTTAAAATCATTCATTTACAATTCTTTTTCAACTAAAAACTTGCAAACGGCATTGCGAAGATTTGTTTTACTCGAGTGATAATACTATTAAAAATATAAGCTTTACAATAAAACATCTTTTAAAAAATTCTCGTCATTTTTTAGTGGAGTTTCAATGACTTTAAGTTTCAATTTATACCACACCGCCATAAGAGCCCATGTTAAAGACACAATTTTCATGTTTTATTTTTTCTAAAACGGGATGGGGAAAAATTTCAAAAAAAAATCCTGAAGAATTTGATCATTATTATGATCATTATATTGAAATTTTAGACTAATCTTATTATATTTTTTAACAGACCAACCTCCTTAAACCTCTCACTCTTCTTACATCATTCGAAATTTAGTTTTCTTTCGATTTCACTAATTCTTTTTAAATATTATTTCTAACATATATTTTTACATTTGTTTTTTTTAACTCATTGAATTATTCTGGAATTTAAACATACGTTTTCTGCTCATAAATTAAAACAGATATTTTGCATTGATCAAAAACTGGTTTCTTCAAACAACTAAGAATATTCAAATTTATAATAAAAGAAATATATATATATATATATATATATATATATATATATATGTATGTGTGTGTGTGTGTGTGTGTGTATGTATGTATATATACATATATATTTTATTGTTATATTTTAATAACTGATATTTTTAAATGATATTATTTAAATTTCAACATTTTAACTATTTAGTTTATGTGAACTTTTGAATATTATAATAGATTACTTTTTTAGTCTAGTAAGGTTTGTTAATTAGTCAGAATTGTATGCTGACAAGAACGTATTACATAGATATGCATTGAATTACTAACCTGAATGTTAGTTACAAATATAATATATATCCAGCGAGATATGATCTCTATTCTGTGGTAAACAGAACAACAATACCACGGACACGTTTTCAGCTTATAATTCAAATATTGTTTCAAGGTTGCTTCCTACTCATTGTATAATGGAGTGTAGGATAATACAATGCAAAATTAATATGAATAACAATACATTTTGCGATCGAAAGTGATATATTTTTTAATAATTTTATATAAAATGCCTGATTGTAAAAAATAAACCATGTATTATTTAAATAACTTTTAATAGAATTATTGTATTTCTTTTATATTACTTATTTTATACTTCTCTTTTGTGTTCAAAATTTGATTAATATCTAGAAATTCTCTATTAGCTAAAATATGTTTATTTTCACTCTTAATTTCTTAAATTTATTTGAAATATATTCTTTCTTCTCTTTTTTCATAATATATTTTTAATTTTCTATATTATATCTAAGATTCATTTTGTTCACTGATAAAATACATTTTTATTTCTATTTTAAATACAAACTTTGCACTTTAATCGATTTTATATCTTTCTCTTCCTTTCGATTTCGACGAATTTTCTTACATTTCTGTCTCATCTTTTCATGTTTTTCTTCTCGAGCTTTTTTGTACCTATGATTTTTTAATCAATACTATTTCTTGTCCATCGGTGATTATTTATACTTTCTTTATGATCAGCTTATTTCTATTTTAAAGTTTTCACTCTTGCTACAACGTTGGTGATTTTTGTTTTCTTTCTAATCCACTCGTTTCTCTTTTTGACTCCGTGTTATTCCTAACATACATATTTCCATGTTTTTTTATGATTTTGGTAGTTGATTATCATTTCTGATATTTGAAACCTATATTTCATTGCCTTGAGTGAAAAAAGAAAATTTGCATTAATCAAAAACTGTTTTCTCAAAACATAAAGCAATATTTGATTTCACAATAGCGATTATATTTCATCTAAAATGTGTTTATTTCAATATTTTATATCTTGTAATTCTTTAAAATATATTCTTTGTTCTCTTATTATTCATAATACACTCTTCATTTTCCATATCATATCTAAGATTTTTCAATCTATGATTTTTTTTGTACATTAATAAAATACATTTTTATTTCTACTCCAGATTTGCACATACATTTTTCAATTTTAGTAAATAACTTTCACTCGATAATTGCTTTAATATTTTTTTAACATTACTTCGTGTTCCTTCTACTCTTTTGTAATTTATTTTATTTGAATTAAGATTTTCAACCTTTTTATTTTTTTTACTTTCAAAAATTTACGACATCTCAAACTATATTTTAAAGTATTGTCTTTTTTGTATCGTTTAACACCATTATTTAACACATATTTGTTAAAAATTATCGTAATATCTTTTTGAAAACTAAATCAATTTTATATAACTAAATTATTTATTAAAAATTAAATTAAATCAAATTGAAACTTATTTAATACATTTTTTCAATAAAATCTAAATTTGTAAAATATAATTAAGAAAAATAATTATTTTAAAGAGAGTATATATCTATATCACTTTTAAAAAATAAATAAAAAAACAGAGACTACGATATTACAAAAATAAATCAATTACATCATAACCTCTTTAAAAATATTCGATATAAAACCTATAATTGTTGAATCAAAACTTTTTAATTAATACGAACAGCGGAAAGTAAATATTGATTATAAACTAATTATGTATAAAATGGCTGCATAACAAATGTAAAAAAGGAAATATTGTATGATTGATTACAATTCGTGTTGATTTCAATTTTTCAATAATAACCATTGAATATACGTAACTGATGACTATTAATCGAAAATGAAACTTGAGTGATGAGATTTTATTCTCGGCTTCGCTACGATAACAGATTCATATTATTTATTTATGTAGATTTAATTTCTATATATAAAATGATTTAATATATCTCTTTTATATTATACGTTCGTAATATATAATAATTAATCTGATTTTCAGCTCGATAATTCAAGTTAAGTGACGCAAATAGCTTCCAATTTGTTAATGGCCCGTTATAAATTTTACCTAAATTGGATAAACGTATATTCTTAAGACGTACATATAACACATATATTATTTCTGCGACACTATTTGTAATATGCATATTCTTGTCTGAGATTAGATTAATTAATGTTACTTTCAAATTACAATATATCTTCATTCAATTAATAATAATTAAATTTGAATATCAATATTTATAGTTTTCATTTAAATTTTGAAATATTTTTGTTATTAGAGTAATTTATATTTTTCGAAAATAATAATTACTAAATAATTTTTATTCTTATTACTAAATATCTCAGAGCCATAAAAATATTTCATAGAAATTTTACTAAATATTCGTTGATTGTTTTCTTTTCTTTGAACAAAGTACAATATTTACAGATTTTTGAATAGAATTTTATTATTAAATTAATTTAACGCAAAGAAGCAAATCAATAATGCTTTCGGCGATACTAAAATGTATTTGCTTCTCTAATATAAAATATTAAAATTTAATCATAAAAAGCGGTACATGAAAAATAAAAAAAGAATATACCGGTATTTTCATTAAAGAAATAACCTTATATTAAAGTATTATTATTTTTAAAAAATATATATTTTACAATTGAATACATTAATAAGGTATATATATATATATGTATGCATGTATGTAAACTGAGACTCTAATTTATAGTTCCTTTAACTACTTTGTCATCTAACTTCCTCCTATTACGTATACCATGTATATAAGTTTATTTGTTATTTTAAACCAGAAGGAAATTTTGCATACAACTATGTTTAATTTATATATGCATATACGAAATATATATATATATATATATATATATATATATATATATATATATATATATATATCGAATTAGTCGAGAATTCGAGTTATCAAATAAACCTATGTCACAGTAGTTAATAGAATTTATGATAATGACACCGTTATTATTAAAGTGGAGCAAACAATAACCAAAACTACTTCAAATTGAAAAAAGAATTAATTTCAATAATAGTATATTTCATTATAACATCAAATAGGGTTCAAACTAAGTTCAAAATTTCTAAAGTAAAATGAAATTTGTAAAATATTGAATTTTTTATGTTGTTTTAAATAAATTCAAATGGAGTCAAATATAAAATAAATGTTCATTTTAATTGGAAGCGTTTAAATATTGGAAAACATTTAAAATAAATAAAAAGGAATAAATTTTGATACATTTTAAAATTGATAAAAACATTACAGTAATTTGAATCAAAAATAAACTCAAGTCAGAATTTGTTCTATAAATAAGGATTATTATTTTAATAATTGTGGAGCTAATTCATAAAATAATAATAATAGTGTTTATATACATAGTAAAATTATTTAAAAAGTTCATGTCCTTTAATGGAATATAAAGCATGATTCTACAAACTGCTAAGTAAAAATTCATAAATCTATTTATACTTCCTAGAAATTTTGTTGAATTGTATAAACTGAAATACAAAAATGTATATTTGGATGTTTGAAGCTGATAAATAAATCAGCAAGAAAAAGGTAGTGTGACGAAAAAGTTAAATATTCATCAGGTTAACAAAAAAAATAAATATTAATTCGTTTGCATCTAAAAAAAAAAAATTAAAATTGAAAAAACCTTGTAAAAATGTTTTTATTGTTCATAAATGCTTATGAAAAATCTTAAATAATTAATAAGGTAATTATTTATCAAAATGTTAACAATACTCGTATTTATAAATATAAGAAAATATTGAATACGAATAAAGTGAATATGAAATATGTTTAGTGAAATTGAAAACAGTGAAAAATTCGATCAATTTCGCACTGATATAATTAAATTTTGAATCAAGAACGTACATTTATTGAAAATCAGTTTAAATTATTCAACGAATAGTTATGGTTGAGCATTCGTACTTTTTATTTCTTGTCTAAAAATATCCAACCAAAAATATATTTTTAAAAAATTGAGGAAATGAATATCGACAAATTAATTTTAAGTGAGAAAAACAAAAAAACAAACTAATAAAGATATTTTAAACAATTATATTATTTTATATGTAAGTATAGGGTGGTTCAAATAAATTGAAAGGATAGTACAAGATAGTAAACAAATAAATGTATGACTAAACCCTTCAGTTTTATTTGGGTTACCTTATATATAAAAACAGAGAAAAATTATTATGGACAAGAAATCGATTAATTATTATTTTTAATTAATCGATACAATTTTTGTGAAAAATCAATTCCACTGAAATATTAATATCATGTGTATTAAAAAAGTATAAAATCCATTTACAATATTATTGTTATGTATTTTCGATAAAAGTAAATAAAAATATATGTCATATATGAGTGTGTATATATATATATATATATTGAATTGAATTGAAAAATATTATGCCTAAACTCATTAGTTTAATATTTTTAAAAATATTATTTAAATGTTAAATACTACTAATAATAAATATACCGTAATATTAATAACACATTAATAATAATAAAAAATAAATAAAATAAAAGCTAATTACATTAATTAAATGCGTAGGAAAACTGAAAATAAATATACTCAGTTGAAAATTGATATACTATTAATTAAAATTATAAATTTATAACGATTCAATTAGTGCATATTATAATAAAAATCAAAAATATGTGATTTCCATTTCAAAATCTATTTTAAATATAATAAATTGTTATTATATTTAAAACGTAAAAGACATTTCATAAAACAAACTGGAATATTTATAATTAACAAAAAAGATATTATGAACATAAATAAGTACGAAATCTTCATAAATAAGTTAAAAATATGAAATTCGAACTCATAACTTTCGGATAATAAACAGTTAGAAGTATTCATTACTCGCAAATACTAGACGCTCGCTAAAATTTTATGCTTAAAAATATTCGAGTTTGAAATTAAATAGTCAGCAGCGATGTTCAAAATGCAAATTTGTTTGTTAATTTATTTATATCCTATTGTTATATGTTAACTGCAACGATTTAAACAGTCCTAAATAATTACACCATCTTGCGATAATGTGGTTGTAGCATGCAAACTTAGTGAATTTATTTTGTCACAGTATGCCGACAATTCTACTGCTTTCTCCTAGTGTTACATATAAAAGAGCTTTACGTAAAGTATTCCTTGACGCGTATGTAAATGAAGAACTCATGTCTCTGTTTCACTTAAGTTTGGTACAGTTTTACCAAGTCTTGCATGAAAACTGCATTTGCATATTTACCATATCTATTAATGAATGTACATACGTATATTCATATATATATATATATATATATATATATATATATATATATATATATATATAAACGTGTATATGTATTTTTGTGTCAACGTAGGAAAAAAGAGAGTATGTTAAACGCATTTGGGTAAAATATAAGTGTTTATATATATATATATATATATATATATATATATATATATATATATATATATATATATATATACATATGTGAGTGTGTGTGTATTTATTTACAAATGTAATACTACAAAATTTTCTAAAAAGACGAATTATCTTTGACATAATATATTAAGACAGAAAAGGGTATACAAAATTATTATTCAAATTGTCGTTTGGTTAAACTCAACAAATATATTTTAAATTCCTTTGTACATTTCTGTATTTTATATATATATATATATATATATATATATATATACACTAGTTTATATTTTATAAAGTAATCAGTGTCAAAAGATGTGAAATTTGTGAGAAAGTTACATCGTTTTTAATATCATTACTAACTGATAAAAAAATATACAATATTCAATAATAATGTTGTACAACACAGTTTTCAATAACAGTCTGTTTATTCAAAAAAATTAAAACACTGTTATTACTCGTGCTCATTAAATGTGGGTGTGTTTTTTTTATCTCAAAGATAAAATCACTTTTTTAATAAAAATAATATGTTACAAGATCTTAGGTTTTTACTTAAAATTATCTAACTATTATAATTAAATAATGCTTATTATTTTTTTCATTCATTTTAATAAAAAAGGAACTGTACTACAATAGAATAACATTGTTATTTGAGTACAAAATTGAATATTTTGTATTACTGAAAAAAATCTTCAACTTGCTATATGTACATATATATATATATATATATATATATATATATACACACACACCTGTCCCTCTATTTACGCTGGACTTTTTTTACACGGTATTGATTTACGCAGCACTTTTTATACGCGTCAGATAGATTTCATTTTATATAATTTTTCATGGAATTTATTATATATCAGAGTGACACAAATTCTTACTTGAACATATAAAAGCACGATATAAATATATAAAAGGTTGATTGTTTTAAATTACAGTAGCGATAGTGACGCCGAATAAAATTTATCTACTTCTGTTTTCTAAAACGTCATTATTTTTTTGTTAAGCTATGTGAAATAAATGTGTTTCTACAACTTCACTAGCTTTTATGTCCAATATTTTTTCTATTGTACTGACAGACTCAATTTACGCGATTTTCATTCGCGTAAAACAAATTCACGTGGAACGGATACTCCGCGTAAATTGAGGGACGGATGTATGTATATATATATATATATATATATATATATATATATATATATATATATAAATGGTATGTGTGTAGACGAATAAAATTGATAAAATATATTTTTTTTTGTATAATAATCATTGATTATGAAATTTAATCTCAATATATTAACAAACTTATAAAAAATGTTTGTAACATTAAATATCGATTGGATTACAGAATATACAGAAATTCTAAAGTTCTTGTTTGTTAACCACCAGTATTGACGACGTTGTTACGAATTGTTCTAATAATGTTATTAGTGGTTCTTGTTAGTTTAATCTTTACAGTAATATGCGACAGTAAATTCTCTGTAATTATGCTTGTTATACAAAAGTTTTTGCTGTATAATTCAGTGACTTTGTTAGTATAATGCGATAACATTTGCTAAAATGCGTATCAATATTGATATTTCTAGAAAATACATGGAATGAATGTTTTTAATAATAATTAAATTCTTCTTTTTAAGAATTCATCATAAAATATAGATATTGCAAAGTTTATTTTAAAATATTTTCAATAAAAATAAATGCATATATATATATATATGATATTAAAAAAATGACATTATTCTTTTTAATGATTTAATATATCCATAAGATATGAATTTATTCAAACATTTTTTTATAAAATTTTTAATTAAAATTTTACTTGAAAAATAATATAGAAATTTTTTGGTCTCTTATAATTTAGAAATTTTTTTAATAAATGATTATTTTTATTATAACTTGACAATATATTATGAATTAATGAATCAATTAAATCAAGAGATAAAATGCACGCTGTTTGTAAATAAGAATATGAGATTTTTATATATTTATATAATAATTTGTGCAAATTTTTTTTCAAAAATATTTTAATGTTTGCAGTATCATTTTACTTTCATAAAATTAATTTTGTTCATTATAAGTTAATTTTTTACATTTTTACAAAATTATTTACCAAATTAGAGATGTTATACTCTTTATAATAAAGTTTTCTTTGTTTCTATATGCCATCCATTCGACATTTCTATCGATAAATCATTTTTAAATGTAAATTTGCTTAAAGAATAATATTTTTTTCTTGATAATTTAATAACACACTACAATAAATATGATAACATTATAGTAACAAAAAATAAAATATATAAGATAAAAGATAAATTAAACATATGTTTACAGTATTTTTTAGACAGTCATTTAACTAATATATTATAGTTTTTTTATATCTCTAATAATCTCATTTTATATAACTTGAGGTTGCATTGTGGCTATTTTGTTTTCGTTACAATATTTTTTTATTTATTTTATCCAGTAGTCATTTCTCTCTGAACACAACTAATCAAACGTGAACGCGTCAATACTTTATTATTAAAAACTATGTTTACATTAAATCTCTCTCTCCCTCTCTCTCTCTCTCTCTCTCTCTATATATATATATATATATATATATATAATGTACATTTACGTATAGTTTTAGTTAGAGTATCCCACATGACATTGAAGGGTTTAGACATACATTTACTTGCTTACTATCATTTAATATTTTTTTACTACCCTTCCATCTTATTTGAGTCACTCCATATAAGAATATGTATAATAAAATATTTATTTCAACTAATTATTAACTCTAATAGAATAATATTGGTGAAAAATATAAAAACAACAGCTTCTGTAACTAAAATTGTAAAAAATAGACAAATATGTACAACTGGAAACTTATTTTGGGTATATATATATATATATATATATATATATATATATATATATATATATATATATATTATTTACGTCTGTACATTTGTTTACAATGTAAATTTATTTATTTATATTTAAACTGTTAATTAGTTTTTACGTGTGAATACAGTTAATTAAAACTTCACTCCTATGTATTGATGATATGGAAAACATGTTTATTTAGTTGAATTCAATCATTTGAAAGGAATTGATTAACATAAATTTATTTTGCTACAGTACAAAAGAGTACCGTTTATTGAAATAATAGACGTAAAAACTTTTTAATTTGATACACTTTTATTGCATACTCTATAATAAATAATAATAAATATTAACTTTAGTTTACTCATGTGTGTGTGTTTACATATATGTTGAATAGAAATACAACGAAAATCATTTAATTTATGAACATTAATTTAAATTTAATGTTATATTTCTCTGTTTCAATTTATAGCATTACATTACTAAAGATTATTGTAATTATACTAATCATTTATTAATATGAATATTATCTTGGAAATTATAAATATCGTTATATTTTAATTTAATGTGTTTATACTATTTATGCCTTTCTTTTTTCAGTTAATAAATTTTAACTAACTTGCCATCATATTATTTATTAAAGATACATCGTTTTATATAAAAAAAACAATATTTATCTGTATACTTATAAAAAATATATTAGATGCTACTGACTATATTAGTATTTATTAGAAAATGTAAAATGTACGAGGGTCATTTGATAAGTATAATAAAAAAGTAAGAAAAACTAAATTAAAAAGTTTAATTGAATTACTTATTTAATTAAATTAAACAATAAATAAATTTACCATACTTATCAAACGACCTCGTGTATTCCAAAATGTTATACTTCAATCGATCTAATGCCTGTTTGTTTCAGTCAATTTTCTTATTACTTATGTTTCATCTATCCATGAATCTCATTCTGAGCCATTTTATATATCTAGGCTCCTAATCAATAACTTCCTTTCTTACTAGATAACCGTCTAATTTCCATTTCCAATTTTTCACTTTTGCCATAACATCTATAACTTTTTTAGACCTATTTATTTCCCTTTATATCTTTTCGTATTATATCTAAAATACATCTTTCAATACTTCTTTGTGCTATATGGAGCCGTTGAATTATTCTGTAATTCACAAACCATACTCTATTATCACAGGTGAGAACAAATAGGATGCATCGAGTTTATCTTGACTTGTCAAGAAAATAATAATATCAGCAGAAAACCATAAAAGTTATCTTTCATTCTGTACCATTTTATCGTAATTTTTCTTAACACATACATCTCTCTCTCTCTCTCTCTCTCTCTCTCTATATATATATATATATATATATATATATGCGACTTATATATATATTCGTATGTATGTATGTATGTATCCAAGAATCTATATATAGGTCCCACAAGAGTGTTCATAATTGTTAATGTCAATAAGTATAGATGCGGGAGGGGACTTTGAAGGATTACAGCGAACAATTTTCAATACTCAATTTTTGAATACATTACTTAATTGTCTGACCTAGAATATATATATCTATATATATATCATATATATATATATACGTGTAACGATTACCTCCGAACATTTTCAATTGCTAGCTTTCTCTTACTCTTATACGTCCCCCTTTATCTATACATTACTCACGTGTAGCAAGTGGGGTAGTTGTCAAACGTAGCAAGCAGAGGGCGGAACCCCATTTGTGTGTATATATATATATATATATATATATATATATATATATGTATGTATATATATATATGTATGTATGTATATATATATATATGTATATATGTATGTATATATATATATATATATATATATATATATGTATGTATGTATATATGTATGTATATATGTATATATATATATATATATATGTATGTATGTATGTATGTATGTATGTATGTATGTATGTATGTATGTATGTATAATACATTTAGTTAAATTACAGTTCTAAAAATAAATAAGTGCTGGAAATAAAGCATTTCGTTTAAAATTTATTACGTTCACGAAGTTATAATGAATAAATTTCTTTAGCCTTTACCTATATAATGCAAATATTATAACGAACTAAAACTTATTTTTCTCACTGCTTCCATGTTAGTAGATATCACAAACGTTTTACATGTTAAATTTGTATAGAATGCAAATAAAATAGATATTCTATCGCGTATATAGGTATAATACTATTCGTCGCGTACCTAAAATAACATGATATAGCTAATAGTAGAAATTTATAGTTTAAACGTTTACGACACAAACATATACATTGTTATATATATATATATATATATATATACATATACATATACATACACCTATTCCCATATGTGTTCACGTATTTTGAATTTACATATTTGAATTTCAATGTGTACACTACATTCGTCTATAATCGCATTTACTATGTCTAATGCAATATATCTCTATATCGCAATTGTGTATACAATAAGGCTTTTAAATTGTTAGGAGTATCATAGTTTCAATAACATGCTATAAACATTAAATAAAGATATATAGTTATGCTACAAAATGTGTTCTTAAAATTCAAGCCATAATTTATTGAAAAAATTCAGATATATCTAATGCGCCGACTTGTACAGAATACAAATTATTTATTAAACATTTATTCAATAAAAAAAACTTCATTGAAATATATTGAAATATGATTAATTATATTGGAAAAAAATCTAAATAATATATAAATCAGTAGGAATTTACTACTGAAAATTTCTAATAACTGTCTTGTTATTTATATAAGAAAATGAAGTTAAAAATTATATAAGATAAAAACATATCTAATACATTTTATCCGAATAAACAAGAAAATGTGTAAAACAGTGGGATAAGAGTTTATAGCAAAGACCAAAAAATGACCGCTGAATAAACTTTTTCTATATATATACATGTGCTCTAGGGACTTGGAACGGTCACAACGAAAACAATACGTAGTCTGAAGAGAAATTCGTTAAACTAACACAAAAAGTCGCAGTATGGAAAAACTTTTATAAAATCTTCTATTAAATATGATTTGATAGTGTATATACTTTGAATGGAAATGTTTTTCTTTTTGATTTTAAGAAACATATTATATTTTATTTTATTATTGCGGTAAATATTATATTTTAAAAATATATGAAACAAGTAATGTTCGAAAATAAATAAATTTAATTTTTTTCATGTAAAAAAATTCATTCTTAGATATTTAAAATTAAAATTCAAAGCAGTTTTTGAACTAAATATATGAATTGTTTTATAATTATGAAATAATTGATTAAAATAAAAATTACTTACCTAATGACAAATATATGAAATAATTTCGAACAAAATTTGATATATATATATATATATATATATATATAATAATAAGAAAATTTATTAATAATTAAACAGAAACTTCATTTGATTCTACAATAATATATAATATCATAACTATTTTTATTTAAAAAGTTATCATCAAAATAATAAACTTGATTTGTTAGGTTATTAACAAAAATATAACTTTTTATTTTATAAAAAGTTTTTTTAAAAAATCTACTTTTCAATTAATTAAACCTATTTCCAAATAAACAATCAATACTTCAAAGGTACAATATTTTAATGAAATGTTGAATAAATATTTTCTGTTCTTATCTATTAATTTATATGTATTTCAATTAAGATTTCATTAATTTCATAATGATATAATTTCTTGCAAAGATAATTTAGTCTCAACACTAAATTATATAATGAAATTAATATTCTGTTATAAGTAAATGTATTTTTAAATATTTTATAAATATCTCATTAAATGTGTCATTAATTAATTGGAGATAATAAAATTACTTGGTTCTGAAATATTATGCCAAATTTTATTCTGCAGGAAAATGATAAATAATTATAAAATATATATTTAAAAATTAAATCTTTTTGAAAATATATTGACTAAAGATTTAAAAATATTTATTTTTAATTAATTTGTATACATGGATTGTGTATATAATTGTATTATATTTAAACATATTTCTATTTTATAAAATGAATTAAATTTTTAACTTCAAATCTCACATGTAAAATGAGTACTATTTTTCATATTAATTTTTATACAAGTCACAAGTAAAATGATGATAATTTAATTACACATTTTAATAAAAGAAGTGTAGAGAAATGACATACACACACACAAATATACACACGTATCTACAATCAGAAGTCGACATTCACAAATGGGTAGCATTTGACACGATGTGCGTCCCGTTCACAGAGGAAAATTAATGACACCGTAGAAAAACTTCTACTTTACGAGTGAATATACGAAGAAAACAGCACGGTTTCACTACAAAAAGAAAAAAATTACATATTTTTATGATTCTAGGTAACAAAATGAAATTATAAGCGAGTATATCATTTTTGCACTTGTATACGTGATACAAATTAAATAAGCTATTTAATTACACAAATGTTTTCGTTTATATACATATATATATATATATATATATATATATATATATATATATATATATATATATATATATATATAGGTTGGCAAATATCTCCCTTCCGCTTCTTTTTTTTGATTTTCACAGCTATGTACATAGCAAATTCACATATATATATATATATATATATATATCATATCATAACGCCCAGACATCAGTCCACTACTGGACATACACACACACATATATACATATATATATATATATATATATATATATATATATATATATATATATATATATATATATATTTATATATGTTGTTAGATACAAAAGTTTTAGACTAATATAAAACTATCATTTTTATTTTTGAATATAATTTCCACTTGTTTCAATATTTTTTCATAATATATGATTAATTTTTCTATACTATTAAAAGCAATACAATTGTTATATAGATGATATTTTCATTACTTTTAATGTTTTCACACAAGTTCAACTTCAATTTTGAAAACAAAAAGTAATAGGGTGTATGATTTAATTTTTGGAAATCAGTACTAAATATCTACCTACTCAGTAATAATATTCTCACTCCTTCTAGTAATTTTTCTAGTATTTCTCTTGGACAATATTCTTCAATTTGTGTGTTAATAATGAATAATATCCAATATTATTAATATTAAGTTTTTTGAAGTCAGCTAGTAGATTTCCTGGCAATCATTGAAAATGATAGGAATCATCCTTTTTAGGGATTGTCATTTTTAATGAATTTTTTCCATAAATAGAATTGATCAGCCGCCCATTCACTGTTTAATTTGAAAGAGAATCTTCATATACAACATTTAAATATTGTTATTTTTTTAATTTTTTTCGAAAAATATGTAATAACCGTTTTATACTCAATTTTGAACATTTTAATATATAGAGTAATGGATTTCCTTTTTTCGAGACTCACATATTATATATATATATATATATATATATATATATATATATATATATAGAGAGAGAGAGAGAGAGAGAGAGAGAGGTGTTTTTTTAAGCGTGATATAAATTTTAATTAAATCCCTATCAAATATTTTATCAAACCTTAAAAACATCTTTATATATGAATATATATATATATATACATGTGTATGTGTGTGTATGTATGTATATATAAAGGTACGATAAAGGTGTTTTAGGTTAGATAGAACTTTCGATAGAGATTCAATTTAAAGTTCTATCACTTTCTATAGAGATTCAATATATATATATATATATATATATATATATATATATATATACATACATATACACCCAAGGCGCTAAGGACCATGTAGAACCAAGACCTCTGAAAATATCACAGTTATGTAATAGAGTTGTTTTTTACAAAATAAGGTTATCAGTTCTATAACTTACTTCCAATTAAAAGCATTATGTAAAGAAGAGCTCAAATGAGACTGAAAAATGATAATTGGAACCTAATGTCATATCCTTCAGTCTCATTTAAGTCACCTAAATATATATATATATATATATATATATATATATATATTTATAATATCTATTTACTTTCAAACATTCGGAAATTATAATATTATTTGTAATTAGTATTGGTACTGTAGTCTACTTCTCAACAAAGAATTATTTTTCATAATAGCACCATTTTAATTTGTTAGAAATTTACTTCATATTCATTTTTATTAGATGTACATTTGGATGACTATATTGCCATCATCAGATCACGAAATTTCATAATTACGTACTTTGATTATGACAGTATAGTTATCGAAAATTTCATTCGTTTATAAATCTAATTATTATAATGTGTATGAAATTTTTCCCGGAAAATTAATTTTTATTCATGTAATACAAACGAAAAGTTTTTCATAAGATATATATTTTAAAATGCTTACAAATTATTGAAAATTAAAATATTTTTTTGTAAAATTACTTGAACTAGCAATTCAATGAAATCATGTTTTTTAAATATCGAATTATGAAAATATGTAATTATCAAATATTTCTCGATTCATAACAATTTAGAAAATTATTATGTAGACAGATAAATACACTTTTCTGTGAAATTATCTCTCCACATGTCAATTTCCTGGAAAGAATGTTGAGTGATGTTTAGTACACTTACTCGAAGCTCATGCCACTATCACATGCATATCTGTCAATTACACTGTTGAGTTCATCACGTTTGCCGCAGGAGCGAGTGGTTAGCAATTAACAATACCTCATACACGATATGAACGTTATCACACGCTATTCCAATCCTTCGAGCTTACTGACGTTTCGCATGATTTGTCGATTTCGCTAGCAAATTATTGAAATTATTCATTAACCTATATTATTGCTGAGAATATAATATTGATATTTGTGTAAAAAGTTTAACAAACATATACGTCAATATTATAGAAAATAATTATTATTAAAAATATTTTTCCTTATATTCTTAATATTAAACAGTTTTTAAAACATTCGTTTCTATTTTTTTTATATAAATTTAAAAAATCTTATTTAATACCATGCATATTGTTCCACAAAAATTGTATATATTTAGTACGCTTATATTAGATATTGGTGAATTGAAATGTTGGGTCACTAAAGTAATAATACTGTCAATCACTAAAGTCATGTTAGTAAATATTTAGGATAAACCAGAATATCGTATCTAGATTTACAGAGACCCTTGTGAAACTTATATTGGGGATCATAGGTCTTTCTTTGTAACATAACTTCAAAGGTTGCTTATTTATGTAAAACATTCTACATTATATATATAACACTACTATAAACGATTGTTGTTAACTTCAAACAAACATTATATTTTATTAATTACCAAACATTGATGTGAAAACCATTTGAATTGAATTTTAAATATTAAAAAATTAGTCTACACAATGACGAAATTAAACAAAAAAATCGTGAAATTTAAAAATATTTCTAATTAAAAATATAAAATAAAGAAATGAAAATAAAATTAAAAAAAGCGTTCTATGTACTTAATCAGGTATAATAATACTTCACCTAACAATTTTTAATTTGCGTTACAAAAATTGATTCATGCTCATAGTGAAAACACGCTTTTAAAATGTCACAAAGGATTTATCAATTGAAATTATCGGTTTTACTACACCACGTTTAACAGAATTATTTTTCATACATACTCGTGTTTTTAGGTGTGAGATAATTGATTATGTGCGTTTACGATATATATATATATATATATATATATATATATATATATATATATATATATATATATCATAATAATTATACAATATTATTTTTTAAATTATAAAGATGAATGTTGAATATCTATTTATTTCAATGATTTTTAATATAATCTTGAAACAGTGAAGTATTAAATGCAAACATTAATCAAAAATTTCTTATACATGTACATAAGTGTACAAAATAATTATTTATTTAAAAAGAAAAATAAACAAGGAATATTTTAAAATGTTTGTAGAAAAATATTGAATGATTTACATTTTTTGAAATTAACACGACTGATCAAGCGTTTTTTTAAATTCTTGTATTATTGTATCTCATTTTTTTTAATTAATATGAAATATATTTTAGTTTTTTATTTATTTTTAATAAACTGATTTTTGAGGAATTTTTCTTTTAATTAGTATCAAGGTAAAGTAGTATATTACTTTTTATTAAAAATATACAAAAAAATATTAATATTATTCAAAATAAATTAAAATTGATATATAAAAAAAATATTGAATTAATATTTCATAAATCTTTTAAAATAATCGGAATAGATTTAATAAATGTTTAATTTTTAAAACACAAGCATAATTTCAATTTTAGACAATTTAAAAAAATAATTTAACACAAGCATAATTTAAATTTTTATACAATAAATTTATTTTATTGTTTAAAAATCGAAATTTATCAAATTTAATTTACAAAAGAAAATATTCAAAAAAATTAATTTATTGTATTTCTAATCATAGTTAGGAAAACACTTATAATCTAATAACTTTTTAATGAAATAAATATCGACGAATTCGACTATATATAAATATCTAATAAAACATTCTACTAAAATAAAACTCTTTAATCGATCGAAGTAATACGTATAAAATAATAAAATTATAACAAAAATTTATTTTCACATTGTTCTTATTATATACTTGAAAGTAATTGATAATAATTATAAGCAGAAAAAAATATATACTTATGTTTTCAATATATTATTTATTTATTATATAAATTATTCACCACACACTAGAAATTATAACTCTAATAATATTTAAAAGCTATTGGCATATACAAAAAAATATATTTTTTAAAATAATTTATATCCCACAACCACTCACCGTCTATAGGTTATTAAAATACAATGTACTATTTTATATTAAAAATAATCAAGTGATTAAACTTTTTAAAATATTTTTTATTAAAAAAAGCTTTTATAATATTGAAAAATCATTAACAAAGTTTCATTCCAATTTTATTTTTTTATAAAAAACTTTCAATGTTTATTATATTTTAAAATAAATAAAAAGATCTATTACGAAATTATCCAATCATATTAATGTAATAGTTTCAAAATCACAACATACTATTATGAAATAGAAAATAAATTGATATTAACAGTATATATGATAACAATTGTAAATATTTCTGGAGTCAAGAATAAAATTTTCGTTGCAAATGTAATTAGTCGAATTGGAAAAATACTGTTGTAAGTAATCGATAAGGCAAAAGCAGCTGAACCGTATATATTCAATACGAACTTCTCAACTTATTCCACCCGAAAGTTTCTAAAAAGAAAAAGACTTTAACAAAAGAAATTCAATTTACCATTTGTCCTTATAGCTTATTAATCAGTTTACATTAATGAAAAAAATTATTAATTTTTGGATACAAACTGTATCTTTTTCTATATGTTATCTCTTTCCACTTTATGTATATATATATATATATATATATGTTTATTAATGTAAGAATCATAAAAATGTTATAATTGATTCTAAGCGGTATATTGTTTTTTTTAAATAACTCTTCTAATAAAAGAGGTAAAGATTAAAAAAAATAAAACAAAATTTGTTTTAATCAATAGTAGTTCGTTTTAATAAAGAGAATAAATAAATAGTGAAATTGAGAGTCATTTTCGCTAAAGAAATAAGTTCTTACTGAATTGTTTACTGTCACCTATAAAAATATCCAAATCTCTGAAGTATAATGATAAATCAATAAAAATAAAATACCTATGACTAAGTTAGTTTTATTTCATTTTTTATAATTTTATCTGCATATGTTTTGAGAAAATTGAATAAAATAAATGAAATATCTAATGAAACTAATTAAAAAATTAACTTGAATATGATTTATAGTAAAAAAATTTCCAAGAGAAAGAATATATAACATAATTGAATATCTATTTTTATTTAAATGTACTTGAAATGAAAAAAATACATTACTGAAAAATTAATCAATAAAATAAATTGACTTAGACAATAGATATAAATATTTTAAGACAAATAATATCAAACATACTTCTTTTGGTACTCAATTTAAAAATAAAACATAAATTATGATTCTTAAATAACTAAACTAATTTAGAAATTTTAAAATAATAATAAAAAAAACTAAATACAAATTATTTTTGGTTAATAGAAAAAATAAAACAATAAATCGTTTGAAATAGAAAAAGAATAAATGTTATACAAAAATAAAGCTACAAATAACATAAAGCGTATTTGTTATTTTTGCAATATATTCGATCAATAAGTATAATATCGAAAAACATATAATTCTTTTTATTATTTAATTGTAGCTTATTCGATATTTATAGAATTCTATATTAATGTATTTGTATAATTTTATAATAAATGTAATTAAAGTTTCCAATTACAAAAATAAATGAATATATAAATGTGAATTAATTTTACTACCTAATTTGAATTAAATTAATCTACAAAAATATAATTAATTAATAAGCAAAACATGCAAGAAGAATTGAATTAAAAAATATATTTTATTTTTTATTTTATAAATGTTACTCTTTTACTTATTAATCCATAATATATATATATATATATATATATATATATATATATATATATATATATATATATATATATAGTTAAAAATCGTACTGATAATTCTTAATTATCGCACATATAAAAATTTACTTTGTTGTAATAAAAAATATGAGAAAAATATAAATCAAAATATACTGTTTTAATAATGTGGGAATATATACAGATATAAAATATTTTATTTCTATTACGACGTTTCAAGTAAAATACTATTATTTTTATATAGTTGCAGGTTTTAAACTTTGTATTCTAATAATAGTTTTAATAAAATAAAAATATAATACAAAATTACATTTTGTAACGCATATAAAATATCTGTTGTTTATTAAAAGTAATAATCATTTCATAATAATGATTATAGAGAATTTTATTTTTTGATTCTGATATGGTTCAATTTATTTTCAAAAGTAGATGTGGTTTAGAATAAAGTTATCTTACACTTCACATAAAGATATGAAGTTCAATAAAAAATGATAAAACTTAAATTAATAAAATATTTTTAGTGAAAAACAAGTATACATCAAACAGTATATTTAAAGTATTATTTAATATAATTGAAAATTATTAAATGTGTGCTATATATATATATATATATATATATATATATATATATATAAACTATTTAATATATAGAAAAAAAATAACTAAACTTAGAAATTATTTTTAATAAATTATAATACATAAATTTAGTTATATACGTACTATCAAAAATTTACATTATCATTTAAAAAAAAGTCGTGTTTTTGAGCTTTACGTGTTGAATTAAAAAAATATAATATCGAATTCATTCTTTTCTAACATAAAATTTTTAAGTAATTGAGAAAAATAAAAAGGTTACCGTCTAGAATATCTTCATTAGTTTAAAAGTCATACAGTGGATAGAATATTGTATCGAATATTACAAAAAAATTCAATTCGAAGTGGAAATTTATATATATATATATTCAACAATTTTAATAACTCACTGATTTAAATAATTCTTTAAGTACTGTTCTTTTTTATTTTTAAAATTGTTCCGATAGCGTCATTTTATGTTTTAAAAAAATTATATTAACAATAAATCCTCTTTGATGAAAAATGTTTTTGTATGATGAAAGGTACCTTTATATGATGCTTTGTATATTTTTATTTTTAAGTAATTATTCATACAACCAAAAAAATAGAAGCATATTGAACATTCTTCTTTTTTTAGATAATATCGATTTTGTCTATTCTTAATTTTTAATTATGTAAGTTAATAATTAAATCGCCTAGTAATTATCAAATCTAGACATGTTTATATAGTAAATAAATAAACATGTGTTTGTATATATATATATATATATATATATATATATATATATATATATATATATATATGTATATATATATATATATATATATATATATATATATATATATATATATATATATATATATATATATATATATATATATATATATATATATATATATATATATATTTCTGTGTGGGTGTGCGTGTGTGTATGTATGTAAATGTAAATAGATAAATAAGTGGGTGGATATATCAACCGTACCGCTAGAAGCCAAATTGATTATCAGAGTAAAATTATTGGAAAATTTCTCTTCCATAATAAATAAAAGCAATCTAAGTTTATGGCTTATAACATCTTGATATATTTTTCTTTTGTATATATTTAATTATTTAATGATTTATATATTCAGATAGTATTTTTAATCTTATTATTATAACTTATAAAAAATTGAACTTTCTTTTTCTCTTACTCTTTCTATTTCTCTCTCTATTTAAATATATATATATATATATATATATTGGAAAAAATATTTGACCAGTGCATTCTTTCTGTTATTTCTTATGGCAGTGAACCATGTGTATTAAATGCCAAAATAATGTCACGATTCCAAACAAAACAAATAATCATGGGAAAGTGTTTATTAAGAAAAACTCGTACAAATAAAAAAAATATTTTGTACAACAAACAAAAGTTGCAGACATTAGAAAAGTTGCGAAGAGTAAAAAGTTTAAAATGAAAATGACTGGTCTAATACCAAGTAGTAAAGACCATTGATAGAAAATAGAAATGACTGGTTGGAAACTCATAAATATAAAAAAGCTCGAGAAGAAGTTTATGGATAGATAGAAGAGATTATCTATGAATAGTTAAAAAAATTCGTTGGTGTTGAATAGAAAAAGGCATTGTATTTATGGAAGTAAAAAAATGTTGGAATAGGCCTTCATCTAATAATGGATAGAAGGACATTAATAATGATAATTATTATATTAATAAATACACATACACATATACGTATATATATATATATATATATATATATATATATGCAATATTAAAAGTTAGATAGATTAATGCATGAGAATAAATAAAAATAATTACTTTATATATTGATTTTACTGTTCTCTTCCCATTTTTTAAATTAAGATATTCGTTTCTAGTTAATATTACTTTTTACACATTTATTAAAATTTTAATTAAAATTATTATTAGTATTTAAGTTATTTAAACAAAATAAATAAATATGTTTCGATATGAAAAAGGATTTTCAAAATATATTATGCAAATACTTAATTCGTTTTTAAAGATTTCAATTTAAGCTAATAAATAAAAACTAATTAAATATAAAATTAAGACATATCATTTTTTTAAATATTTTTAAAGTTTATGCTATATTTATCATTCATATATTTTAAATGACAAAATTTTATTAGATTTAAAAAAAAGCATTGATTTTCATATATATATATATATATATATATATATATATATATATATATATATATATATATCAAAATATCATTTCTATACAAAATTAATAAACTGTATAATTCAAAATCCACGTATTGCTATTATTTCATATTTTTCTTCATTGGTGAATCCAGAAGTTTATTACAAAAACCGTCTAGTGTGAAAGAAGCTTACATTCTAGTAAACAGGATTTAGGCATTAATAAAGCTTAAACGCCATTTTTAATTAAAAATTTTTCACTAAACATTTTACATTTTGAAAAACACACATATACATGATTTTAAATTTACTTGCTTTCCATACATATTATACATGAATATACAATTATATATATATATATATATATATATATATATATATATATGTATATGTGTATGTATATACATATGGATGTATGTATGTGTGTGTGCATGTGTATTTGGAGTTGTATAATTAAAGCAAAAAAAAGTAATAGTTACAAATAATATATTGTAAATGTAAATTTATTTTTGTAAACTAATATCAAGAATTAATTAATAAAAAAATAGTATACACCCTTGTTATTAAGCCAAAAATAGTATGTTTTTGATTACATACTTCACCTCTATATTCATCAGTCGTTTATTCCAACAAATAACCTTGAACTTGTTAAAAATAGATTTTAATATTACTTGAAAGTTGATGTTGCTTGTACCTGGGCGCGTAATTTAACTTTGAAAAATATGTTTTTCATCATTTTAATCAAATTCCGACAGTAATATCTCAAAAATTGCTTTCTCGACACTTGTTCAACTTTTCCGGTTTTAATTTATATTTCAATCAACTTCTTGTATATCCATTATAGCATTTCGTGAAACTTAAACCATTTATATAAATAAACAGAACTTTGCGTATTATTTATTATCATTTATCAAAATATTAAAGTTAATTCCATTTAAAGTGAGAAATGTAATTTGAATTGATAATTAATAACTCCTTTTAATATTAACATATTTTATTATATTCCATTTAAATTGCCTTGTTTAAAAGAGCGACGATCTTCAAAATAAATTACTTTTATTTTCACCGCTGATAATTGAATGAAGACAAGCATTCACTTGGAAATTAGCAATATTCTCGAACACATATTTCATCTAAACATACCAAGTGAAGCATCATTAAATAAGCTTTAAGTCTGTACCCTCTGAGTATAGAATATAATCGTATTCGCAGTAATACTGAACAATACCACACTAGACCTACATGTAGAAAACTAATCTACCTACTTTGGATAAATTGTAGTTACAGAAAATTATTGTCGTTAGTCTAACTTTTGTGTTTGGAACAGCACCAATTATTGCAATCACATTTGTTTCAAAAGCTCTTTCTCTTGAATCCATTATAGAATGTAGACAGTGGTGTAGTTGAACTAATAAATATTATGTCACTAGCAACTAGGCAAATTACGTTTTCAACAATTATATATATATATATATTTAGCATAACTTTTTAATCAATCATATCTTTTTAAATAATTTATTTATAAAATAATTTACTCACAACACAAGAAAATATTAAAACAAAAATATAAGATTCAATACAAAAGTACATAATAATTTGAATAAGAATTGAATTTTTTCAAACATATTTTCAATATTCTTTCATATAAATATAAAAAGAATGCAACATAAAGAAATTTTAACAAATGTGATTTTTTATCTTATATTAAACGACAAATATTTTAAAAATAATTCGAGGATTTCAAATTACAATATTTACTAAACTACATTCCTTTTTTAAAAAAATAAACAATAAATATTTTGATTTTAGATTGAAATTTTAATTCAAATTGAAATTAAAAATGATTATTTACATAAAATGAAAATTCATAAAACAATTGAATATTTTTTTGAAAAATATTTAGACTACTTTTAAGTAAAAATTAACTAACATTGTAAATAAATGATAAAGAGGAAATATTTTCTAAGGATTTTTAACATAAAAATTTTCATATTAAGTTTTAGTCATAAAATGTAATAATTTTGAACAAAACCTTAATATATATATATATATATATATATATATATATATATATATATATATATATAAATCCAATTGGTGGAGTAGTGGTTGCGTTACCACCTACCATATAAGAAAATGGGTTCAATCCTCGGTCAGAAAAATAGAGCAAATTAGTTTTTTTAGTCGAGGTGAATGTAACGTATCTCAGGAAGTAAATCCTGATTGAAAAATCCTCACCAATTCACCTGGTCAGCAAGTATGACGAAATATCCGTGAATGGTAACATTCAATAAAGATTTTTCCCCAACAGTGGGATGATGATATAAGCTGATATGATGATAATAATGACATATATATATATATATATATATATATATATATATATAAGTTAAGTGTCCCAAAAGAATCATAAAAAAGATGTATAATACAAATGGGATTATATATAGCAAAACAAATATTTACTTGTTCAATTTGTTTATTTCATCTGATTTAAAATGCTAAACAAGGAATTATGTTCGAACGTTGATTAATTTAAAATCTTATTTCTTTGTTCTATTCTATCTAATATTATTGTAAATAATTAAATTGTTACTAACATGTTACTAATTTAATTTGTGTTTTATAAAAATATTCAAAGTTCAAATTTTTTACTAAACGTTATAATTTTTAAAAATAGTTTTTTTTATATAATTTTTAAAATTTTACTTCTCTCTATAATGTTAGCATAAAATAAACATTTATATACAACAATATACAATAATTAGTAAACAATGTGAAAATGATTTTTCAAATATGATTTAAAAATGAACGAATTAATATTAATTAATTATTTTTATATATAATAATAATTGATTTAATTATTTTCTTATATAATAAAGACATTCTGAACACTGGATAAAGAATTTTATTAATTTTTTAAAAAAATCCACTTTTTTTAAAAAAAACATTTTTTTATTATGTAACTTCTCAATTAAATAATATCGTTAATTTCAACAAAAATATATAACATATTTTTAATGCTTCCTTTTATTATTACTTTATCTTACAAAAATTATCATTTTATTACTAAATATTAAATTTTTTAAAATAGTGAAATAGAACTCACTACAATTATTTATAAAATAAATCTTTTGTATAAAATAGAGTATAGTTGTTTATTAATTAAAAAAATAAATGTATTTAAAATAAATAATTAATAGAATAACATAATTGACAAGAATAAAAAATGAAGAATATTATTTTTCATAAATTGATTTCGATCTGTCACATTTCCACTTTAACAGTTTTAATTCATTTTTATGACAATATAGACAGTTTTATGTGTGTGTGTAAATATATATATATATATATATATATATATATATATATATATATATATATATATAGAGAGAGAGAGAGAGAGAGAAGTATTTTATACGTAATTTTCATGTACTTAATTGAGATTTATTTTTCGTTTATTATAAATTATTATTGTATACAATTACCCATATTAAATATTATTATCCTACAATAATATATGAATTTCTGCTTTCGTTTCATGGAAGGAATAAAAAAATTTCGAAATGAATACCAATATAATTTCCATATTCATATAACATACATATAACTGATAGTACCATCATTATAGTTGTGATCCAGTTTGAATATTTTTCGTACAACACCGTTCCGTACGTGCAATCATATAATAGAAAATCGAATCATCTTACTACCCTTGAGCGTTCAAAACTAGTCTAATATTTGATTTATCATAGCAGTATTCACTCTTCGTATTTGATATGCATTATATTAATAACAACTATAATGTTCGTATATTGATATTCATTATACTACAAATAATCGATATCAATTCGACTATAAACATGTTTTTAACAAACGTGAATTAATTCTAAGTAATTTAATATTTTTATAAAGTTATTTATTTACTCATTTTTATCATTTTCATAAAAATTGTATTGTTAATAATAAAACATAGTTTAAATTTTGAATTTATGATTTATTTCCTGAAAATAAAGTAAAATGTAATTTTCAATAAAAAATATTTATTTTTCCTGAATTTCCATTATCAATATACTACAAAATTACTATATTCTTTTTAACTTTCTACAACCAATTTGAACTTTAAAACTATCATTAGATTATTTCTTTTGTTGTGATTGTACAACATATTATATATTTGATTAAATACTGAAATTTCAAATTGATTAGTGAGTAGAAATTTTAATACTCAACCTAACCTAAAAATAAATTAAATTTACTTTGATATATTTAAAAACGAAATTGGCCGTAGAAGACAAAAAAAATTATACAACAGTCTCAAGAAAATTAATAAATATTAACTTTAAATTCTGTATATAATAAAAAATAAATAAACTATTAAAAACTGAATTAAACATATCAAAGAATAATTAAAATTGTTATATAAATTTATATATTATGTTATTGTAAAAAAGTTATGATACCAAATATTTAATAATATTTATAATGTAGGAAATATTTTTTTATAATAGCTTAACAAGTAATTTTTAATTAGTTTGTTATTAAAGATATGATTTTCAAGAATTAATTATTTAATACGAACTAAATATGTATATAATAACTGGTTTTTAAATAATGATTGAATAAGTACGTACATAGAGTAATTTTTCTTTTTATAATTTCAACGTATATTTAATTATAAAAAATACCCTAATATATTATAGTAATAATTGTTTTATTAATACTACCTCACCATTTATTTGAATATGTTAATTATTCTTTATACTATGATTTTTTTAAAAAAAATAATGATAATTTAATTTATATATAATTTATGATACTTAAAAATAAAAGTTTAATTGAACCATTTTTTATTTTAATTATTAACATTAAAAAAATTATTTACCTCAATTCTAAATATACTATTTGCTGGTGTAACTTATTTAACATTAAATCAAGATAACGTGTGATAAAATTCTTATAGAACTTCGAATTTACTCCTTAGATGGTTTAGTGATTTATAGTGAAACGCTGTACAAAGGACGATATTTACGATTCGTTTAAAAAATTTTAGTAGCATTTTTTACTTACATATATATATATATATATATATATATATATATATATATATATATATATATTTATATATATATATATATATATATATATATATATATAAATTAAATTTATAATATCATATTTCAATGCAGAATTTAACATTTTTAGTTAAAATTTATTAACTGATATTTAACACATTTCGTGCAACGTTAAACTTCCTGATCTAGTTATTTAATACTTTCGTTATTAATCCATACTTTAAACTCCAACTATTTTTATACTTTGTATCAACTGAGATACTTTTAAATATTTTACTCATATCTTAACATAATGAAATAAAAAAATTACAATTAAAATTCATATTCGCAATAATGTGAAGTAACACACACACACACACACACACACACACACATATATATATATATATATATATATATATATATATATATATATATATATATATATATATATATATATATATATATATATATATATATGTGTGTGTGTGTGTGTGCTTATTTATTAAGGAAAAGGTGAGAATAGAAAGATAAATATAAATTATAAAATTAATATAATTTACATTTAAAACATACTTACATATTTATTCTATTATTGTGGATGAAGTATAATTGAAGAAATAATAAATATTAAACACTTCGCATATAATATCTATTTATACTGTGGCACTATTAACTTTATATATATATATATATATATATATATATATATATATATATATATATAAATCAATAGAAAAAAATATAAAATATTTTTTTATTTTATGTAAAATATTATTACTCTCTGTATATATAAATGGTAAAATGACCAGATGATCAATGTCACATAAAAATAAGTCTTCCAGAAAATATTAAATTTATTATACATTTGAACTAAATAAATTACATATTTACAATAAATTAAATTAATATTGTTGTTATGATCTGTAAAACATTAAAATATTACTAAATTTAATTAATAACCGTCAACGTTATAACATTTCCAAATTTTGACAAATATAACAATTTATTTATTTTTATAAATAAGTTAATATTCAATCGACTGTAAATAAAACTTCAATTATATATTGAATTAAAATAAAACAAGGTTAAAAGAATTGTAGTTTAAATTTAAAGAAATTAAAAAGAATATAGAAAAACTAATTCACTCTTTTAAATAGTTACAAGTGATAAAATTCATAATAGTTCATTGAGTAATATTGTATTTTTTTCAAAGAATATGTGAAAAAATACAATATCTTTTTCATACACACACACACACACATATATATATATATATATATATATATATATATATATATATATATGATCCTGATATCAATTATGAAATTAAAATAGCCTTAATTCATTTTCCATATCCATTAAGGAACGGCGTTGATCCATAAATATTACACAGTTCAGTGACTTAACTAATTCCGCACGCTGAAAAAGCATAAACATCTAACTTCCTGCTTGACCGAAACGACTAAAATAACAATAATTCACTTTAACAAACATGATAGATATAATCCCGTCAAGAAAACGGTATATTCCATTCTGTATTGTCTCCCCTTGTAATGTAATTAAACCCTTTGGCTATACTGGCCAACCGCTTTACTCGTTATACATATTAAACAGCTTTATACATAGACATTTAATATTCACAAAACAAATAGGATAACATTCTAACGGTTTTTTTCCATTTAATATTTTTACAACACTTCAACGAACAAATCAATATAATATGACGAAAATAATAGAAAAACTTTTACATTTAAATACAGATTTCAATTTTGTGTGAATAAACAGATTTTTTGTTAACTAGAAAAGTATCACATTGTCTGTACTCTTTATTGATATTGTTAACTCGAAAATAAATATTGTATGATATAGGATGCTATTTTGTACATTGAAATATGAATTAAAAATAAACATTGAAAAAACGAACAGCAGGAAAAAAGTATACGTTTTCAAATAAAAATGCATAACATTTGGTTTATTGACAGATTTTATGAAACAAATGTAATCCATCTATATTGACAATTTTTTTGGTCTTTTTTTGAAGAATCATCGATAGCAGTTGTAATGGGTCATTACCCTGTTTATCTAACTTTAAAAAGTGTATAAATGTATACTGTCTGAGAAATATACTGTCGTTCTTGAAAAAATCTAAATTAAAAATTATCTTTTGATTGATTTATTTCAATTTATTAAATCAATATCAGAAAATTTATTTAAAATACGATAACATTTTGGAAATATTTTTTATTTTACATTCGTTCTCGAAAAAAATGTAATAAAATATGTATTCCATCATCTATGAGTTGACTTCGTTGAATAAGTCATTTTTTAAAAAACTTTATAATAAATTTTATAATTCAATTTTCTTCATCTTAGTAATTTTTAAGATAAACTTGATCGAAAAATATTTTTCCTATATTAAATTTAGTTTTGAATTTAAAAATATCGAAATAGAAACACTTTAACTTTTCAAAATGGACTTTAGAAACGACACTGAGTTGAGCGGTTTAAGATTTTTAAAGAAAGCAAAACAATAGTAAAAAATGATGAAATACCAAATAGGTTTTTTAATTTACAAAATCGATGAAAAAGATATCCAGATTCGCAAAATTATTCATACCAATCACCAACTGGCTATTATAAAAGCTATAGAAGAACGAATTTTATATAAATCCTATAAATTTTAATAATTATAAATTTTTAAAAAAATTATAATTTTACTAATGTTTTAAGTATCATAATGCTGTAACGTTTTTGTGATTTTTTCTTCAATAACAAAGTTAATCTCATTTTTCAGTCACGGTATTTATATAACTTCCCCTCTCACTTTTTTTGATTTTTAAAATAAACGAATATATATATATATATATATATATATATATTTATTTATTTTAATTCTGAATAAGAGACATTCTTTTATCTGATCATATAAATCATTTCCAAATGCTCATCAGAACAGTGTATTTATCAGATTCCAATAAAATTGAAATTTAATCCAAGTTAAGTCCGTTATTTTTGATTGGTGCTAAAATAATTGTATTTTTATTTTATTTATATGTACATCGCACAGTTTATTTTTAACGGAAGTATATATATATATATATATATATATATATATATATATATATATATATATAAATGATAAAATGTGAAATTGTTAAAAGTATTTTATTTTATTTCTATACTCTATTATTATATTTAGTTCTGTTTTTTTAAAAAATACTTATTATTTTTGCTGTATCTGATACAACAAATTTAGACACTTACTTTAAATCACTTATGTATTAAGTATATTTATCATATTATCTGATGATAACTGTAATACTGAAACTGTGAAACAGAAAATATAGTAATTATTAATTATTCAAACATTTTGATAAACAAAATAATTTTTCTCGTGTTTTTCTCACATATTTTAACATTTTTTATAGTCATCCATTTTCCAAATTAGATCTTGATATTAATTGAAATATAACTCTTTAATTTTTTAAAATTATATTTATAATTATATTTAAATATCTATATGAAATATATTTGCTTTCTCAATTTTCCAATTTATGTTTAATTCATTATACACAGATTTGATTACTTTGATTTCAAATGCTGTATTTACAATAGTAACATATATATATATATATATATATATATATATATATATATATATATATATATATATATATATTAAAAAAATATTATCGAAAAAAACAAATTATATATTTGCTAGAAATAAATAAAGAACCAGTAATGTTTAAAGAATACATTATTTTATTTATGAAGCATAAAACAAATTTTTTAAAATATAATTTTTCATATTAATATATTTTTGATTTTTTAAAATGTGAATGTTCAAAAACTACTCAAGTAATTCAGAAATATATTATAGAAAAAAATGTAGTATACTAAATATATAAAATACTATAGAATTTTAAGTTAACATATTTTCCATGTTTATATTATATATATTTTCTATATTTTATGTATATAAAAATATACAATTTGTGTAATTAGAAATTTTATATAGAATAATTAAAAATATAATAAAACATTTTGTACTTTAAAATTATTATTAATATATGACAAAGTATGTAATATATAACAACAAAAAAATATTTCATATTCCAAACTAAATATGATACAAACATATTACAAAAAAAAACATATTACCGCTACATAAGCATTATGTGTTAATATTAATTTGAAACGCTACTATTTAACTATATAAATGTAATAATTATTATTTTACATCAAGCTATACACTCTTAAACTACTTCATTCTAGATGAACTCAAAAATCAAAGGCACATTAATATATGATTTTACTAATGTTGTACTACAAATATATAATTTTAAACTTTAAACCCTCAAAGCTCACTAATGAGATATAGATTACTCAAAGTAATTAAAGAATACCAAAACAATTTATTTTTATTTAGAAGACTAAAAAATATCATTTAACAATAAACAATTTCAAAATATTATAAAATAATTTTATTTCTTGTAAAATAATATATACGAGGTCAGACAATTAAGTAATGCGACAAAATTCAAAAATCGAGTATATTTAAAAATTAAGGTACATCGCTGCGATCCCCTTCAAAGTAGTCCCCTCCCGAATCTATACACTTATTCCAGCGAGTTTTCCAGTTTTCGTAACAATTCTGGAACACTTCTTGTGGGACCTCTCTGAGTACCTTCGTCACAGATTCTTGAATATCATCAACGGAGTCAAAATGTCGACCTTTGACGAATTTTTTCATATGGGGGAATAGGAAAAAGTCGCAGGGTGACATGTCCGGTGAATAAGGCGGTTGTGGTAACGTTGCGATGCCTTTAGACGCCAAAAACTGAGAGACACTGAACGCACTGTGACAGGGAGCATTGTCGTGATGCAGAACCCAAGTCTTCTCGATCTCTGGACGCACTCTGAGCACCCTTTTTCGTAATTTTTCGAGCACATTGCGGTAGTATACTTGATTTACGGTTTGTCCAGGTGGTACGAACTATTTGTGAACCACCCCTTTGCTGTCGAAGAAGCAAATCAACACGGTTTTCACTTTGGACTTGCTCATTCTCGCCTTCTTTGGCCTTGGTGCTCCAGGTGACAGCCACTGTTGGCTTTGTCGTTTAGTTTCGGGGTCAAATTGAAAAAACCAACTTTCATCACCAGTAATAACTCGATCGAGAAGAGTAGGATCACTTTCAATCTGCTCGAGACAATCTTGAGCGATGTTCATTCAATTTCTCTGTTCCATTTTCGTGACATGCACTACTCGCGCGTTGTTACAAAACACTAAACAGCTGGCGAAGAAATGATCGTACGAGGGTGGTCAAGGTCTCAATCGAGAGAGTAGGGATCTGCTATTACGGTGGCGGAGTTACAGGTTCGCAGTGTTACTACAGGCCGAGAAAAAAATCGGTCGCATTACTTAATTGTCTGACCTCGTATTACTTCAGAAAACGATTTCTTGTAATGGAAATACTAGAATTGTGAAACAAATAGCGTTTGAAATTAAAACTGAAATATATTTTATAAAAAGGAGTATTAATAGATTTTATCTATTTAATACAAAATATACATTTTTTTTCTTTAGAGTTTTATATATAAATATAAAATTTATTGTCCATATTATTTTATTTACAGCGTCTTTAAATACTAATAGTTCATTAAACGATGTTATAGAAAAAGTATAAAAAAAGTGATGTAAATTATTAAATACGTATATTTCCAAACAATTTCTTAGTAATGGAAAAATAAAAAGAGAATCTGGCTAGAAAAAAAGCGTTAAAATAGAATTGGCATTTGTACATATACACATATTCCAGCAGATAATGGCTAGTCACTGAGTGGGCTCACTCGAGTGTAGAACGCTATTGACCAACACGTCCCTCAGGGCGTCTACAGTCATCGCTTGGATTCTGTGTTGAAATCGATATAACTTCATATAAGAACACATACGATACGTTTATTTTTATGATAGCCGCGAGATTACATGATGCGTATTGTGTCACAACGTTATTTCACCAATTTATTTCCTATTATAAACACATGAACAAACCTGTGATCGAAACACTTCGTTAAAATTGTAACACGGCTCGTGTAAGCGTAAAATAAACCAGATACATGTGCAAAATATACTCTTTTCAGATACACAACATTAACGATACATAAAATGAATTTATTTCAGTGTCAGTTGACTTTATTTGCTTGTAATATATATCTCGTAAAAACAAAATTATATGTCGAATCAAATGCTTGTATATTTTTTATTATTGAAATAAATATAGAAAATTAAATACGATTACATTACTTTCAAAATTTTAAAGGTTACTAAAATTATAATTTTATGTATAATGTAATTAGTCTATGTTTCAAATTATGAATATATACACACACTCATTTATATATATATATATATATATATATATATATATATATATATATATATATATATATGCTTACATCATAAAAGAATGTACATATGTAGTGTGTGAAATTTAAATAGTGTATTTATTACTGTTTATACAAAATCATAAAAAAGAATTTGCTCGTTTCACTTTGTATGAATATTACATATATAAAAGCTTTACTGAAATACTAAAAAAATATGGATACAATATATTCATAAAAGAGTTTGAAATACTAACATGTAATTTTCATAAAAAAAATACTATGCCCAATATAACGAGACTTTATTGCTTTATTTAATAATAATTTAATTTTTATTATTTCCCTTATACAAATTCACATTTAAATATGATATGTACATACAAATTTTTGAAATAATATAAAACATTTATGTATTTGTAAATATTTTTCTAATTAGATTTTAACTAAAAATTAATGTCCTTTTTAAATGACCAATGTACATATTTTTTTAAAAAAAACAGGTTAGGAAAAATAACTTGTTATGTAATCTCCAGAATATCTATTTATTTTTACATATAAACCAAAAACATGTGTCAAATATGACTAAAAATGCTATTTAAATTCCACAATTAGCTATATATATATATATATATATATATATATATATATATATATAGTTTGTGTGTGTGTGTGAAGGAGAGAGAAAGAGGGTACAGTTAAAAATAAAACTAATTAACGTAAAATACAAATAATTATTTCGCACAATAAATAATCACCTCAACACCACAAAATATTATTAGTTCAATAATTAATTATTGTTCACTTTGTTTGTTTAAAACAACGATAGAATAATGCGCATTTCGATGGCAATGCCATCATCATCAGAGCGCTATGTTACAAATGTATTGTAGTGTTGAAGTGGTAATTTATGAAAAATGTGGTTTCTATGAAAGTGAATTCCCTTCCATTTTAAAACAAATTAGTAATTTCATTTATAATGATGAAAATTATTTAAAAAGATTTGACAATTTAAATAAAATATTTATTTTCATAAAAATCTAAATCAATCAAAGAAATAATAAAAAATAACATTTTTAATTAAATAATTACAATTATGAATCAATTAAAAATCGAATTAAAAATTATAAGAATTAAATTTTAACAGAATTTATTGTTACAAAAAATAGTTCTTCTATTTTTATTGCTTTATATATATTTATTTAATTATTTATATATATATATATATTATATATATATATATATATATATATATATATATATAATGTGTATTAATGTGAAAATCATCAAAGCTATTTACAAAAGCAATATAAGTGTTTAATACAATAAACTTGGAATCTGAAGAGTTAAATGCAAAAGGAAAGATATTTATTTATTTACAATTTGCTGACGACAATATTATTTTATTAATAAACCGAAATGCACTCGAAAAATAATTAAAGGACTTAGATAAATAATGTCAATAAATGGTTTTATAAGTTACCACAGCAAAAAAAAACATAAAATAAGAGTTTATTAACTACAGGAAAATCGAATTAAAATGAATAGGAATAAAAAGTTAAAAACTAGATATATTTAGGATAACTCGTAAATATAAGAAAGCATTTATAAATGAAATGAACAAGACAAAAATATATTAGTGTCGATTTAGAAGAAATGCTCATACATAGAGTAGAAAATTCCTTTATGTTTGAAGAAAAAAGTTTTTATCTAAAGTATACTGTTTGTTCTCAAATATGATAGTGAAATATTGGCCTCAAATTCTAGAATAATTTAGGGAATATAGACAACTGAAAAAAGAGGTCTGTGGATAGATGAGATAGAGACACGAAAAAAATTATCAGTATAGAACTGAAGAGGAAATCATTGAATCGCTGAAGATGAAAAGTTTTAGGAGATGTCATCATGCTTTAGAAAATAAATGGAAAATTATGATTATGATGTAAGTGTATGCGTATTTAACAAAAAACATTTGTCATATTGTATTAAAATATTACTCGTCGAAAAAAAATTACTATATATTTGGAAAATAGATACTTTAAAAATATTCAATTAATACTGTTATTATTTTGCTGAATAATGAAACAGTGTTTATAGTATTAGTAATATAATAAAAAAATATTTATTTGTATTTATAATTTCAAACCATTACTATATATTATAAATATCTATAATTGAAAATACTATCAGATATACTGTATTTATATATTTTTTTTATTTTGTATAATTTAGCAAAAATATAATCAAATTTCAAATATTGTAAAATCATGCAATATAAATATTGAAACGTATTTTTAATTCAAAAAAATTCGATATTTTCATGTCATTTATTAATTCTTTATTCCGCAGACAAATGTATAGTTGGATTTCAATGTGTATTTTAATAGATATTGTATAGAAACATATATATCTTATAAGCAAATATTTATTATTCATAGTTTTAACATATATGTATTTATAGTTTTTTAAATGGAAATATTTATTATATTTTATTTTAATAGAAGAACTAAAAATATTAATATTTTATAAAAATATTTGTTAACTACAATCTCGTTTATAAAATAAAGAATTTGTTAATAAATAATTTTATATTAAAATATAAACTAGTAAAAATATAAAAAGTAATCCATGTATATCGAATATTTTTATATGAATTTGAGATAAATTCCAATACTATATTTATGAAAATATTACATGTTCTTTAAGTTATGTATTTATTTAGGTTTGGTAAATATTTATTTATTATAAACTATACTATTTTATGTAAAAGAAAAGAATTGATTAAAAATTTAAACAACATATATAAATTATAGTTCAGTAAGTATGATTAAAATAAATATAAACATTAAATATTTTATTAATCAAGCAATATCGAACGCTTACTTCGAAAGATATCTTTATTAAAGTTCATAAAACAATGTACATAAATATATTATTAAATTCACATACACGTATCGATTACTGCGTTTATGACGTTATCTTGAGAGTAAACGCGCCTTTTCTGAAAACGTATGTGATTAGCGAAACAAACTTTAGCCAAAGTGAAACACATCAAAAGTGATGTGTATTAACTTCAGCTTTCTTGAATCAATCGATCACTCAGGTATCGTATATCTTTACTTTATGACTAAATATATTATGTCAAATAAATGTTATGCTTGAGAGCTGTACTGAAGTTTCGAAATCGACGAAGTTGCTCATTACTGACGATGAGCTTTGAACTTGATATGCATAAAAAAATATGTTCAGAAATAAATATCCAAACATATATTATATATACAGGGAATGAAGCTATAAAAACGAAGTTGGTTTTCTAAAACAGTTTTATTGGAAAAAATGTAGAAATTACTTTTCCTCTTCGTCTATTTTTATATAATAATATACAAAATATTTTTAAATTCTTATCTTCGTTTTTTAAAAAAAAATTATCGAAATTCTACAAATTGATTTAATTATTTTTTACGACAATATATACAAAATAATGAATATATACAAAACAATACTAATTTATTTGAAAAATAATATCATAGAATATATATATGTATATATATAGGGTCATTTGTCACCCAGATTTATGTTTTATTAAAAATAAAAAATAAACTATACACGTTTTCCTAGACACCACCCTATAGGCATGTTTCTTTTTAATAAAACATAAATTTAGGCATCACATTTGGATGACCCCATATATATATATATATATATATATATATATATATATACACCCGTCCTTCAATTTACGCGAGACTTTTTTTGCGTGAGTTTTTTTTACGCGGCAAATTATACCCCTATTTACGCTGCACTTTTTGTACGCGGTCAGAAAGATTTCATTTTATATAATTTTTCATGTTATTTATTATAAATCAGAGTGACGCAAATTCTTATTTGAACGTATAAAAGCACAATATAAATATATAAAAGGTTGATTATTTTGAATTATAGTAGCGATAGTGACACCGAATAAAATTTATCTACTTTTGTTTTCTAAAATGTCATTATTTTTTTGTTAAGCTATGTAAAATAAATATGTGTTTCTACAACTTTACTAGCTTTTATTTCCAATATTTTGTCTATTGTACTGATAGATTCAATTTATGCGATTTTTATTCGCGTAAATTGAAAAATCTACGTGGAACGGATACTCCGCGTAATTGAGGGACGGGTGTGTGTGTGTATATATATATATATATATATATATATATATATATATTTATATCAAAAATTAAGCAAAAGATATAAAGATATACGCGAAAAGATATATGCGAATAAATTAATTCTTTATTACATAATTATTTCACCAAAATATATTAATTCATAAATTAATTCTTTATTACATAATTTGATCATTATTTACTTGTATGTTTTTTTTTAAATTTTTATACTAGTTGCTTTGATTTTCGTTTCTTTTATATGAAGAATTTTCTAAATAATTATTATTTTATCATTATCCTCATTATCACTTTTCTATCATTAAAATACTAATATACGAAATATATAATAGTTTTAATATATATCTACTTTTACAAATAAAAAATGTAATTGTTTTTACAATTTTATTAAAAATATATTATTTCTCTTCCGTATCAAACGTTTTTTCATCACGTTCGAAAAACACGTCTAATGTTTGCAACTGTCTTTCACTTATCGACTTTTGGAACAAATTGAAACATATATATATATATATATATATATATATATATATATATATATATATATATATATATATATATATATATATATATATATATATATACATACATATATATATATATATATATATATATATATATATATATATATACATACATATATTTATATGTTTTCTATAATTATTTATAATAATAAACCAATATAAATTAAGATCCTAATTTGAAAATTAAATTGATAATGAATTATAAATTACAATAGTAATATTGTCATAAAACCTCTGAATGAGTATGAACAATAAATTGAATTATATTTTAAAAATTCAAAATAAAATTTTGGTAATGTCACAAAATCAAGTTTTATTAAAATGACTAAATGTCTTAAAAAGCGATTTTTTTTAAAAAAAATTAATTATTCTTTATTATACACTTTAATATTTTCAATGGGAATGATATTATTGGTATGGTTTTGAGGATAATGGTATCATTATCATTATCATTATTATTATTATTATTATTGTAATACGTTTACAATTTTATTAAAAATAGATAATAAATAATTTAGAAAAACTGCTATTAAACTATTTTTGGTTATTCAAAATTATTATCCATTTTAAGACTATTTGTAATAGTAAAATATAATAATATTTAATAAAATAATAGATCTTTTAATATAATTTCTTAATATATATATATATATATATATATATATATATATATATATATATATATATATACATACAATTGAGAATAATATTAAGTATCAACATAAAACAAATTGAATTTTAAAAAATCAAGTATATAAAAATTGCAATAAATACAATCTATCATTTACAGATGTTACACATTTTACGGATCTTAAACTAACAATAATTGAAATAAAATATTCACATTTTACTTGAGAGTTATTTTAGCAAACTGTAGCAATTGCTTATTTAATTGCTTTAAACAATTACCCACTTCTTTACAAAAGTATTAATTAACTGCTTTTAATGTGTTTATTTTATGTTAAATGAAAATAATTATCATCCTTTGACCACCTTTCTCCCTTAGTTAATTATTATATAATGTAAAATATATTTGTGTTTCTACTGTACATATTCTAAGATTTTCTTTTGTAATGTATTTATATATATATATATATATATATATATATATATATATATAAATTACAAAAGCATATGTTTCAAATAAGTTCAAAATAATAACAAATAGACAAGTGTATTTTAGTTACTAGGTATTAATTAATTACGATTATTAATATTTACTCTGTACTAAAATTATACACTTTAATAAAAAAAACTGTTAGTTTAAATATCTTAATTGCGAGCATTTAACGCACTTCAAAATGTTTATCAACATATTAAATCTATTAATTCACTTTATTTATTTTATGTTTAATTAATAAAAATATTAAAAATTATAATTTTGATAAATTCAATTAATATTTTTTGCAAATGGGTCTTATCGTTGACAGATTTACATCAACTTGAATATTCAGATATATATGTTAATTTTATTTTATTTATAATAACCATTGTATAATTATTTATCTGTTTATGACAGATTATTTATTTGAAATGAAACTTTTTGATAACAAAAGAAGATATAGTTTCTAATATATTTTATAATTATACACATTATATGAAAATAATATATTTTGTGTAAATTTTGACAGTAATCCATCTGTAGTTTTTACAGTTTCCATTTATATTTATGGATTAAAATGTTGTAATATGTAATTAAATTAAATTGTATTATCCTTCAAAACAAAAATTTTTCCTAAATTAAATTCTATATTTTCAAGTAAATATATAAAAATAAGAGTAGGTTATTAAAATATTTATAAGTATCAAAATAAATTAGTAAATTATTTTTATAAATTTTAATTTTCAAATAATAATCATTGTTTAATTTTTTATGACTATATTTCTAAAACTAAATTATAATTATTAGAAATATCTTAAAATTTAACTAAGTATTACAAATATAATAGTTAATTTTTTGAAATATAAACTATGTATTAATTATTAAAATTATCATTGTATATATATATATATATATATATATATATATATATATATATATAAATTTTTATTTAAATTATAATTTATATTAATTATTATTTTGGAAAGGAAATATTTTACTTTGTTCTCTGTATTTGATTAATATATTTAGTATATTATAATTAATCAATAAAATATTATCTAAATATTATAGAAAATAAATATATAGAACTTTATCTTAAATATTTAAGTATAATTTTATAAATTATATATATATATATATATACTGTATATAATATTTATTTTTAATAAACAGTATTTTTCAAATTTAACTACTACTAGAAGTGTTTACTCAGAAAAATTATAATTAAATTAAGTAACAAAATTCATCATTCTAAAATATTCCTAATTTTAAAATCAAAAAATTTTAATTTCACTGCTGTCTTGGAATAAAATTTTTTATTAAATTATTGTATTATAACCGAGTATTTTGTACAGTGATTAATGTTTGTAAATCTTCTTATAAAAAATTTAAACAATACATTTATTAATATTTCAACTCATTATAATAAATCTTATATTCAGTATTTTCTATTTAATAAACTTTCATTAATTTAATAAATGAATTTCTATGTAAGAAAAAAAACTTATATATTTTTTAACGTAATTTGTTTGTATCACAAAATTCATTCTGCAATAAATATATTTTTTTTTCAAATTTAAACTCATACTTATTATATATACATATGACTCATGAAAACATTTATAGATATATTTGTACATACATACGTACATATATATTTATAATTTTATATACAATATATGTATTCATATACATAATTTTAAACGAAAATAAAGCAGTCTATCTGAAACGTACAAAATCATTCAGAATAACTATTACCTTTCAAAAATATATCAAACGCGGAATCGATCCCCACTCACGAAAAAAGAATTTCTTTGAGAGGACATTCTACCGTATGCTACTCACATTTTCGAATTGTATGAAGTATTTACGTGTTCGTCAATGTGACCTTCCGCATTGCGAGGTGTCCGTCCATGAAACACTTTACTGGAGCTTCAAGTTCATTGTGTGATCACAAGAGCTGACAACTTCAAAAAAAGTACACACGAGATAAAAGTGAATTGAAAATAAGTTGCTTGTCTGTACAACGCGATCCAAGCCCGAACGAACGCCAACTCTTTTTAACACTGCCTGCTCCTGTTGTTATCCAGTGCTTGTTTTTATAAATGTTTTTCTCTTTCTTCGACTGTGTGTGTAAATGGTGTACGTGTGCTTGACATTTATTAAAAACAAAGAATAACGTGAGAAGAAAACATTGTGGACGGATGTTTGTGACAGAACCCGATAGATGATGGTAGTTTTATTGTTGTGCGCACAATGCGTTCGAAAATATTATTAATATGTTTAACCATCTGTATTCTGAATAATACATACAAAACAAAATGAAAATATTTAAACAGCAGAATACATTCAGATGCGATCGTTTAGTATGATCTCTAGTCGATTTTTTATTCATTTTATATTTTGAAAATTCAAACAAGATCGAATGTTTAATGTACAAAATTAATTTAATAAAAAAATTTAATAATTGAAAATATTTTCATATTCTCAATTAACTTTATTAACAATTCATCAAAACGTAGATTCATTTATTATATTTTTTCATAATTTTTTAATTTAATTCAACGATAGTTTAAATATTCTTCGAAAAAATTAAACCATCAATTATAATTTTATATAAAATCAAAATATTGTCGTTGTTTAATTGGATTTAGAACAGTACAATTTATTTATTAAAAGATAAGATGTTTAAAAATTAACTAAAGAAACAAGCAGTTCATAAAAACACATTTGTAGTTCATAAGAAATTTTAATTAAAATAACACAGATATATATATTGATTATCAATCAACTTCATTATAAAAATTATTCGGAATAGAGATTGTACACTTTACAATAATTTCTCTCAAATTTGTACAATATTCTTATTATTGAAAGGATTTTGAAGAATCTTATATCATCAATATTTTTCTATCCCTTCTTGGATGAAGGCCTTTCCACTTTTAGCGATCTAATGCTTTTCTCTTTTATTCCACATCGAAGAATTTTCTCATTTCTCTCTATATATCCATGAGTCTCTTCTGATATTTATGGATTCTATATTAATAATTTCTACTGTCTATCGGCAAAATCGTCGTCTTAATTTATGACCAGACTGTTTCAATTTTAAACTTTTTACTATTATTTTTTTTTGTTATATTCACCTATTATTTCTAACAAACATCCTTTCATGCTTCTATCAATTGCCTGGAATCACTTAATTATCCTATAATTTAAGATCCATATTTCACTACAAGTGAAAACAAATAAGATACATTAATCATTTTTTTAAAAAAAAGAAATATTTGACATTATACTATTTGTGTTTTATTTTTTTTTTTAAAAAAATTGATTAATACATCTATTTGTTTCCACTTATAGTAATGGAAAATAATTCTTAAATATCAGAATAATTCAGCAGCTTCAGACAGCATAGAAAAGAATTAAAAGATGTATGTTAAAAATAACAGGTAGATATAAGAAAAGAAAGAAGTGAATTTTGAAGAAAACCAAAATTATGGTCATTATCATAAGAGTAAAAAAATTAAAATTGAAACAGACCGATTATATACTGAAAAGAGGATATAATAGATAACAGAAATCACTCATTTAGAATCTATAAGTATTAAAAGTTTTTAGAAGAGATCCATGGATAAATGAAATAAAGAAATGGAAGTTTTTAATGTGAAATAAAGAAAATGGATTTTGATCGCTGGAAGATGAAAATGTTGAAATAGGTTTCATCTACAGTAGACAAGTAGTAGGTTGATGATATATATATATATATATATATATATATAATTTTTTATTTGCCATGTTAGTTTATTTTTTTTCATAAATCAACAGTCTATAATATAAGAAAAAATATACGTTTCTCAAAGTAAACATTTTTAGAATATTCTTTTTTAGAACATATATGATTATTCATACATTTAACTAAATTGAAATACCACTGACATAACTCGAATGAATATTTAAAATAATATATCAAGTGTATCTCATAAAGCATATTAATATATACGAGTATTATTAATTATCTACCTTCCTTTATAGCTATATAACTTTATTCAACATAATTCAATTATTTTACGAACTATTGACAAGAATAGAGGCTTACATTCGCGAAGTGAGAATTCCACTTAGGTAAACATTTTTATTAGACTATTTCTATCATGTATATATAATAAAATGTAATTTCCGTAATGACCTGAAAAGGACGACAGTTGTCTGTAACAAATTTTGTTCATATCCGCAAGATGGTGACACGAACATTTGAAATGATTAAACCAAGGGATCGTGCGGTGTCCCTTCCCTATGTCAACAGAACGAGCTGAACATGCACGTTCAAAATGTAATAAAACCAAATGATATTAGCTGTTAATATAGCCCATTATATTTTCGTGTATACTTCACCCCAACTCTCATTCAACAATTCAACACCGTACTCATTTGTGCGTTATCATATATTATTTGTGTATTGTTGTTAGGAAATGAGCCACATTCACAATATTCATAAAAAGATAATTGTATATATATATATATATATATATATATATATATATATATATATATATACAAATATACATGAACTGATGCAAATAAATTGTTTTCCCAAATTTTACTTTGTAGGCGTTAAACAACTAATTTGCATTAATATCCAACTGTGAACTCATGTTCTGTCTTTTTAGTCATGTTGTTTTTGTGTGAGTATATAAAAAAAAGTTTACCACAAACAGCAGTATAATAAAAAATAAATGTGGATTTAATGAAGTTAAATTTTTTAGTCTTTAAAAGTAAAGTGATTTTTCAGAAAAAAATTTCGTCGCTTAAACTTTGTTGAATTTTCTAATACATACACACACACAAACGTATATATATATATATATATATATATATATATATATATATATATTTATTTACAGTAAAAATATTAATTTAAATTTCAAGTCATTTCTTAACTAAAATTTATTTTTAGTTTAAATTAATTAATATTTCTAGCAAAGATGCAAACTAATATAAACAAATATTAGTTTTTTTTATGCAACTAATATTATATAGTTCATAATGTTCTTATAAATAAGTGTAAAAAAACATTTGAGTTATATCTTACTATTTTTTCTAATATAAATTACTGTAAAGAATTTTAAAATAATTAGAGGTGTTAAAATAATTCATCTAGAAAAAGGTGAAAATTTAATATTTTTATTACAAATTCTACTTATACGTATTAATACCGAAATATTTTAAAACTAAATTCATTTTTTCAATAACATTTCAAACTTTTCAAATTAATAGAGTTTGTTATACAGTTACAAAATATTTTAATAAATATTATTTTATGATAGATTTAATCTCCAGATTAAGTTGTCTATTTGTACAGATCAGATTATTATTCTCCAATTCAATATAATTTTTACTCCAATATCATTTAATTTCTGTGACCTAGTTAAAGCAATGAATACAGTGTTACAGTTCTCATATTACTGAATATGAAGAGCAGTGAAGTTTTCTATTTTAAATAGACCATACGCTGATATTGATTTTAATCAAATTTAATATTTTTTCTTCTTTTTCCTTATATTTTTAATACTAAATTAAATTAAAATACAATGTAAAATATTAATTAGAAACAAATATTATTATTAATAATAATAACATCATTTAGAATAGTATACAGCAGTATGATTACTGATAACACATGATAGAATATTCAAAACTGAACAAGAACTAGCATTAGCTCTAGTCTAATAACTGTTTTAATTGAATCAAATTATTCCTTCAAGCGTTCAACCCCACTAATTCATGAAAATTTACCTTTACGTTCATTAGTAACTAACAACAGTTATCTTCATAACATCTAAAATACTTATCTATTATATATATATATATATATATATATATATATATATATATATATATATATAATGTTTTTTATGAATATTAAATTTTAATTTTTCAAGTCATTTTGTAAGACATTAAAAATATTAAATTAAAATTATCTTTTATTAAATTAAAAATATTTTCATTCATTGATTCTATACTGTGGCAAATTTACTTAAATACAACTGAATTATTTTATCCTAACCCTGAAAGATATTATAAAAGTGATCAATAATTACTTATTGTTTACATTATTTCTTTATAAGATAATAAGCATTTCGATAGCCATGATATCATCGTCTGAGTGTTTTATTATAAAATCTAGATTTTAACTCATTAAATTTTTATTCGCCTAGATTTTATATCAGAGCGCATTGATAGTTCAAACTGATCATTGAAATGCTTATTAACTTATGAACAAATTAAGTGAACAATAGGTGATTATTGGTCAATTTTATAATATTTTTTGTTGAGCAGAATAATTCATTTATGTTAAAATGTAAATATTCTCATCGAGTCGTTTCATTTATAATAAAAAACTTAAATAGTTACCTAAATGAGTAATTACCTTTGACGGATTTTATTATTAGAGTGTTGTGTTATAAACTCTAGAAATTTGACAAATAAATCCGTCATAGTTTCAAAACAAATAACTTAAATAGATTTTTATATTTCTTATTCGAAACTATTTATATAAGACAAAAAATTTTCAGGAAAGTGAATAGAATTTCTTTAATTTTAAGGTTATTAAATTGATAGAATGTAAGTACAAAACAGTTAATCAGCAATATTTTAATACTATTTAAGTTTCTATTTCAGAGAAATTTTAAGGAAAAAATTATTAGCTTTGTAGTCAACTAATTGAAGTTAATGTTAATTTACCTGTTGAACAATTATTTTGATAACAGCTTCAATTCAAAAAATAAAAAATTATTCATTTATTATTTAATTTTAGAGAAATAATTTATTTAAAAAACGTACTTTCTGTGTTTCATTACATAATATTACTTATATTTGTTATTAACACATTTATAAAATTAGTTATTATTAATGTCAGTAATATTTGTATAATTAAAATAACACCAAATATAAATCTTTCTGGATGTCAAAATTTGTTTGTTAAGTATGGTAAAAAAGTAAGAAAAACTAAATTGAAAAATTTAATTAAATTAAATAAATAATTAAATTAAACAATAAATAAATTTACCATACTAATCAAACGACCCTCGTATATGGTTCATAGCTATTTATATAATTTATAAAAGTATCTATTAATATATCTGTTGATATATCTATATTTTTCTCTCTTTCTACATATTTATATTCATATATGTATATATAAAGATATATTTATACATGTTCAGGAATAAATACATTTGTAAATATGTATTTGTAACATACAAATTCATACAAAAAATGTATACACAAGAATATATTACACGAGCTATATTTTCGCAACAATAATAAAACTTTTGAAATAGGTAAAAGAAACTTTCTCGCAAAAAGGTGTTGTAGAAGTAATGAAAAAATATGACTATCTGTCCAAATATGTATGACAAATGAAAACTCCACTTCATTATGAAAGAACATTTTTACGTTGTTTGTTTTTTAGAAAAGAAATAATACTTCCGAGGTCATTTTATAATCATTTCTAATAAATATGCAAAACGTAGTTTATACAATTCGAAATCTATACATATGGGCATAAGTAAACTCTAATTAGTATTCATATTAGATTCAAAAAAGGAACGTACATTTACAGAATCAAAACTAAATAACTCGATGCAAAGGGTCACCGCGAATATTATTACTGTAAATTAGATTGTAAGTTGAATAACTAAATTCAAACAATACACGAAACAAATACGAACAAAACGAGTCATATTTATTTGCACGAAACGTCCTCAAAGGCTATTCATTAATTTCAACGCGAACTGTTCACATGAACGAATCTGAAGCAGGCGTACAGGATGGCGGCTCGCGTAAATGATTGCCCTAAAAGAAAGTTCATTTCCGAATTCGATCAAATGAATTCACTCGGCACGACTGGATGCTTTCGTCTAACTAAATAGAAAATTTTGTCAGACATGCATGTACAACACAAGATGAAATGTATTTAATTTCCTTGAAATGTCGACACGATTTGTTCATTAATTTTTTTAAACACGTCTGTTTAAAAATATATTTCAGTTATCTTTTTCGACAAAATCATTTATTTAAACAGAGTTTTTTTATTGGCGAATTCATGTACCCGACAACATTTAAAATGACTAAAAAATCACTTATCAAATATTTTTTAATTGAATTTATATGATTTCACCGTTTTCATTTTGTCATGTTTTCCATTACACAACATTTTTTTTAAGTACGCAAATTTGAATTTGTACAATAATGTTATTTTAATGATTTTTTCGTTTTTTTCATATTTATAAATTTTATATTAAATATTTGGATTTTTGCATATATTACAGTCAAAATTTAAACAATAATTTTTTATATATATATATATATATATATATATATATATATGTGTATATACTTAAATATATATTGATAAAATTAAACATTTAAAACAAATCTAATTATTATATCCCCATTAAATCAATTATGTCAATATATTTTCTTCCTCTCTCTCTCTTTCTCTCTCTACATATATATATATATATATATATATATATATATATATATATATATATATATATATATCATCAGCCTCTTCTATACATAGTTGAATGAAGACATTTCCTAAAACATTCTACTTTGAACGATCCAATGCATTTCTCTTCCATTTCACATTGACAATTTTTTTTTCTATCTCATCTATCTACGATTAATTACTTTAGCCTTTTTATATTTATGGATTCCCAAACAATAATTTCTGTTATTAATCAGTGGTTTTCTTTTTTTTGCTATATGACCAATTCAAACTGTTTGTTCCTGATATAATATTCATAACTTTTATTTTCTTATATTCCAAACATTTCTCTTCTTGTATGTCTGTATTATTCTCATTATTTATCTTTTCATATTTCTCTGTATTGTTTTAAATAACTGAATTATTTTGACATTTAAAATTTATGTTTCACTTACGTAATTGAGAACAGATAAGGTTTACTAATCAAAAATGTTTTTCTTCGCCCTTAGAGGAATATTCTATTGTAATTCACAATATAAATATTTTGTTCCAAATTGACACCATCTTATTTTTTTATTTTATTCACTTTATCATAAATGTTTATTTTGTGTTAATAATCTTTACTAAATAAACATGTTTTTTTGAAAAAATCTATTTCTATTCCTTCTAATTTAATATTTTTTGGATCTACAATTTCCTAGTACATTTCTTTTGTTATATTTTGATTTATCCTACGACATTTTTTTAGTTGTTATATATATATATATATATATATATATATATATGTATATGTGTGTGTGTGTATAATAAACAATAAACATTATTTTTTGCTATTTACTTTAACAAAAGATATAATAAATGATTTTTTTCATTAACAAGGAGTATATATAATAAAATATTTATATTAATATATACAGAATAAAAATTATATATTACATATCTTAACATAACTGACCATGTAATTATGTAAAAAAAAACATAAAATTTTAATTATTTCTATACCAGATAGAAAATTACAACTGGAAGGGAATATATTAAGTCATATTATATGAAATGTCGGATTTCTCATCAGTTTCTCTTTGAATAATCCAACATTTCATATTACACGATATAATAGAACTTTTAAATGTTAAGAAATACTTTTTTTTAATTATATAAAAATCTATATGAAATATTTAGAATATTACAAAAAAACGATACGAGTAATACTAAAACAATATGGCTTCAAAATACAAAACTGCAAACACACTTATTTTCCTCATTTTTCTTAATAATATTTTGTAAGCTATAACCATTCATAAAACATTCATCCACACTAAATTTATATCAATATTGCTAACAAACTGAAATATCAATGAAATTGATTCAATGAAAATATATTCCTCGAAAAGATGATCACACAGATAAGAAAATACGTTTCCTGAGAGACTTCTTCAATCAATTTATTCAACAACTCTCAAATGGTTAAAAAAAGTTATGATAAAATCACTTACAACTTTATATGATGTTTTGAAATATGTGTTTTTACAAATATTATTTTAACAAAAGTTTTATTAAATAGTATGTTTAGAATCATACAGCACACATCTGTATTAAATATTTTTAGTTAAAGAATAATTTATTATTTTTCATTTTCACTTCTGAATCATTAAAAAGTGTTTTATAATCAAATATATTATAGGTAGACAGAAATTCAAGAAAATATTAACAGAGTATTTTTTATACTATTGAAGTATACTAATTTATTTATTACAAACTTTTTTAACAAACTACTAAAATATGCTCATTGTAAATTTTTATTACGCGAATAAAATCGATAATACAGTTGACTTTCATTTACATAGTTTTATTTTAAATTGAGTTTATATTCTAATAATTTATGAAATAGTATCTTGTGGTTATGTAAAAATGTTCTTTTTTAATATATAACAAATCAAAGATAGAAAACGTTTTTTTAAAAAAATGTATATTAATACTTGTAAATGATTTTAAAACTTTTATTGTAACACAAAATGTTTTTCTGGTTTAAATTGCATTAAGTTATGAAGTTTAAATAGGTTCATAATAATAGTTTGTTTTATTATTTTATTAAATATTAACTCATTTATGTGACATTTATTTTGTGGGTTGTGAACAAGAAACTATTTTTTCATGATATTAAATACATACATACATACATACATACATACATACATACATACATACATACATACATACATACATACATACATACATACATATATATATATATACATGTGTGTGTGTGTGCGTGTGCTTAAATATATATATATATATATATATATATAAAGTTTCATTTTTAGGATTTTAATATAAAATAAAATACATTAAGTTTAGAATTTCACATAAAATCTATATTAATATTTTTAAAAATTCATTTAAATTTCCTATTATAACTACTGAAAAATATCTCAAAATATTTATTATATGTCATACAACCTTTCCTATTTTTATAATTTTTACATATTTTGAAAATTTATTAATTCAGTACAATATTTAAATAAATGTGAATAAATTAAGTTTTTTTTATGAATAAAAAATATATTAAAAATCAATTTATTATAAGAATAAAAATATTGTAAAGTACAATCAAATATATACACACGAGCATATACATATACACATTTATATATAAATAAATATATATATATATATATATATATATATATATATATATATATTTATGTAAGTATATATAATTACAAATTAACTACATAAATGAACATGAATTAAGTCTTTCGTGCCAAAGCTATCTGACTGCTGTACACTAAATAGCATCATTAAAAAAGAAAGGTTAAAATGTTAAAATGAAGATGTATGACTTTTCACAATTGAACTAATCAAAACATCAATTTCAAAGTATCTACATTGTTAGAAAATGCTTTGAGTGAGCGATAAAATGACATTTTCATGATATATTTTATCTTAATCTATTGTCAAAAACAATTATATATAAATTTAAGTGGTTAGTTTATATTATTCCTTTCAGAAATTGTACAAATGCAAATAACAATCAACATTCATTGTAACATTCAAGAAATTTTCTTGTATAATTTCAACAGTAGTAACATTACCTATAACATTTTAAACAATACAAATGAATGTAAATATAAAACGATTATCTTCAATAAAATACTGAGATTGACCATAAAAGTCGATTTTCTTGTCTTCGTTACGACCACATAGTAAACGTTACATCTGAGTTTTATAAGTTAACTTTTATGTACTATAAAATACATTGATTTGATGTTCAATTAAACTTAAGGTCAATGATCTTAAAAGTTGCAATGTTATGTATTCGAATATCGTCTTTGTGCAAATACTACGTTGTAAAAGAATGAAGAAGATAAAACTAGAAACATGATTCTATTCTACGACAAATAAAAAAAGATTCTAAAAAGTAAACTCGATTCATATACAGTACTAAAATAGTAAATCAAGGTTTTTGTACAATCTAAGTTTTTATTAAGATGCTTAAAATAAAATATTAGCTATTATTTTTTTTATTTGATAATATTATCAATTTATTTATTTTAATAAATATTATAATGTATAAAAGTGATCAATGAAAGTAAGTCTTTAGAAAATACGTATTAAGTTTTTACATATACATAGATATTTAAATATGCTACAAGAAATTTATAACGAAATATTTTCATGTATAATGTGTAAACGACAAATATTTCATAAATATTTGAAACTTCCTAACTATACCGTAATGAAAGCATAGTTTCAATAACAATGAACATAAAACATGTGAGCACAAATAAACTTCTTGTATTTTATAAACTGAACAATGAATATGTTTTCAGAGATATTTTCACGTTTTAAAAAAATCATTAAAACATTAAAATAATATGATATATACTACTGAGATTCAATTTGACGAAAAATAAATTTTCGAATTAATAATATTAAATATTTAACTGACGTTTGTAAAAATTTGTAAAATTTCATTAGAAATAATTAAAATTCTACTATTAAAACATATTTCAGAAATATAATTTCAAGGTAAATGTCTTTCCTACATGTGTTTCTAATTTATTCTACTGTGGCATGTGCTATAAATTTTAAATAAAAATTAAACACATATAAATTGAATAATAAACGACATTTCATTACTTTCTTCAAGAAAGAAAACATTAGTTTGGGAAGTATATTTTCCACTTGACATAATATAACAACTGGTCGTAAAATAGTTTATATTTCTTTTTTACAACGCAAGAATGGGATTATAAAAATAATTGAGTTATTTTGTATTATGGAACAATTAGTTGAGGGAAGACTGAAAAGTATTTTTTATATTTTATTGTATACATACATTTATAAACACATACGCACATGCATATATATATATATATATCTATATAATTTGAAATTCGTGTAACCCGAAATTTAAATGTTTATTTAACTAATTAGACCGAGTTGAATAGCGATTCTAACGTTAGTAATTTACTGATTTTAACATATAAAACACATGTTTAGTTAGACATTCTCACATTGTCAGTTCTTTGTTAATGATGTGTATAGGTGTTCATGATGAAAATTGCACAGGTTTAACATTTATACAAAGTGTAATATTATTTTACATATAAATTAATTTTATTTAAGCTACCTTTAATGAAGATTTTCCAAATTCAGTTAGATTATAATACTGATTTAATTAATCGCATAATTTTTCAAAACTGGGAAAATATTTCAATTACAGTGATGGTTTTTCATACTAATTAATGGAAAATCTAATGGCATTAATAAACTTTTGTTCAGTTATCTAAGTGTTACAAAATGTTTCCTTTTGAATAGTTTATCTTGTTCAAATAATTAATAAGTCATAAAGGAATTAAAACTATCAACTTGTATTCGTACTATCATACTAAAAATTAAAGAAAACGATATAGAAAAACAAATATGTTATTGTTAATGATTTTATATATTTAATAAAGAAAATGTGATCAAAATATAAAATACATTTTTGTCATGAAATAGCGTTCAAAGGATAGAAATAATCGTAATTTTTATAAATAAGATAGATTTACTAACTAATATTAAGTTTCACGCAAATGAATTATCACCCCTACACCACTGCAATATATTAAAACGTGTTCAATACTCACTTATTGTTCATTTTGTTTGTTTATAACTCTAAGCTAATGCAAATTTCAATAACGATGCCATCATCGTAACAACCTTGAGTTATAAAAGCAAATGTTATAAAGATTTTATAACACAGCACTTTAATGATGATGGGATGGGCATTGAAATGCACATCAATTTATTGTTGTTATAAACAAACAAAATGAATCGTAATTAATTATTGATCATTTTTTATTATCCTATGGTGATAAAGGTGATAATTCATTTGTGGAAAGTTCAATTCACTACAGTTCTAAAACAAATAGTTACTAGTATTGAGACTAAAATTTATACAATAATTAATGAATTTGGTATCTAAAAAAAGAAAGTTTTCAACATTTACTGTACACATTTATTATTAATGTGTAAAAATAAAATGAAACTAAATTAAATTTTATAATATATATAATGAAATATGTTGGAAATATTCTCTCTCTCTCTCTCTCTCTCTCTATATATATATATATATATATATAGAGAGAGAGAGAGAGAGAGAGAGAAATATATATATATATATATACACACGAGGGTCGTTTGATAATTATGGTAAAAAAGTAAGAAAAACTAAATTAAAAATTTAATTTAATTAATTAATTAAATTAAACAATAAATAAATTTACCCTACTTATCAAACGACCCTCGTATATATATTTAAGAATAATAAATAAACACTTACATAATTTGTTTATATTTATAGTTAAAATATAGAAGCGCATTTCATTTTATTTTTTATTTGAACTGTAATAAGTTTTAGTTACATAGTTCATTTTTAAAATAAAATTATAATTTAGAGAATCAGAATTGTATATATCTTATTTTTAATAAAATAAAGACGTATTTCACTTTTCAACTTTCATATCATATATATATATATATATATATATATATATTATATATAGGGTCATCAAAATGAGAGGCCTAGTTTTGTATTTTTTTTAAAAACGTGTATAGGGTGGTGTATTGGGAAACAAGGGAATAGTTTCTTTTTCTTTTTAATAATACACAAATCTAGACGTCGCATTTGGATGACTCTTTCTCTCTCAATATATATATATATATATATATATATATATATATATATATATATATATATATATTCATAAGTTTATACAATATATAGCACATATATGTGCGTAATCAAATCAAGGCGTACTGAAGCTTCATTTATCACCAAAATGAAATGCATGAAATAGAATATGTCTAGATATACGAATCTTGTTATGATTTATTATGATGTGGGTAGATATATGCCTTCTTCGACAACGATTCACTCACAGCAACTAAATTTAATTAAGTTTCAATAATATATATATATATATATCTTTTGTTTTAAAACTTTAATTTATGAAATCTTACAAATGCATATGACAATTTTATATGTATATACGAGTGTATATATATATATATATATATATATATGCAAACTTTTAATAAAATGTCTATAAATTCTAAACTAATTCAATTAAATTTAATTAAAAATAGCATTTTTATTCAAGTTATGTATTTAGTATTAGTCTTTATTTATAATTATTTGAAAGCCCTGTATTTTTTGTGAATATAAATTAAGGATTTTTCTCAACTCATATAATTCTTTTTTGTTTCTTACAGTTAAATACTTATTTTAATTTTAATTAACCCAATTTATTTTAATTTCATTTTCATAATAGGAAAAGCGTTATTTAATTTAAAATATACATATTTCTAACTTTTTAGATAATTACAAGTGTATTACTATATACATATATAATGTATATATATATATATATATATATATATATATATATATATATAATATATATATATATATATATATATATATAAAGGAGAGAGATAAATGTATATAAAATCACTTATATTCACATATTATATTTTTTAAAATATTACAAAAAAATTTTCATATATTTTATAACGTCTAAGAAAATAACTAAGTATACTATCAAATCAAGTATTATTTTTAATAATTTTTTGGACGTAAAAACTGATTTTCAAAATACAAAAAAATAATTTCCTGAATTACATGAATTAGATTATGAGCGTTTGTTCATTAATAAACATATAAGGTTAGATATGTGACGATTAAAATTGATGTTAGGAGAATTAAAAAACTGTATTTATGAATTGCAATGAAAGCAATTTAAAGCACTTAAACATTGCAATTATTATTAAGTATTAATTTATAAAAATTATTTAAAACCTATAATAAATATTTAAAATTTATTTAAATATGTTAATCTTATTTTCTAATAAAATAATATTTTTAATTTAATATCCAGATAAATTTGAAATT
>CP092088.1:27492506-27497506 GCA_029203775.1 Neoneuromus ignobilis
ATATATATATTTATATATATATAGTATATATATATATATATATATATATATATATATATATATATATATATATATATATAACGTTCAAACTTACCCAATATTTATTTTTAAAATATATTTTTTAGCATTAAAGCGTATAATTATATTATTTATGAACTAAATAAAAAATTAATTACTTAAAATAAGACTAAGTATGCAAATTTTCATGATAAATAAGAAAGTTCACGCAGAAAACAAATAGAATAATTAGGAAATGATATATAAAATTCTCAAAATATGTAAATTAAAGTCGCTTTCCCTTTCTCTGTTTTGGTTTTCTTCCTCAGAATATATTTTCCAGTAAATACATATATATATATATATATATATATATATATATAATTTTCAATCCATTATTATAAATCAGGTAAAATGAGGATAATTTATATTTTACACTATATTCTGGTGCGTGCGTGAAACTAAACAGTTTGCGTAATTTTAGGTCTTACATACCTGTTATGTTTTATAATGATATTATATTTTGTATCATGGAAACCCTGTAGTATAATAATAAACACTTATTGATTTTTTTTTTGAATCCTTGATGATTATTAATCAATTATCTTGAATTACAACAAAACAATAAATATATCTTACATTTTTATTATGTATTGCATATTATATTTTTATGAAGAATTAATAATTTATTTTAATTTTAAATAACAGAATTTTTTATATAATTAAATGTAAAACTTAATATAATTTAAAAAATTATAATTTTCAATCGACATAATTTATTTTTTGAAAAACTATGTATTATAGTTTTAGAACATTACAATTCTACTCAGTTCTCGTGGTTTAATTTTCATTGTATTGTAACTTGTGTTCGTAAACTAAGAACTTACTTATCGAATTGACACCTGCAGATTATAAGATTTAATAAGGATTATCAATCCTTACATACATTTTGAAACAACGTAGAACATGCAATCAATTGATACTGTAGATTATTTTAATTAGATTAGATTATTGGCACTGTTCATCGATAATTAATTAAATTATATTTTAAAAAAGAGTTACATTAAATACACACACCCACATATATATATATATATATATATATATATATATATATATATATATATATGTGGGTGTGGGTTTGTGTGTGCGTATATATTTAAATGGAACAGATGTAAAAAAATTCGTCGTAATGGACTGGAAGAGAAAGGCATTTTATCGGTCAAAATGGAAGGTTTTGGGAGAGACCTTCATCTAGCAGTGAATAGAAAAGTACTGATGATGATGATATGTATTGAATTTATACACATAAATACATGTATGTCTAACATATGGATATTATTTGTGTAATATATGTTTGTTTATGAAATAATTACGATATAATAATATTTTAAGAATATTTTTTTATAAATAATCATAATTAAACTTGTAGAAGTTATTTAAAATTATTTTTTATTATCAATTGGAAAAATTGGTATATACATATAAATGTTTAGATAATTTATAAATATAATCGAGAATGAATCGCCCTCATTTTCGCTATGTTTTATTATCCTAAATATGATTAGTTTCTTATGAATGATATTGTAATTGAATATTATAAATATATTCATCGACGAATACTGATAACTAGCAATAAATATAAAAAACTTTTTGAAACATTTGAAAAAATTATAATTATTTGTTTATTTTTATCTTGATCGAATAAAATAATATTTTTTTTTAGAAATAAGATGGTAAGACGTAGAAAAAAATTGTAATTTATAAAAACGCTGATTCGCTATTCAATAAAAAATATAAAAAAATATTATTACTTAATCTTGAAATAAAATATAACAACTTTTTTATAAAATCAGCCTAGTGAATTTTTTTGCCTAGATGAAATAGCGCTTCTTCATACGAGATTTAAGTTTTCACAATAGTGATATTAAAATCAAAATAAGTAAAACAATCGATGAATGATTTCAATTTATATATATATATATATATATATATAAAGAGAGAGAGAGAGAGAGAGAGAGAGAGAGAGAGATGAATAGAGGCCTGAATGAGATTAAAAGATAATAAGGAATAATAAACGATAGTAATCAAATAAATATATCTAAACCTTTCAATTTCATTTAGGTCATCCTATATTAAAAATAAAAAAAAACTTGCATAAAATTTATACAAAACTGCTATTGAAAACTTTATCGAAAGCAAAGAGTTACCAATAATTATTGTCTGATTTTCTATATTTATGTCTAATATTATTACAATACGATAATAATTATCACTATACAGAAATTTTAAAATAAAATCTTGATACAATAAATTCATTATACTTCATTATCATCCTCCTTCTATCCACTATTGTATAAAGGCCTCTCTCAAAATTTTCCAGTTCGAACATTCAAATTATACTATATATTATAACTATATATATATATATATATATATATATATATATATATATATATATATATATATAACAATGAACAAATTTTATTAAACAATATTCAAAAAATACTAATTAATGGCCATTAAACGCTAATGCTATTAAAATATGTTTCCGTGAAATTTTCTCAAGAGATTAAAAAAATTGTAAGATTCACTTGAAGAATTTTATTATGGTATACCAATAAAATTCCTGTTTGCAAGGCACAACGAAAGAAACATTACATAATTAATCATCTGACTTTAACATCTCTTTTATGAAAAGCATTCGCATCAAAATAAATTTTTAATTCATTTTATGAATAAGAAATGTGTTCTTCAAAAACAATAAAATCTCTGGCAATGTGCATGAACCCGTTAAATTATAGCGCGCTGAAAGAATAATATACGCTTTTCATTTCTATTCAAAAACATATCGAAACAACGAAAAACGTACAACACATAATAATAAATTACGAAATACAGTGTGTCTCTCTTCCACTACATTTATCCCTTTCACACGCGTGCGTAAATATACTTGAAAGAATACAAGAGCAGAACAATGTTTTTTCATTACCAATAAACTGTGAACGGGTAACTTTTGTTAAACACATTTGAATTTACGTCACAGAAACTATATAAAAATTTAAAACTAACATTAATGTAAATGAAACTTATACGATATATATATATATATATATATATATATATATATATATATAATTTTCAAAATTAAAATACTCAATAAATTATTCTAAACAACCATCACAAATATATTCCAGAATATTATTTTAAAAATATATAAAAATTAGATAAAATTCTCGTACATATCGTGTGAAAAAAACACTGAATTTATATTTTATTAATAACATTTACTGTTATAATTTTAAATCCATCTGTTTATTCTTGTACGTAATAATTATGTAAAACTATTTTTAAAAATTATAACTCAAAATCCCTCCTCAGAAAGATTTTTGTTATCATGCTTTATTTCACTGACACAAATTTCATCTGTATTTTTTAATTTCTAAACCTAATCTTTATATTAAGAAAAGGAAGAAATTCCTAAACATAATTTTATATGAGATTAAATGTAAGATCACATTTGCTTGAATTTCTTTGATAATTATTATTTATTACATTATATGTTTATATTTAAGATAATTAAAATAAAAAATATACAAACATAACAAAAAAAATACTACATAATCTGCATAAAGTTTACTTTAAAGTTAAAACCTTTCTTTTGTAAAAGAAAGAATAAAGCGGCCACAAGTAAGATAATATCAAGAGTATTTATTATACAAATTATACATAATTTTTTTAAAAAATACAAAATTTTCTTTGCATTTGTTATGATAAAAAGTTTACATTAAAGGGACACTAAATAACTTTTTAAAATGTTTCATAAATTCTCTGTAAATAAATCTAATTAACTCGTAATTATTTATATTATGTTGATTTTCACCTCCGATCTCTAAAATACTTGATTCAACGTATTTAACAGAATATTAAATTAAATTAATTGTAATCATTAAAATTTTATAAAATTCTAAAAAAAAAACAAAAATATTTTTTTACTAATTTATTTAAAAATAAAAAAATATGTATCTAAATTAAATATTTTCTTTTTTACTCAAACTGGAATACATTATGTAAGAGAATTATTAAAAAATATATAATTAAACACTTTTAAAATACAATTATCTATGTAATATTGTATTCATCAGTTGTATAGATTTAATGTCACTCTATTCTAGTTATATCATCAAATTTATGTTTAGTTATAAAATGTAATATTCTATAATTTCATTTATAAACTAGAAAACTTTTATATATTAATTAATAATTATATATCTATAAGTATAATTAGAGATCTGCAAAAAATGTTTTAAAAACAAACCCCTATAAAACAGTTATAATTTTTAATTGTACAATAATAATTTTTAATTATATAACTATAATATATGTAATTCTTAACTATAATTGATTATTATATTTTTAAAATTAAGATAATAGCAAAAATTGTTTAAAATGTTTGAACATATTTAAAAAATGTAAAAAAAAATATTCTCAAATACATATATATATATATATAAATATTCTTTATAAGTAAAAAGAAACAAGCTCTTTGATACTTCTATTTAAATTACAAACGTCATTTACACAATAAAAATGTTCATATCGTTTCAACAATTAAAAATATATATAAAAAAACTCATGGAGATATATTTCAAAGTTCAAAGTACATGTACCTTCTTAAGATATTAAAAAAGAAATAAAAGTGAAATAGGAAAAAACCATTTGAATAATGGAAAATGTATATGTATACACCATTTTACATGACACCTACATATTTTAGCTAATCTCTCTCTCTCTCTCTCTCTCTATATATATATATATATATATGTATGTATTTATATATATATATGTATGTATTTATATATATGCATACATTTTTCTTTTTATTTATATACATATATACATACATTTTAAAATAATTATACTATTTATCAGTTATATTAGGCGTTAAAATCCTTTCAGTATTTATTTAAAACATTACTACCTTAAGCGGTATATTTTCCATT
>CP092088.1:27502506-27567506 GCA_029203775.1 Neoneuromus ignobilis
TACAAGGGTAAAATAATTTGTTTTTAAAATATTATATATATATATTTATATATATATATATGAATATAAGTGTGTGTGGTGGGGGATTGATAGATTGATGGATATGTTGATGTATGTATATGTGAAACGGATAATAAAATTTAGAACTTTATAAAATATTTAAAAGGGAAACGACGTTCGCGTCGATAAACGTGATCGAACGTACGATATAAATATAGTATTTATAAGAACGAAACAAAATGTTTGGTATCAAGTAAGCTGCGAACATAAAACAGCATCCGACCCATGGGCGGACCGACGGCTGGCAGAGCTTGTGCTCTAATCTCACGACCACCCCGGATGAATTTATGACCAGGGCTCTGCCCTGCGCTCCGACACACAACGACGCTCAAATGTTTGGATGCTCGACACGTAAACATACTGCGTGCTTAAACTGATTTGTCTGCGTGCCCTGTTACTCGACCAGTTATCAGAAAACCGCCATGTAAATTCTAAAGTAAAACTACACACAGTTGATTTGAAAATACGTCACTGGAGGATTTCTATTCTTGTTTATACATACCACTGCCAGTAGTAATCGTAGTACTACTAGTTTATGTACAATATATTTATATTTACACAAACACACCCTCCTATAAATATACAAACATATATACATACATATATATATATATATATATATATATATATATATATATATATATATATATATATATACTCGATATATATTCATATAAATACATACTAGTGCAAAGTGAATGTATTTGTATACGTGTGTTATCACTGTGGCTAGCATTATTGTGCGCCTAGAGGCCATTGGACTTACGGAGAAAAGGGTTTAATTTTACCAAAAATAACATTCCGTGCTTGTGCAACATAAAGGTGGGATTATCGATAAGCGTCCATGAGTCCTTTACATATTCACTACTTAGTTATACTCGAATACTGAGCACTCAAAATGTTATACTCCTTTTACTCTATTACAAATTCACAGAGTTTTCCTGTTATTAATATGTAAATTATTAAAATGTAATAAACATAAGCACCAATTTGATTGTTGTGTACTAAAATTCTCATTAGAAACAGGTAAACGATTATCATTGAATTAGTGCACAAAATTAATTTATTTGAGAACAATTCAATTATTTTTTACTTAAACATGGCTTAATTTTATAAAATAACTTATCAAAAATGTTTTTTAATTCATTGACTTACAAATTTCTATTGTACTTAACGTAATTTAAATTCTTTTTTTTTAAATAAGAAATCATTAGTTACTTTATCAACAAATATTTTAATATTATTATAGAAAAATTAAAATTGAACGATTTAATTTTCCAAACAAGTTTTTTTTTCAGTATAATAATTTTTAAAATATTTTATGACACACAATAAATTACCAAATTCAAAATTTTTAATTAATAATTAATATTGCATTCAATAATCTTGAAATGAAAACTGTGCAAATTTTTGCTCAAACATTACTCAAAATATTCTATTAATTCTATATTTTTAGACAAAATTATGAACATATTTAATAACCGCAATTAAATAAATTCATACAATTGAATAAATACATCAAGGTAATTCAAATATTTACATAATTATTGTTTTAAAAAAATAATTAAACAGATATAAAAATTAACAAAGAATTTTAATTCAACAAAATATAAAATTTATTTTTGTGTAATTAATAGAATTAAATTTATAGTAAATATTCAAATTTTTATTAAAAAACAATGAATTATATTTGAAGATCTAAATATATCTCTGTATATTTTTAAAAAACTCGATTACATTTATTATATTTCTTTCTATTTCACATTTTAAACACATAATTATTATTAACATAAACATTATTTAATTTTAAATAAAATATAAACTGTTTGATATTTCATTTCGAACCAAACAAATATTTTACTTTTTATTATAAGTCCATTTGAGTGATTTTATTTCTTCACACGTTAAAATATGTGTAATAATTTATATACAATAAAATCAAGTAATATATATTGTACTCGAGTATTTTTAATTTAAAAAAATATGTACTAATTTAACGATGTTGTGATACTGAATAATCCTTAAATCGTATAATTTATAACTTGTATGTTTAAAGCTTTTGTGGGTATACGACCTTTAATAAAAAAAAAGAGTTTTTTTTTCTTTCAGTGGCAAAAATAATCAAGCATTAAAAATTAAATAGAAACTACAGAAACAAGTTGAAAAAAGTACAATTTTATATAAGAGCACAGATTTCAAGTGTTATTAGTTTTAATAAATTCAAATCGCCATCTTCCTCAATTAAGACTTTTAAAAATCAAATTAAAAAGAATAAAATATAATTAAGTAGATTGTTACCAAATTAAAAGATATGTCATCATCGATTTTATAATCTTAAATAAACATATATATATATATAAATAATATGTTTATTAAAGTATGATATATAAACTAAATCAAAAAAATGACTCTAGAATATTTATAAATTATAACTTTGTATAATAATATATCCAAAGCTTGCAAGCAATTTTGTGAGTAATTATTTTTCATTAAGTTAATTTTGTAGTTTAACTCTTTCAATAATAATATATTTTAAGTAAAAACCGATTTATAAAGAAGAAACCGATAAGAAAATATAATTAAAGCAATTATAGATATAACACTGAAAACTACTAAAGTATAATTAAATGTTACATTTTGTATGAATGCTTTGTAAATAATTAATTTTAATTAATAGACACGACTCAATCTCTCTTAACCAAAGGTTCTTTATATATATATATATATATATATATATATATATATATATATAAATTGTGAATTTTATACTCCTACCTCTTCCTCATACTCACGAAACAAAATATATGTTCGAGTCGTCATCAAAGCTTTCATTGCAACTCTACTATAGTCAGTAAAATCAGTCCAAAATAAACCATATCCTGCAGACGCAGATGGCGTTATACAAACAAAAGAAGGTTTTTCATTACGTGCGTTCGCGGTGCCATCCCAGAGAAACTTTGTCATTCCGACGCGTCAATTACATCTGACAAAGCACGGCGTGCAGACAAAGACTTCATCTGGTGAGAAAGCCAATCGTTTTAATTTTCAGTCACAAATATTCGTCAGGAGTGACGAAAATATATGTTCGTTCGGTTTCATATTGCTGTAGATTTAGAAAAGAAAGCAAAACGAACACTATGTCAGACCAAATGTGGTTTGATTAGATCCTTTTTTATTACACTTCAGATAAAAATAGATCCGTACATACACGAATAGACTTTGATTAGGGTTTGACTTGAAATGACACATTTCCTTTGTTCAGTGTCGATATGTCATTTTATTTTCGTTTTATGACATTATATTATGGACATGTAGGGTAGAATTTCGATACGAAACATAAAACAATGTTGAAAACATTTTTTTTAATAATTTATGATCATAAACGAATGGGAGATGAAATGATGTCATCTAGTAGTAATGAAAACAAATCTCTTTTAAATTAATTCTTTCAATTTATTTAAAAATAAAAATATTTTAAAAATTCTAAACTGATTGTTAAATAATAATTTTATTATTTTTTAATAAAAATCAATTATATATATGTGTGTGTGTGTATTTTAATTATTATTAAAATTATAAAAATCAAAACAGAAAAAGTTACAAAATATAAACAAATATATATATGCTGTTTTTGTGAAAAAAATAATAGTGCATTTTATTTCATTTTATCAATGTAATATAATAGTATATTTGATCTCTCTCTCTCTCTCTCTATATATATATATATATATATATATATATATATATATATATATATATATATATATATATATATATATATTGAAAAAATATAGTGTGAAGGAAAACTAATTGAATGATTGGAGATAATTTTGGAAAAGTTATCATTTCTTATATACACCTCCTATTTAATGTCTTATTTACGGCTGATAAAAAAATGATGAACAATTCTAGAAAATATTCATATTTATAATGAAAATAAAATATCTGTCTACAATTGTTCTTAAATTATACACTATAATTTTATTCTTATAATCATTTTTATACGAATTATTAAGATAAATAAACTAATTTTAGTTAATTTTTTTTAAATTTCACAATATATATCTTTGAAAATATATTCGGCTTATTTGATTGCATTTTACAATATTCATGGTAAGTAAATATATTATCTAAATTTGGATACTAAGACAGTATTAACTTTATCATATCACTGATAAAAAAATCGTTATAAAGATCATTTTTTTTACTTAATTTACTTTATATAAATGTCCAGATCGTAATCCAGCAGTTACAGTTCAAGACAATTACTCTCTTAATGAAATATTACATGTGTTAAAAGCTTAAACCTAAACCCATCCATTAACCATCAGTTTAACGTACTGTCTAGCCGGATACATTTAACGACGTTTACCTCCTATTCTATAATATATAACTTTCACGAAAGTATTTGTCGAATGAAGATAAAAAAATACTTAATTAAGTTTCGCTATTGTATTTAAAATCGACTGTATTATATTGTACGTTTTATAATACAATTTTGGTTTATTAGCTAAAAAATTGAAATAATTTTAATGAAGAGAATACAGTCTAAAAATTAATGATAAATTAAAGGTGAGTCATTCATAATTTCTTTTTATATATTTAAAAAAAGATTGTTATAATATACATTTTATTAAATTCATATAAATTGTACTATGAATTTTTATGCAAATTTTAACTATTGTTAAAAGTAGAGATGTGAATATATTTTATGTACTAATATCAAAAAAATAACAAAAATAATACTGCACACAAAATAATGGTTACAAAATTGTATTAATTATTCTATGAACTCAGAATTATATTTATTCCGTTTAATATATATATATATATATATATATATATATATAGAGAGAATATCAAAATATATATATACATAAATATATATATATACTGCATATATAAATATATGGTTACAAAATTGTATTAATTATTCTATGAACTCAGAATTATATATATATACATATATATACATATATATATATACATATTTATATATATACATATATATATATATATATATACATATATATATATATATATATATATATATATATATATATATATATATAATTATTTAAAATAAAATATGTGTATTTACCATTGAAACAATTATAATTTTAAAATAATCATAAATAAAAATTATTTAATTTATTACAAATCTATAATATGCAAACAAGTTCATAATTTGCTTTTTTGAATAAATATTTAGTTTATAGTTTTTTTTAAGAAAATCGTATCGTATAATATATATATATATATATATATATATATATATATATATATATATATATATACACTCATACAACATGAATTCTGTATAATTCCATTGGCAGCCACCCTTGTTAAACACTGTATTTTCAATAGGTAGTTTTAATACAACACTACAGTCTTGAATAACGTTAACAAATAAATAATGTATCAAAAATAAAGGAAGAGTTAATCTTATAATAAATATTACATACAGTTCGGATAAAATATTTTGATTACAAGATAGAGAAAAATACTCAATAATTAATGAATAAACCAAATTTGTATTAAAAATATATTATAATTTATTTTAATACGAATTAAATTTTAACTAAAAAATAATGATAATTAAAATTTATATAGAATATTGTAATAAATTAATTTAAAGTTTTACTGAAAATTTTATAAAATAATTATATTTCATCCAAACTTTTTATATATAATTTAAAATTGTTTCACAAATAATAATTTATTACCATTAACTCGTTCGCTACTAGCGTCACACATGTGTGACGACTCGATTTTCTTACCTCAGCCCAGCATCACAAATGTGTATTGGATCTGTGACGGATTGTGAAACGTCTGGGCTGTGGTGGCGGTTTTTCTCCTGAAGCGATGGTAGCGAACGAGTTAATAATAAAATAATTACATCATTTGAAATTTGTTAATTTTCGTTATTACTAAATTTAAAAAATTAAGAAAGAATACCATTAATACCTTAGTGATGAATATATAAAAATAATTGTATAAGAATTAAAAGATATCAATAATTATATATTATCATACACATTATTGGATAATTAAAAAATATCAATAATGTAATTTTAGATGCCAGTGATGATAAAATTTTAAATATAAATTTCAATAAAAATTATACAACATGTATTATTAAATTTAAATAATTATCACTTTTTAATACTCACATATATTAAATTACATTTTCTGAATAAAAAAATTTTTACCGCTTATATTTCATAACAAAACTTTTCTTAATAAAACATCACTATCAAATTTATCTCTCTCTCTCTCTCTCTCTCTCTCTCTCTCTCTCTCTCTATATATATATATATATATATATAGTATATGTGTATTTGTCGATTTAAAATTTAATAATTATAACTTTTGAATACATTAAAATATTTCACTTCAATAGATCGAATGGGTTCATTTAATATAATTACTTTGATGAAATTGAGAATGATCTTAAGTTTTAATTACAAAACAAGTTTAATTCAACAAGATCCAAACTATATACTATTCAATTGCGGTTATAGATTGAAAACTATAAAAGCATGTCAATAAGATGAATAGTTCGATACCATTTCTCATTAATAAACGTAACCCTATCTTCGGACTGGTCTAACTAAGGGACTAGTTTCGTACGGATCAATGATTCATTTTGTAACAGCCACAGGTTGCTCATCAAAGACGGGAAAACCTACAAGTGGTACTGGATAGCTTTATTTTCTTTTTGCTCGCTATTACGATCTGTTAGACGTACAAAAGTTTCTCATTGTTGTATATTTGGATTGGGAATATTGAAATCCTTTTGTGGACAATGTTTTTATTTAGTACTCTTGTATATATCTATCGAAGTCTTCTTCGAATAGTTTTATTTTAGTTCTTGGTCAGTATTTCGCTTCAAAGGCGATTCCGAAAAGATTTTCCTTCTTTTATATGGTAATCGATTTTGTTTTTCTTTTATCTATATAAATTTCAAATAAACCACTTATTTTGAACAAAAAATGCATTGTATTTTATATACAAATATATACACACACATACATATATATGTGTATATATATATACACCTGGGTCTGTTTTTATGCGGTAGATACGTTCCGCAGAAAATCGCATTAAAAAAAAATCGCACAAAAAAGACTTAACTTACATTGAAAAATTAGGGATACGTTCCGTAATTTTCAAAAACCGCATAAAACCAAAGCTACAAAGTAAAATTACTCTAAAATTCGCATAAAAAAATCAGGAAATAAAGAATGCTTAAAATAAATTCAAATATCTGCAGAAAATTGATACAAAACAATTTTTTTTTATTTTATTTTTTAATTAACTATTTAATTTTATTCAAAGCAATATGTACATATGTGTAATTTATTTTAGAATTTTTCATACATATTTTAATCATCATCGCAATAATATCTGCACTGTTTAGAATAAAAGAAAGAAAATAAAAAAGAAACTAAATAGCTGCACTGTTTTCAAGACATGTAGGCCAAGCCTTTTTCCAACAGGCATTTAAAGTGTGTGGCTTTATTTGCCTAATAGCAAAAACAATATGATTTATAAAGTCAAAGATAGAAATTTTTTTACAAGCATCACTTACTGTTATTGACTCATTTTCTAGTTTATCCAATATAAATTGAAAAGTGCGTTTAAAAAGTGCGTAATATTGTCAAAAGTTGCAATTATGCCTTAATCTACTAGCTGAATAATGCTTGTTGTAGTGGGTGGAAAAAACATCATATTTACATTTGGATGTTTTAAACATGGATGACCTGGTACGTTGTCAACAAAAAATTTGACAGCTTCTTAATCTGCCGATGCAATCGCGCCCGTAATCTTCACCTTGTGCAGTGCATTCCTTTTTAAAAACCCGGTTAACCACCCTTTACTAGCCGAAAATTCCTTATCAGTTTGAGAAGCGGAAGTAAATGGCTCTGATTCCTTCATTTGTTCATAAAACTGAAGAGCTTTTCGTTGAATTAAATAACTGCTTAAAGAAATTCTTAAAAAAATTGTATAAAAAGATACTAAGAAGAAATATGAATCGCATTACTACAAAATCGCATTAAAAAAATTAGCACAAAAACAGACTCAGCTGTGTATATATATATATATATATATATATATATATATATATATATATATACACCATTATAAGTATGCACGTGTTTGAACTGTCTAAAAACCACCAGTTAGTCAGTTATTAAAGTCATTAGTCGTAAAATCTAAAATTGCCATCACAAAAGTCATTATGGTATAAGGTATATCTCTTCAAAATTACAAATTTTATACCACATAATGGATATACAAAACACACAAGCATTTTTGCATATATATATATATATATATATATATATATATATATATATATATATATATATATATATATATATATATATATATATATATATATATATATATAAAAGAAAAAAATTACGTTAATTATTATTATGCTAAATCTATATCCAATGTAAAAAATAGTATGTAACTCTTATAATCAAAAAATGTGTAATTTTATTTGTAATATTTTGAATTATTTTTTATTTATATTTATAAAATAATAAGTATATAATAATAATTTAAATAAAAATTAAATATTTTTAACAGAAATAATCCAATTTTAAATGTACATGATCAAATCAATATAAATATTAAACACGTACTTCAATTAAAACTTTAAAAACTGAATGAATTTAAATATAATCGATATTGTATAAAGCAATTACTACAAATATATTTTAATACAGTTTTGATGGTCATATTATTGTACTCGTAAGTAAATAAAATCAATGTTATTTTATTGATGTTAACAACAAAAAAATAATTGAATTTTCCCCCAGACTCACATGCGTGCACGCACGCACGCATACACACACACACACACACACACACACACACACACACACACACACACACACACACACATATATATATATATATATATATATATATATATATATAAAGAAAAATAATGTAGTTTTTTCTATTTATAAATATTGTGTGCAAAAGTGAATACGTATTTAAATATTATTTTTTTAATATAATATTAAATTAATGAAATTTAATAATTTCTTCATTATTAGTATACAATATAATCAAATATATTTATCTTAAATTTCAAGAAACAATGTTAAAATATATACAAAATTATTCCACTTAATATCTGAAATTAAATATTTTTTGTATGTAACGTAATTAACATATAAAAATAATTTTTAAATATAAAGAAACAATTCACTATTAAATGTTACAAACATTTACAAAAATAATAAACGTTTATAAAATGTAAATATTAGGTTATTATGTAAATATTTATTAAAAATTAAATATTTAAATAATTTATATAAATATGTACTTTTATTCGAATTGAATTTTATAGACATTGAAATAAAAGTTATTTATTCTGTTTCTTAGTTCATCCTAATTCAAAAAAAGAATTTATGAATCATATAACCATTTTAACAACCATTTATTTGTTTTCGTATAAAGTTTAACATTATTGTGAATTTTAAGAAATCTAAATTATTTAGATTTTATATGCGTTTTCAGTAAAAAATGCTGTTTAAATAAATTTAGTTTAATAAATTCACATTCTTTTACTCATTTATAACTGATTATGATTAAATGTTATTATATTAATTAAAGTTTAGTTATTAAATAAAATATATAAAATATTATTTTTTAAAAAAAGGAATTATTAAAAAATAAATAAAAAATGTATATACATATAAATCTACACGCACATAAACACACACACAAACATATACGAGAATATATATATGTATATATATATATATATATATATATATATATATATATATATATATGTAAGTGTGTGTGTGTTTATATGAAAGCGTGAAAATATAAATAAATATAAATTTATATAATTATACTGTGACACTGATTAAATTCACTTTTACACATGAAGTAGAACCCAACAAACCACGAAATTATTTTCATAAAAATATTCAACAAAAAACGAAACGATTTTTTTTAATGAAATTCGTAATATTTTTAATACATACTACAATAATTCATACAGAACATAATAATATGATTAAATAAAAATAATTTGAAAATATTGAAAATAAATGAAATATTACAAACTTACAAAATATAAAAAAACTTAATATCTCTTATCATAAGAAGTATTATAATATATATATATATATATATATATATATATATATATATATATATATATGGAAGGAATATACTTATAAAATATTTATAATCTGAAATATACTGTGTGTGTGAATATATACTCGTATATATAGTTATTGAAGAGTTCATTATTATATAACATGCATAAATCTAGACAATAAATATTTGAGTAAAAGACAATTTCGCACATTATTTAATTGCATATAAATTATATTGAAATTCACAAGTGCAATTACTTCTCTATAGTAAAAAAAGATACTCTGAAATAAATTTTCATATTACACTTATCGATAATCATTTTAAGTTATTTTTACTTTTCTTGTACTGTCTTTCTTAAACCTGTTTACTATCAAACAAAATAAAAAAAATCAGATATTAGTCATATTAATTGAAAATATATTTATAATTATAGTTTGATGTTATTACTAAATTCATTTACTATCTCAAAATTTACTATATCAAAAATTACTTACTATCTCAATTATCATAACATTTATTTAATTAAAAAATCAATTTTTTATTTAAATTAACTACAAACATTTGATTTTGATTCTTGCTTCAAACTCAAATTACTAAAATATCCTATATCTAACAATTCGCCTAAAAATGACGAAAAAGGAATTAAAAGTCTTTACAAAAAGAATTTAATGCAGATGATTTTGTATTTCCATATTGACGCTTTTGTATTTATATTTTTTTGAATTTTTTTTTAAAACAATACAAAGAATAAAATATGGCCAATGTTTACATCATAATATTAACTTTATTTAAAACATGGACTACGTTGTAGTATGCTTATTTTTTTAATAACTCTTTCTTAAAATATAAAAGCATCATATTTTTATTATTTCATTTAATTTCTAAGTTCTATTGATTTCAATAATAAATTAAACATATATATATATATATATATATATATATATATAAAAGTTACCCGATATTTTATGAATACCAACTTGTGAATCAATAATTGATAAAATATTAATAATTTAAATTGGCATTCCTGAATACTGTTAAAAATTTATAATACAACTGGAAAACCTTTACACATATCTACACACACATAACAAATCCTTATATATGTACGTGTATATATATATATATATATATATATATATATATATATGTATTTACAAAATCAATGAAAACATTATTTATAAAAGCGTCAAGTTTGAAATATGGAAGGCTATATTCGATTATATTCAATGCTACAAGTCATAATTCGTACGACCCTGACATCCATTGTTTGATCCGTATCTCGTTCTTCGTCAGAAGCTATCTACACCTCCTTGTTTCACTCAACAGTGAAAGCTCCAATAATGAGGTTGTGGCACGCCATCCTAGATGGATCAGTCTGGATGATAAAGCTGATATTGTGTGTTTTTTGTAAAATATATACGCGCCTGTTAGTGTGTCGATATTATAATTTACATTAATGTCAATTTCCTAAGCTTTTTACGCGCAACGACGTCGATGAAAATGCAACCTTGAAATCGTACAAAAAAGAGAACTAAAACAACACTAACGAGTCTTTAATAATACGTTTATATTGTGAGTTTATGAATTATAATATCTATTTTAGTCTTTCATAGTAATATACTGGATCGAAAACGTATGTTCTCAAATAAACTCTCAAATAAATTTAATATACTTCATTTTTAACGTTATTATATATTGTTGAACTACTCCTAATCGTTTTTGTATCATTTTAGTTCTGGAAATGCGAAACGAACTGAAAATAATAATCATATTGTTGTAGACTTAAATTTAAATGTTGAAATATTTCATTATTTTCAATACAAATGTTTTTTGAAATTTAAAAAATGAAACTTAAAAATTGTATTCTAAAAAAAACTAATGAAACGTTTAAGAAAATATAGATTACTCAAAGATAATTTTTATAATAACTCTCTCATATTAAAAGATTTTATTGTATATAAGTGTTCTAAAATCACTAATTATAATTTTTTTAGATAATACATACTTTAAAACCAAAAATATTATTTCCAGATCGCAACATTATAAAATATCATTATTTAGTAAATTAAAGATGTTAAATAATCTATTCTAAAGATAGCGATAAGATATCATATTTTTTTATAATATACATTATATCAATATCTTATTTATTATATTTGTTTTATAAAAAAATATATGTTAATTAACAGAAATACTTTACAATTAAATTATTGATTTTATAATTGGATGTTATTTTTATTTTAAATAGGTAACAATAATAAAATAAATTTATAAAACAAAAAAATAGATATTTATCAAAAAACTGATTTAGAAAAAAATAAATTTTTTTTTTCTTTTCGATTGGTTAATTTTCTATATTTGACTTAAAGAGTTTATAAAATATTAAATATGATAATTTTATAAAAAATGTCATATATATATTTTATGTTTTAATGAAAGAATTATGCAGAATTGTTATATATGATTAACGAATTATTATTTTTTATATACAATTTTATCCAAAAATCATATATGTATATATTTAATTATATATATATATATATAAATTTCGTATTATATATAAAGAAATGATAAAACATTGGATAAATTAATTTTTAATATAAATTCCCCAAAAAATAATAACTTTTTTTCACTTTTGGAATAACTGTTATTATTTATTAATTCTACAATCGATATAAGTAATATCCTAATTAACTCTCTTTAAAAAATAAAATGGTATTGTATACGAAAACAAAATTGCGAAAAATCTCATAAATATTACACCTTATATACAAAGCGACAATAATGATGTTGACATTTAAAAATAAACACAATATGACGTGAACCACAGTATCAACAGTTCAGTGAACAAAAAAGGAAAAAAATATATGCTTACATATACCTCTAGTGTCGGAAATCGATTTCATGTTATAAACGAAATAGGAAAAAATAATTCTGATATATATATATATATATATATATATATATATCTTGTGGATAAAAACATATGATGAAAAAATTCCAAATTTTGAATGATATTAATAAATGTTGATAGAAATTCTCGTACACTAAATTCAGTACTATGAAAAATAATTTAAATTTCTAGCATGTTATAAAATCGTACCTTAATATAAATATCTTTAATTGAAATTCGCTAAGAATACAACCATTAAAATTTAGTGCCTTGTAAAAATACATACATGATAAAATATTCTACATGTGACGTAGTTTTATAAATATATATATATAAATATATATATATATATATATATATATACCTACAATATTCATTACTTAACTCGAATTCTGAAATTCTCTAATGATAATATTTCTTTTTACATACCTTTCATCATTTCATATCATATACGTACTACTTATAAATGAAAATGAAGTTGGATATTTTACCTCGACCTTTTAACTTAGCTGTACCATAAACCTAGTTTCCTCATATTTTATATACCCTATATATATATATATATATATATATATATATATATATATATATATATATATACATATATAAGCACGTACTTCATTTACTAATATCCTATTTGATAAAATTTTAAAATGGAGGTGTTGTAAAAAAAATTTCAAATGTAAATAGGTTTGTTTGTCAAAAGTAAAACTGACCCAAATATATTTCATAATTCATATTTGAAATTTATATCATTTTTTATTGGCAATTTTATTTAATAATAACGTGTTTTTTGTGAACAAAATGAAAATTCGTTGTATTAAAATTATACACTAAATTATAATAATTGTAATAAATTAAATTTCAATAAAATATATATTTTTCAAAAAAAATATTTTTTTTTATTTAGAATATATAATATATATTTGTCAAAAATAAAATAATATTGCTTATAATAAATATGGTAATTTAATTGACTTGCAGAAATATATTTCATTATAATTAAAATTACCTAAAATAATAGATACATACACACACACAATCACACATACATATATATATATATATATATATATATATATATATATATATATATATATATATATATATATATATATATATATATATATATATATATATATATATATATATATATATATATATATATATATATATATATATATATATATATATATATATATATATATATATATATATATATATATATATATATATATATATATATATATATATATATATATATACATATATATGTTGTGAGTGTTTGTGTATGCGTATTTTTATATTTTTAAAATACAAATAATGTTTTAATATGCCTGTTTATTTTCTGTTTCAAATTAAATTAAAAATAAATTACAATTTTTAACATCACTAAATAATATAGCTATACCTATATATTTTCTTTTTCATAAGCCCATTTTGGTATTAATTCTTTTATTGACATTAATAGCTACCATGGGCATCATCATTGATCGAATATTTAAATTTTCAGTAGCTTCATGAAATATAATGCCCACTAGTGCTATCAAGCTTACTTAACATATTTCAAACAAATAATTTTTTTAATAAAACAAAAAAATTGACGTTTCTACGTCTCTGTGATAATTGGTGAGTCTCTCTAAAATAAATACACCACTATACCATACAATATTTTTTTATTATATGCATTTTATTATAAAAAAATACTAATACTTAAACGGTAAAATACAAAATTTGTTGAGCAAAATGTTAAAACCTTTAAATTACTATTAAATAATCCTGCAAAAGCCGATATTGATATCTCTACCCTTATCAGATAGCTGTAAAACTTTTAACAACATTTGATAATAACACAAATTTCCAATTACACTATAGCCAAATACTGTAACAGTGGCTCACAGACCTTTAATTAAAGAATTCAATTATTAACTAAATTTTCACATATTTTTTGTTGAATGCTTCGAAATTAATTAATACGTAGAATATTAATTGTTATACACAATCATCATATATATATATATATATATATATATATATATATATATATATATATATATATAATGATCTTGTATATCGTATTTTACAATATCTATGAACTTAATTACATTTAATATGAATACATTTCCAATGAAGATGTCCTAAAACTCAGACATCAAATACATAATGTCATAAGTTCAGACAAGAATACCATTTACACAATAGCTACCGTCTAATACCACAATCCCATTAATAACATTCAAATTATTTTACTTAGATCAGAACTTTAATTGTGATGAAACTTCTAGAACTCTGAATATTTACAGGTAAATTTCAATGAAAGACGATCTAATAAACATTTCGGTGACAAACCTACTATTATTTGAATATAAACTATCTAAAAGACAAATCGAAATAAGAAATATCAGTTTGTTTTATCGATTATATATACATATTTCAATATTTTTAATTGCAAATAAATGATTATTGTTTAATATATTTATAAACAAAGAGACTAGAAATGAAATTCAATCTTAATATTATTTTATAACACGATAACAAAAAATATTTTGAAAATAATAAAATATATTAGATATATTTTATTTTCTTGAAAAATAAAAATTATCTTATGTTGAAATTTAAATTGAAATTGAACTATTAATTTTAAAAACTTTTAAATTTTCAACGCTTTTTTTTAAATACGAAATATAAAAAAAGAGTAATTTATTATATTATATAAAATATTTTATAATTATAAACATCATTCACATAGTTTAAATACAAATGTAAAGAATGTAAATATTTTCAGTAAACTATTAACGTCGACTTAAAGAAAAATTTCAATTTTCTTATTCTGTATCTAGATGTTAATTAATTCTGTTCATTGTATATCTGTTGGGACTATTTTGAAGTAATAAAATGTACACTAACGTTTCGTTTTTCTGAGTGATGGATGTTTGGGATAATAACAGGTCGAAATTCGGTCGGTTTTACGAGTATTATATTAATTACCACTCTCTTTTTACTCCATTCAACTTCTGTTAAGAACTGAAAATACTATGGAGAATTGTTTTTATTTGCCTTGCAAGTGAATTAATTTTTTTAGACAGATAGATTACTATACACTTTTCATCATGAGTTTTAAGAATATATATATATATATATATATATATATATATATATATATATATATATATATTGTTTTAATTTTAGTTGTCTTCAACATTCACTTTAATTACTATATTTCATTGTATTATGTATATAAATATATAATTATAAGTTCTATTTTAAATTTTAAATAGTTGCACGTATGTTGAATTCAATATTTACAAATTGTTAATTAGGACGTAAGTATTTAATTACATATAATTTCAAAATGATTATTTTAAATACAAATCAAATTACATATAAAAGTAAAATAAAAATCAATTATATAAACAATATAAGTAATCTATCCTGCATTTTTAATCTAAATATTATTTCTCAACTATAATAATTATTAAATCATTTATTACTAACTTAAGAGTATTCAAATAGTTTTATATAGGTTAATACAAGTATTTTGAAAATTTTTAAAGAAGAAAAATATTCAACTTTCAAATATGCATTTTCTTCTGTTTAAAAATAAATAATATATTTCATTTCTGTTAATAACATTTTCAAATTCAAGTTTAAAAATCAAATATTAAATTAAAAATATTTAAAAACATAAAACAAGTGGATAATGGTGTGTATATCATTAAATTATCTAATAAAAATATATATTATTTTAAATTGATATATATATATATATATATATATATATATTAATATAAAATAATGATTTGCCATAAAAATGTAACTGAAAATATTCAGACTTCTTTTCATAGATATTGCCATTTTTAATAAAATGTAACTGAAAATATTCAGACTTCTTTTCATAGAAGAATATCTTTTCATAATTCAAATTTGTCGGCCTTAATATATATATATATATATATATATATATATATATATATATATATATATCTTATCATTTTACATTTTTATCTACAGGTAGAAATTTTGCATTTGTTGAAAAATACAAGAGATATACATTTTTTACAAACTCGAAACTTGACAGTCTCTTTACAGTGGTGATTTTACTTCAGCGATGCTGAAGGCAGTTTAAACCTGTTGCCGAGTTTATGTTATGATTCTTCTCTCGAGAACATACGTCTATTTTATTCAATGAAATACAAATATTATTATTTATTCTAAATGAATGACTGTATGTAAAAACCAAATTCCAGTAAACAAGAAATTGTATATGAAATTATTTGAATATTCACTAGAACAATAAATAGCAAATTCTTAGAATAAGAAACATGAGTAAACCTATTTCACAACACAAACAAATAAATACTCAAGAAAAACTTTTCGCAAATCAATAAAAGTAGCAATAAATAGAAACACTACGTTGGTTCTATATAAATAAGAGATTTTCAAATAAATGAAAATAGTCCGAAATAATATTTAAACAATAAATTCAATTTAAACTTTAATTTTGTTTAATTCAAAAGAAAATATACGGATTTTAATGTGAAATGTCAAATTGAAAAAAACAAATAAATAATTAAAACTTTATGTATTATATATATATATATATATATATATATATATATATATATATAACGACAAATAAATAAATATTAACAGTAATAATTTTCAAATAAATATTGTAATAAATCATAATTACCTCTAAACAATATATTTTTAAATGTAATTTATTCAAAATTTATATTATTTAAAGATATCTTTATAAATAATTATGATATCAAAGTTTGATTTTTCATTCTCTAATAAAAGTATAAAAATATTAATATTTTACAATAATATAAATATATGTATACAATATTTTTAAATATTATATTGTATTATAAATTTGCATTTAAATTATTTTATTCTTTTTAAATTATATTTTAACTGTTAATTTAAAATTTCATACTCTTCATAAATAACATCTAAATAGATAATTTTATTATTCTTCAAAAATGTATTCCTTAATTTTAATAAATACTGTGTATTGTTAAACTCATCAAATATGATTTCTTTAATATTTTTATACTTTATTTTAAAGAAATGTATTTTTTTCTTAATAATTCTTCGGTGCAATAAGAAATCGAGAAATATATTTTTAAATCAATAGAAAAAATTTTATCAGAAAAATAACTTTATTTAAATAATTCTATAATAATATATATATACGAGAATCGTTTGATAAGTCTGGTAAAAAAGTAAAAAAAAATGAAAAATATAATTAAATTAAACAATAAATAAATTTACCATACTTATCAAACTACCCTCGTATATATATATATATATATATATAATTGTATACAATATAAAACATTTAAAAATTAGAAAGTAATCAGAAAGCATAAATGTACTTAACTACTTTTTGAAATAGATCTTTAAAAACATATCATCTCATTATTTTAACCAGCAATTAAGATAACAACCCTTGATTGATTAATTGGAAGTTTAAATTACGTTGAAAACTTTTATAATTAAGATACTAGAAAAACACACACAAAAACAAAAGGTTATTAGACTAATTAAAATGTTAATAAAAAAATCAATTTGTTTTCAAACCAAACTGTTTACATGTAATAAATAGAACCTTTATATTTTTTATCAAAAAAAATTATACTGTGTAAATCTTAACATTTATAATATTAATTTAATATTTCATAATTCAATAGTCATATCACAATAAATTTTAACTGTTCTATAAACATTACTATATATATTTTATAAGTCAATAGATCATAAAAATTTAATTTAAGTCTACAAATATATATATATATATATATATATATATATATATATATATATATATATATATATATATATATATATAAACTATGAAAAAATTTAGAAGAAACAGAAAAATCTAAGCACGAATTACTTACATTAATTATTATTTTACAACACTACTAACATAATATGAAACAATGCTATGGTTTAAGAGTAAAATTATTAATTTAAAAAAAATGAGTAATAACGATTTGTAAACGGACTGTACATTCTACGTTTATATAAAATTATGAGGAATTTCTTAATCGTCAATGAGCGAATTATCCGCTATAATATCTCTTTCAAATAGAATTCAAAGTATGCAGATGTTCGTTAATTTTTCAAAATCCTAATCATTTTGTTACATTTACTTCATTAACAAGCTTAAATCAATTACTCATGTATAATATATAATATCACTTTATCTGAAATTAACGATTTAAAACATACATATATTACATGCGCACGTATACATGCTTAATATCTATCATTATATCAAAACTATACTATTTGTCATAAAGTAATATCATATATATATATATATATATATATATATATATATATATATATATATATATATATATTTAATGTACAAGTTCTGTTAATGAGAAATTTCAATCACTTCACAAGCACATAGATGACAACAAAATAGTTGAGTTTTGTTTAATATACACTCGATATAGATACGACATCGTATCAAGTTTATCTCGTGAAGTTGTGGGTTCTTCAGTATACTTATTACTAGAAATACAATAGTAAGAGAGAATATTCGTGTCACAAGAGCCTTCAGCAAATCGTTACGGCATTTGCACTGATGAAGGTAATGCGTTTTGTTGTAAAATGTCGCATAGAGTACAGATGAAGAGAATTTGTGATACCTATACATTTATAAATATTTTATTTATATAAAATATATATAAATGCACACAAAAGCATATATATTTAATTAATTAAATTTTATACCTAAGTTTTAAATAAAATTGTATTAATTTATATAAGAAGCATTGTAGTGAAAAATCATAATCTATCATATTATTTTACGTATTTCTTAATAAATTATTGAGAACTGTATTATATCATTTCAGTATAATAATTCTAAAATAATGAATATATATATATATATATATATATATATATATATATATATAATTTATATACAAATGTTTTTTAATCATACAAATTTATCATAATATTTTTTTTAATATTTTTGTATTATCGATTAAAAACAGTTTTTCAAATAATTTATAAATAGTTGACGTTAAATTTTTTTTATTCATAAAATAATAATTAATTGCTTAATTTTATATATTTTTCAAGCCCCATTTGTCATTTAGTCTCATACTACTTAAATTAAAATATCTTCAATTGATGTCATATATTATAAAAAAGTTTATAATTTTTTTAAATAAAACTCATGGAACAATTTTTATATAGTTCCATATATAGGGTCAACCAAATGTGACACCTGAATTTGTGTTATTAAAAAGAAACTTGTTTATAGGGTGATGTATAGAGAAACATATGTACAGTTTCTTTTATTCTTTTTAAACAAACACAAATCTAAGCATTACATTTGAATGAGCCTATATTTTAAAATACTTATTTTCAGTTAGAATTGTTAGATAAATAATTGTTATACAGAAAAGAATTCTAAAAAATAAGACTGAAAACAAAATTAAATACTGACATAAATAATCATATATTCGAGATATATTCAAAGAAATGTCATATTCCAAAAGGAAGGGTCTCGTAATATGTATATATTTTACAAGCCTTCATCACTCAACGTAAACAATTGACAAACAAGACGAAAGACACTCAAGGGCATTTTCCTATAATATGTAGATAGTGAAAATGTCAACACTTTGTAAGCTTGTAAGAGGATAAGTAAATGCAAATATGTTAGCAAGTAGCTCATAAATAACGAATTGTGTCAATAAGGGAATATATCATTTTTGAACATTGATATATTATGTAATTGGGATCAATTATAATTATTTAAAAAATGTTATGTGCTTTTTTGAAATGCATTTAAATAATTTTCTGGAAAAATTGTTCTTCTAAAAAATTCAATTGATAAATAAAATTAAATTAAAAAAATATTCTATCAAAATAATCTATCAAAAAAACTATATAAAAAAATTATATATATATATACAATCTAATATAGGTTTCCTTAATCAGATGCATTTGAATTTGATTATAAATATTAATAAAAAAGTTAATTATTTCAAAACAAATAATTATAATAATATGATAAAAAATTTTAAAAAATTATTTAAATATTAAAAACTTTAATTTTAAAAAAGATCACATTTAATCTATTTTTCAATATTATATCAAATTCACTTTTTATATATGAATTACTAATCAACAGAAACTGAAAGCAATATTTAATAATCACTGATAAATGTTTTTTTTAAATTTATTTGATAATAATATCACAGGCTTAAAAAACCGGTGTTATTGTTATTATTAATAATAATAATAATAGAAAAAAACGCAATAAGTAATGTTACATGTAAGGCTTCTCGTTCTTTTACTCATACTATACTCAGTTTTTTTTCAGAAAATCACAGAATTCATCCATAATATGAATACATTATAATTGTTGATATTAATAGTTATATACACATGCATACAAATGCACATACACACACATACGCACAATATATATATATATATATATATATATATATATATATAAAGAAGACGACACCATCAATATATAAGATAAATTATTGATTGAGAACTTAAAAATACAAGAAAGCCTAAGAAGAGACTGTAGTATAAATAAAAAAGTTAAAAAACTAGGAAAATTGTTGATGTGAAAATTCATTCCAGTACTAAAAGTAGAAGGTTTTAAGAGATGATTTCATGCAATTATTTATTTCAATTTTACTTTATTCAAAATTTAGAAAATTCATAAATAAATTCACTCAGAAACCAAAACGTTTTACTGTAATTATTTTAGAATACTATTATTTTATAAATACGATGTAAATTTTTTGTTGCATATTAAAGTAAATACTACATTATATCAACACAATATGCAACAATAACATGTCTAAAACTATTAAGATATATTTTCTCCCTTTTTAAAATATGTTATTTATGTAATATTGATAAATAACTCAATCAAAAATATTTCTTATTTATTCTATTTCAAACTAATTTTTACAACTGATACATATCTCAAAATATTACTAGACAACTTTACATATAAAGTCTTTCTACGGTCATGTCTGTATTCATTTATGACATATCGTATATCGATTTTCCATGAATAACAATATGAAACAATAAAAGTAAACGATATAAAAAATAAAAACGGAAAGTTGTTCAACTATGTAAATATACCTAGTATTATATATATATATATATATATATATATATATATATATATATATATATATATATATATATATATATTTACATATACACACACAATATTTGTATAAACATGTTTAAATCCATTTTTACAACACTTATTTTTCCAAATAATTATGTTTTCGTTTTAAATTTGATAATTAGAAACATAATTCATAAACATGAACTCTATAGAAAAAAATAAATCACACAATTTCATTTAATGAAAAATTGCAATAATTGTTATTCTATAATCTGTTTTAGAGCTCATCGTATAGAAGCTTTACGAAATCCAAGATTGTTACGGATGATTTAATGGGAATGATTATAATTGATACGTAGATAAACTACTATACCATCAATATAATTACACGCCTATTTGTCAGGACCATATCACTGACATATTCAATATTGTCAGCTGTACTAAACATACATAAGGTCAATTAGTTCTCGGCCTTGTACAGTGTAAGCAATACTACTATGACGAATATAAAAAAATATGTTTATTAATTTTTGTAAAAATTGATAACTGTCATAGTTTATTCCAAATATTTAGTTGTAATCAAATCATTAATTCAATTTTTAGTTAAATAGACAAATATTAGTCGCTAATAAATAAACGTATGAAAGAAATATTTACATTAAGCTCAGTATTATATTATTAAATCATTAAAAAATTAGTCACATTTTTAAAATTAGTATAACATATTATGAAAATTAATTTCAGTGATCGTTCAACTAATATCATGTAAGAAATTACTATATATCATTCGAAATTACAAAATATCATTCAAAAAATATTTCTTCTGCTAACTTTTCACAAATTATAAATTTAACTGCATTACACTATCTCTTAAGTATATTCGAAATAAGTACAAAATGAATATCTATATATTGACAATATTTAACAATGATGTCTATTGTATTCAATGGATAATTTCATAATTATTCAGTGATAATTCAACTAATAGAATTAATAGAATAATTACCGTTGATGAAAACAGTGCTTATTATTACAATTTTTAAAATTTGAACAGAAATTATATAATTATAAATTATCTTGCAAATTTGAAAACGTTTTATTTGTTTAATGGGAATAATATGCAATGCGAGGATAATTTTAACGATTTGTTTTTACCTCGTAAAATAACAATAACAGTAATTTATTATGCCCAACTGTGATAAAATTTTATGGCGAAATTAAAAGCAAGAATCGTGAATTGTTAAAAAAATGTCAATATAACACAATGGAACATAAAGCTAAAATTTATCAACACTCTATTGTAACTGTGACTCACATTTTTAATCATCTATTATATGATTCAGTTTAGCCTAGATTAGTCCAAAGTATTTTTTATTTCTCAAATATTAAGAAAGTTTGAAACAAAATAGATTTTTTGTTAATGAAATATTTGAAAGAATTTTTTTGTTTATTCTGAAGGAAAATAAAAAAATGTTGATATGTATTTTATCGAACAGATAAGTTTAAACTTATCAAATCAATACAAAAAAATATTAATAATAAAAATAATTACATAATCGATAAAAATGCTATAAATAACAAAAAAACTATACTAAAAATAAAATCAAAACCGATTATTTTATATAATTAAACAGTTTCTCTCTCTCTCTCTCTCTCTCTATATATATATATATATATATATATATATATATATATATATATAAAATCAAAAACCTTTTTTTATTAATTGCTGAATGAAAGTTTCTTCAAAAATTCCATTCCATACCAACAGTTTTTTTATTCCATCTATTTATCAGTCTCTTCATGAACTTTTTTATATTTCTGAGGCTCTATAAATTATATTATTTATCGATAAATTATATTATTCATAACAATGAATTATATTATTTATCGATAATCTTTTCTTCTTACTATATGAACGGGCCATTTTTATTTTAAATTTTTCACTTGTATTACAATAATCTTTGTCACTTTTTTTTCTTTTGAATGTAATTGTCCTACTTGTTTCTCTGTGTCATTCTAGCATGTATATTTTTATGTTTTTTGTATTTCGTGTGTGTATATAAATATATTTTTTTTTTTAAAAAAACAAAAATATAAGAAATTTATAAAAAAATCCTAAATACAAACTGTGAAATAAAATTAAAAACAATAATATTCAAGGTGTCAATAAAAATTAGAAAATAAACTATTAAAAAATATTTTTCTACTACAAATAAATTTATTATAACGACTTTATGTATGTATTATGTATATATATATATATATATATATATATATATATTTATGTGTGTGTGTGTGTGTGTGTGTACATTAAATCCTTCATAGGCCTAATATTTAAAATACTAAAAATACATGTAGAAAAATTCTATTTTTAATATTTTCTCAACAAAATATTATAAACATGTTTATCAGTTTCCAACTGACATATTTTTCATTCGTGTTTATATTTTTTTACGTGTTTTGTTAGATATCTATATTTCTTTGAATTCGTATTATCTTTTTTCATACGTGCATGCACGTTATGATTCATTCGAGAATTTTATACAAGAGAAGCGTGAAAATTATTTATACAAATGTAGACGAGATTTTAATTTCCATTAGAACATTAGTAGCATTTGGAGAAGTCGTTAAAGAAAACATTATACGGCGGATGAACGTTTTTAGCTTGGTTTATGTGGATGAATTCATATCAAAAATATAAAAATTTTACGTTGATCTTGCAAAAAAACTTCAATTTTTCTTGTTTCCATTCAATTATTTACAATATGTTTTGAAAAATTGCTGTCGTATAAGTTTACATACATAAATATTTCATAAGATTTTACGCAAATCTCATCCAAGAAACCTTACGTTATTTAAAATATTTACAAAGTTTGTATATTTTATATTAGTACGAGTATAATATTAGTTTTATTATTATGAATTTGTTTTATACAAATTTTTTTTATACAGATGAATAATTTAACATTACTCTAGTATTTTCATAAATATTATTTAAATTTATAAGAGTTCTCAAAAAAAAAACAATATTTTTATATATGAAACGCATCCTGTTTTCTACTTATAACTTTTTTTATATTTTAAAAAAAACAAATTTTCTAACTTTCACATCTGTAAAAAATAATCAACATGTTTATATACATAATTTATGAGAAGTATCATAATACAGAATTTAATCAACACAAATAATTGAGTTCTGTATTAAACTTTGAACTAAACTTAATTTCTAACAACATTAAATATGAATTTTATGATATCAAAATCTAATTTTCAGCTTAACAAAACATTTACAACAAACTCATTCCACCTAATTATATATAATAAACCACAAATATATGTGTATATATATATATATATATATATATATATAGAGAGAGAGAGAGAGAGAGAGAGAGAGAGAAAGGGAATTAGTACTTTTATGTAGGTGTATTTTAAGTGTGATAGAAATATAAAATTGATTTCAATGTAAATTTCTATCATACTTTAAAAAACAATATATATAGGCATATATTTTTTAATTTAAGGATATTTACAGCAATTTTTTGAAAATATAGCTAACAAAAATTGTAGACCATGTCAAATAAAAATTAATCATAAATATTGTACAATCATAGATATTTTATAAAAGTATTTGAAAATCATTTTTTGTTCATTTTATTTTCTATTAAAATAAATAATAGGTGGTTCTTGAATATTTATAAAATATTGTGATGTTAAGGAGTGTGACACATTTGTGTAAAAGTGAATTAGCTACCGCCCTAACCAGTGATATAAATTGAATATAATGTATAATTTTCATTTACAATGTTTTATTTATAACAAAATATTTAAATTCTTTATGTAAACTTATTAATTTTTAATAAAGTAGAAAATAAAGAATACATAAAATATGTTTAAAAAATGTGACAAACACGAGGGAAATAAATAATTAATATTTAACATAAATATGTATACATATAAACATATATATATATATATATATATATATATATATATATATATATATATATATAATATCATTTTTAATCACACTAATATGGTATTAAACTGCACATGGCATAAAACAATGTTCTAAATTGAACAAATATGTCAAGTGGTCTAATTTTTCTACCCTATTTTACAATTTTTTTATTACTAAGTTAGTATTATATTAAACAATTATATATTTTTTTAAATTTGAATAAAAATCTGAACTTTAATATACCCAAATAAAAATAGAAAAAAAATTGGTCCAAAATAGTAATCATATTTTAATCAAATAAGAAAACTTTTTTTAATAAAAATATTTATTTAATTTTAATGAAAGAAATTGCATTAAACATAAATTTAATGTAACATATAATTATTTTATATTATATATATATATATATATATATATATATATATATATATATATATATTACATGTGTGTATTAGACTTAAAATGAAACATATTAGAAGAAATATTTTCAGAAGAAAAAACTATAAGAAACGAAAACCAGCAAATATCTTGGATACAAATTCAATCCAGAAAAATATATCACAAAAATAATTTAACGAAGCTTATATTGAAAACCGACAAGGATCAGTTGGGAAAACATAAACACACCTGAGACTTGTGAATATTTTACAATAAGAGCTTGACAACGCACGGAAACATGTAACACAAACAAAAGGAAATGCAACATCGTGCTATTTTCTTTTATTATTATTAAATTGCCGTTTTAACTGATGTCAGCGCAAAACAAAAAAACATGACATGTTCACGCTATATAAAACGAAATTTAAAACGAACACAAATTTCATTCATATAAATTTATTATCTTTTTGGAATTACATGAAAACAAACAAAATACGTTCTTATTAATCATTTACATGACTTTAAATTCATACTATATATGAGTTTTCCGAAGATTTTCAACGTATTATTTATTCAAAGAATGAAAACAGAGTTTATTAAATGAGGCATTAGAGAAGATTTTTAACCAACAGTGCGTTCTAACAAGTTCATTTTATAATGTCGTAAGTTAACACCATCATTCTATTACAAACGACACTGTTTACATTCAGAAGGAGCACTTTTTGAATAATACATTAAATAAGAACAGAGATATTAATGTAAGAAAGCCATTAAATATATAACATCGTAATAATATCCCTGGATAATTAATCAATTCTATATTATAATAAATAAAATATGTATTTAGAAAATAATGTTATTATTGTATCAGTATTTACACAAGAATTTTTATAAACATCATAACTAAATATTTTAAAATGTACACCTGTTTTCAAAATACTCGAACAATTAAAATATCTGCATATGACATCATATGAACAATTTGTTCCTCAATTGTAGGTAATCAACACAATTACAAGGAATTTCTTACTAAAGTTAAGTGCTCTAATTGTTCTTTCATCTCTGACCTTACACTTTTCATTTAACATCATAATGATTTTTTTACTTTTGAAATAAAAATTAAATATATTTGTACATAATTTTTTCAATTTGTATATATGTATATATATATATATATATATATATATATATATATATATATATATATATATATATATATATATATATATATAATATAAATATATATATAAATATATATATATATATTTATAGTATACAATTTTCCATAAAACTAAAAATACACAAACCAAAAGAGATACAAATGTAAATTCAGAATGAATATAATAATCAAAAAAATGAAAAAATTCTTGAATCAAAAACACAAATATATGTAATAAAAAAATATTAGTGACATGAAGTATATAAATTAATATATAGATTTCTATGTCATTAAACTTGATAAAAAAAATCGATTTGGCTTTATCATTTAGAAATAATATACAATTACTAAAAAATGACACTAGAAGAAGAAATATAAAAATATTCAGAATTAATTAATTAATGTAATTATTTACAATATATGAACAAAAATCAATGAATATCTTCATCTGACAATTCTCGATAAAAAAAATAACTACAAAAATTTATATATATATATATATATATATACATATATATATTAAAGATTCCCATAACTAATAATGCATCTACTAAGCTATTTTTAAAAACATTCTGTATCATATTTTCACATTTTTTTAAATTAATACATTGTGTGTGCACATACAATATTTAATTTTCTGTCTGTATAGCTCATTTCCAAATTATTTCTATTACGACAAAACAGCGACATTTCAATCCTCCAAAGAACACATACAACACTGTATGCTGTTTAATTTTCACTCTGGATTGATTGAAATAGCTATAACTAAAAAAAATATTGATATCTAGACGATGATGTGTTGGAAATCTGTAAATGTCAATGTTGGTTTAAAAATTTGCAGAAAGTGGCGTTGACCTTTCTGTTACACCTTGAAATAAATGATCAATCAAATTTGAGATTAAGACCTTAATATCTTTCATTGAGCCTGATCTAAAATTGACCATCGAAGAATTGTCACAACTTGGTTCTACACACTAAACAATTCATAGACATTTGAAAAAAATTGGAAAGGTTCATCGAGTAGAAAAATTAATTCCACGCGAACTGTCTTCGAATAACAAAGGGAGCCATTTCTCCATAAGAAAGTAACCGGAGATGAAAAATGGATTACATACACCAATTTGATGCGGTTTAAACAACCTGCGTTAATGAACCGAAAAGGCGTCATCTTCCAGCGCGAAAACAACGCGAAACCTCATGCAACAAGATCACACAGTAGAAAGTCAAGACACTGGAGTGAGAAGTGTTACTATATTCTCTATACTCGGCAGACGTAGTTCTATCTGAATATCGCCTGTTTAGGTCACGGGAACGTTCACTTGTTGGTAAAAAATTCCCAACTATCGATAAAGTCAAAAATCACCTTCAGTCATTTTTCTCTTAAAAAAGTTAGAATTCTTTAAGTTAAGCATTAAATCATTGGAAATAAAATAGAAAAGTGTTATAGAAAATAATGGTGATTATATCATTAACTAAAAAAATTAAAGCCTTTTGCACAAACCTATTTATGTATTTTATTTAAAATACATTATTACTTATAAGATTCCTTAATATCAATATATACCCTCAGGAAAATATGTTGAAATAAAATTATTAAAATTCAAATCAATTTTATTTATTGACATTTCTGCATTTTTTCTACAAAAAAAAACCCTAAAATGTATTATATTTTCTCACTCTAATGATAATTAATTGCCAATCAAAATATTCATTAGTAATTAACATGAATAGTACGAAACTAATGAACACTTATAATAATTAGTGGTATAGATATGAGTGATTCATTTATGTAAAAAATAAAAAAAAACACGTATCTGAACTAATTGCCAATATTTTAAATTTATATATATATATATATATATATATATATATATACTCCTTAAAATCATTTTGTAAATTTATAAACTACTAAAAAAATATTTTTAATTAACCAGAAATATTTATCTTTCCAAAAATATTTTAATAAGTGCTTGAAAAAATATTTTTCCAATTATTAAAAAACTAAATAAATACAACATTACATTAAAATATGTCATCTTACTGGAAATACTTGACAAATACTTTTATTATGAAATATGAACCCAATATACTCGTAAAAAATGTGTAAGTTTTGTGAGTAGTACTTATAGAGTGTATGTATAATTTGCAAATCTATAATTATTTGTATAACGTATTTAAAAAAATATATTTATTATTTTTACGTATATTTTAATTATATGACTTATTAATATTTTTAAATAATAATGTTTAAGGTTTTATTTTTACACAATAATGCAATATTTAAGAAAAAAAAATATATTTTCTAATGAACTGAATTAATATAAAAAATGTAACATTGTGTTATAATTTAAATTATATTAATTTATTGGTCACATTACTTTTTCTGTTTATTTCATACAATTTATTACCAAAAAAAATTATTCCAATGAAATTATTATACATTTTATAATTTTTTTACTAACTATTCTTATTTTAATATTCTTAGTTTTTAATATTAATTACAATAAATTTAGTTGAATATATAAACGGTTCAATTTGTAAAAAATATTTTTATTAATTAAGGACAAATGTATACACGCACATAAGTATGTGTGTATGTATGTATGTATGTATGTATATATATATATATATATATATATATATATATATATATATATCAACCAATTTATTGATACAGAAGTTAACATCTTGACTTTTATTGTTATACTCCGTTTTACTAAACACGCAACAATGTTTAGTTAAAGGGAAGAGGAATTACAAGGCATGAAGTACGAAACGCCATTGGGTCGTAGTGTTGTTAAATACTTGTGTCTTTGCTCGTTTATTGTTGATATATGTCTTGCCAGCATGATAAATGTGTTTATATTATTAACAGGTATTTGTATTCGTGTTACAAAAAAGCCTTTTATATATTTCTACGTGTTTCTTATCTAAACACTGCATATTTGAAATAAAAATATTTACATGAAAACAGAATAAATTTTAAAAATTGGATATATTATTTCAATTTATATATATATATATATATATATTTATATATATATATATATATATATAGAGAGAGAGAGAGAGAGAGAGAGAGAGAGAGAGAGAGAGAGAGAGAATACAAGATACTTTTTAATAATTACAAGCGATAATGTATTTCAAAAATATTTCAATTTTTATATTTTAGTATAAAATATGTAAAAGAATAAAATTTGTATCCGTGTTCTTTCCGTATAACTCATTAAGTTTAATTTGAATATCACTCAATTTCATAAAATTCTAATAAGAAATATGAAGTAAAATACATCGGCCTGTTTAATTTCATTAAAATTGACAAGACTGATATTTTTTAATCAATATTTAGACCATATTATCAAAAACAAATTTCATACCTACAGCATGAAAATATATTACTTTTTTATATCCGTGTATAAGAAAGGAACTAATATTAAGTAATTGTAAAACGCTATATGCTTTCCTAGAGCTGCGATAATAACACTCTGATTAAACGAAGAGAATACTTCACTTTTTATTTCACTCGAATGAATTTTAAATAAAATGAAACACTCATATTTCAATTACTGTTCTTTATTTAGTAGATGAACATTTTCTCAATTATTTTAACTAAATATAGAACTATTATTTTATTTTAAGATTAAGATAACTATTAAAGTTTTACTAGATAATTAAAATAATTTTAATATTATATTGTAACTAATTTTAAATATTTTTATACAGTCTATGTTATGCTCTAATAAAGACGACAAGGCGATTGAAATAAGTATTGATATAAAAAAAACAAATTATTTTTGAATAACTGTATAAAATAATATGTTATTGGGGTGAATGGTTTTATTTATTAAAAAATTAATTAGCTACAGTAACAAATCAAAATAAGATATTTTAAATATTTAAATTAATAAATTGTTACTGAAACAGCTTCGATATTTTTATAGAAAGCAAACATACATATATATATATATATATATATATATATATATATATATATATATATATATATATAGAGTGTGTGAGAGAGAGAGAAAGAAATTAAATAGTATAAACTCATTTTCTCACTAAAAGTCGTCAAAACTAAAGCTATAGAGGAAAATACTAATAAATAAAAACGAAATAAATAAGAAATCAATTCATCATGAGTAATTCCAATCGTAAAGCAGTGAATAATACTTTAAATAATTAAATTGTTATTCAATATCTTCATAATTAAATGTCAAAAAATACAAAATAAATCAATAGTTTAATCATATATTGTTTAAAAATAATCATAATTAGAAAAAAAGAAATAATTATAACAATTTATTGTTAAAACAACTCAAATTATCTTAATTTTTAAAAAAAGCAAAATACATATAAAAAAGCTTTATAAGAGTCATTGAAATGTTATGGACAAATATATAGATAAATTTATTTTAAAAATCTCAAAAAAATTCTTAATTAATTGTGAACTGATTTTTATTTAAAAATAATACTAAAATTAAGAAAAAAGTTTAAAATGGTTTTAGTAAAATACATACTCATAAAAAACAAACAAGAATACAGCAAGCTAATGTAAAAATAAAACCTAACCTTTAACACGATAAATAAATAACTTTAATTTTAAATTATTTCTGTAAAATATATGATGCTCATTTATATGATTATTGTAATTAATACGATTATTAATTAACAGATATATGAAATTAAAGTATACGAAATATGATGATCATATAAATTGATTTTCCTTCAATTTAATCCTATTAATTAATTTTAAACGTTTAATGATATACAACATTAAAGGTGAAGGTTAAAGGTAAATATTGACACAAAAGATAAACACATCAATTTTCTCATATATATATATATATATATATATATATATATATATATATATATATATATATATATGCAAAAAACTCTTTTAAAATCAAAAAGTTTATAAAAACAATAATAATATAATAATAGATATCATATTTCAATAATTTTGTATTAATGTAATATTTTTTTTAAAGAAAATAGTATTTTTCCAACAAAACATTAAATAACCACTAGAAGTCTCTTTCTTTAATGACCACTTACTTCTATAATAACAGCAACTAACAACTGCATGTAAGCTCTCTGTTCACTGATATTCAGGCTCTATTTCAATACATGAAACAAAAATAAATAATACAATGTTAAAGTTATTTTCTTTTCGTAGTCCTTAGAAGTTACTACGATTGCAGTATTTTATGTCTTAAACAAAAAATTAGTTCAACTCAAACATGTTTGTGTTAACATCATACCACAAAAAATACCATAATTTATTTCTTTAATTTAAAAATAGAATAAATCAATAGTTAATTTTATTATAATACATTTTAATGTTCAGGTTTAAATTTATATTTAAATTAATTTTCATAATTATTAAATAACGAATAAATAAATTAATCATTTTGAATTATGTCACTCCCCTAACTGGGAGCTTTGTCAATCGCTTGTTTCGCTGGCTCATCACATGATACATTTAATAGCGAATAATGTTTATTTGATATCATTAGTAGATTAAAGACATTAATTTTGCAATGGAATTATTTTATATATAAAAAAAATAAAAAGAAATGAAAACAGAAACTTTTAAATTTATTTTTTAATAATTTAAAAAGTGAAAATTTTGTTAAATTTAATTAAATTTATTTGTCATTGTTAATTTTTTTTAAATGTCATTTTACATTCTAGTGATTATACATAAATATTATTTCATGAAATTTTATATATATATATATATATATATATATATATATATATATCTATTTTAAAAAAATATTTTAATATACCGAAAACTACCTCAAAATATAAATTCACAATTTATTTAATACATTTTACAACACGTTATATGAGAAAATTTTAGAAAACGCCATCTGCAATTTAAAATTCATTTGTGAAGAAGATTTGTTTTCTTTGTGTCACAGTGGTGTACACCGTATGGTAAACGCAAAATTAAATTATATTTTCCACTCTACCACAATGACAGGCCTACCATATATTACGTAATATATATTTTCGGTTTTTGATATTTTATAAACTGTATGGAGAAACATTTTTAAGCAATGTAAATATATTTCATTATGCTCATTACATACATACATACATACATACATAAATACACATATATATATAAATACACACTCACACACACACACACACACATATATATATATATATATATATATATATATATATATATATATATATATAAATCGTATACGTGTATAAATATAATATGTATAAATGTATCGTTGTGATTATATAAGAATTATTATTGTTATATACAACCTCGTAAATAAGTTCAATTAATATTATAGACAAATATAATACAATAAACTTAATTTTCTTTTCAACTTTCTTGTAAACAACAGATGCTTTCTAAAAGAAATACAGACTACAAAACTTTCCAACTATTAAAATAAAATATGTTATAAGTTCTCATACATATATATATATATATATATATATATATATATATATATATATATATATATATATATATATATATATATATATATATGTGTGTGTGTGTGTGTGTGTGTGTATGTATGTACCTTTTATAATACCTTTGGATGGATTATTGATTAACACCATTTGTTATAAATCAAAAGTTATTCTCATTTATTCTAAACAAAACTTAAATGAAGTACCATAAAACATAATTAATAGTTTGTAACAACTATTGTATCATAGAATTACATATATATTTACGATAAATCAAGATAAAATAACTTGTGGTTTATTGTTATTACTTTTTGTACTTTTACACATTTTTCTCCAGACTTTTCTAAATTGTTTGCTAGTAACAATAGGGTGTTTTTAAGCGTAATATAACTTCAAATTGAATCCCTATCGAAAGTTCTATTTAACCTAAAAAACATCCTTTAGATTATAATTATTATCAAAAGTATATTCTTATCATTTTCTATTATATATATATATATATATATATATATATATATATATATATAAACCTTAGTACTATACCCCCTAATAGAATCATGACCTCTCTGAAAATACTAGCACAATAGAAATTAATAATTTATAATACAAATTTCATTCATTTCAAAAACCATAAAATAGTATCTATATATAGTAAATTGAAAATTTTTTACAGTAAACAAATATTGTTTGAACAAAAATTTATAACAAATCAATAAAAACCTTTTACGTTCTCTAAAAAATATAAAACAAACCATCAGTATATCAAGTGTTTTTATAAAAATTCTATATAAATCAAATGTACTTCTGGATACCAATTAACTACGTGGAAACTGTATCTAGCAGAAATCCCAAGAGATAATTCATATATTTGGTTTTAGATAATGTTACGTCAAACTCAGAATTATTTACATTTTGAATTGCTTTCACATTTTACCCAATATTTTAATTTATTGACAGAGCACTTCATATTGGTTGTTTATCTCGCTTATAAAATACACGAGACTTTTCAATACTTTTACTCAAATTTAATTTAAATTTATAATTTAGTCGATTTATTATACACTCCTCTTTTTTATTAACTTTTTGAAGTAAAGTTTACAATTTATATATAAAATTATATATATATATATATATATATATATATATATATATATCAAAATTAATCGTTTAAAGATGATAAAATTTTATTAAAAAATAAGTATATCTAATTATTACAAAAATTAAAATTTATATAAAAAACGCAAATTCTTAAACTGAAGTATAGGAAAACAAAAATAAAAAAATTCTAGTTTTAGAAGATTTTTAGATATTCTAAATTATTATTTTAAAAACTTTATTCAAATCTCGTGATTATATGGAGGACATTATAATACTTATATTCCATTATTTCTGAAATAATTCGATTTAATTTAAAGTTTGCTTCAAATTGCTGATGTTAGAAGATAAAATTTGAAACACTCATGTTTATGCTGATGTTTACAAATTATGAGATAAAATACTGATGTAAATATTTTCCATCATTCTCTATTCAGCTAGTCATAAGCGACCTACCTCAAAACAACTAAATTAACGCCATTATCGAACCGCTATCGTATTTTATTGTTAGTTATAAAAATTTGCTTTACAACTCTTAATTTTTGAAGATAAACTCATTCCTTTTCTTCACTCTGAATAAGTGTAATTTGGATTCATCCCACTATATAATTTATTTCTAAATTCTCATCGACTTAATATAAAATTTCTTATCAAATTTCAATTTCTTTGCTTTATTAGTTTAATTTATAATTTTTTTCTTTCTGTCAATTTGTTTTTAACATCGACGTGTCGCAATTAATACTAATGCCAAATTAATGTTTTTATTTAATTTATTTGACAATTATGATGAGATTGTTGGTAACCTTACTTTCTATCATTTTATCATCCCACTCTATTGTTACTCATTTACGGCCTTGTTCTTATTAGTTAGCAACAGATCCTGCTTTACTGCATTTCAAAGAGTTTATTAACCCCATTTAACAATTTTATACTTTACTGATAACTTTTCGTACAACATTCCTTTCTCATGGTTCTTGATTATTAAAATTTTCATTTTTATATTTTTTTTGTAAGTTTTTAAATTAGATAACTAAAAATTAACATTTATCTAAAAATATATTGAAAATAATAGAATAAAAAAAACTCTTGATTACAATACAATCGTACATTCAACAGTTAAAAATATCTGAAAATTAATTTTAATACAAACATGTAAATATAGCATTATATTGGGTTGACACAAAAGTCATTGTCAGATTTTCAAAGCAATTTTATTAATATAAATAGCAAACATTAATCAATTATATATTGGCCGTTTTGTTCGATGACCTTTTGCCATCTTTCAGTCAACTTCATAATTCCACTTTCGTAGAAAGTTTGGTTTTTAGAGGAAAAAAACTGAACCAACTCATTTTTTACAGCCTCATTGGAATCGAATGTTTTTCCATTCAAATGGTTTTGAAGTGAATGGAATAAATGATAATCCGATGGTGCAAGGTCAGGACTATACGGTGGATGAGGCATCACCTCCCAGCCTAACGCCAATAATTTTTGGCGAGCGACCAAAGATGTGTGTGGTCTGGCGTTGTCGTGATGGAAGATGACGCCTTTACGATTTGCCAGTTCTGACCGCTTTTCCCTAATTTCTTTGTCCAATTCCATTAGCTAGCGACAATAGACATCCGAATTGATGGTTTGGTTCCTTGGTAGCAGACCAAAATAAACAATACCTTTGAAATCCCCCCAAACACTCAGCAAAACCTTCTTTTGATGAATATCGGTTTTTGATGTCGATTGCGCAGGTTCATCTCGTTTGCTCCATGATCTTTTTCGCACGACGTTATCGTAAACAACCCACTTTTCATCGCTCGTTATGATTCGCTTTAAAAATGGATCGGTAACGTTACATTTCAGCAATGAATCACAAATGGAAATTCGTTTGGCGAGATGAATTTCTTTCAACTTGTGGGGAACCCAAATATCGAGCTTATCAACATAACCAAGTTGTTTTAAATGTCTTTTAACGCTTGTATGTGATATGTGAAGCTTCTCTGCGATCTCTCATATCGTACTACGCCGGTTATTTTCGATCATTGCCTTTATTTTGTCGTCGTCAACTTCAGTTGGGCGTCCAGACCGTGGTGCATCTTCGAGATTAAAATCTCCGGAACGAAAACGAGCAAACCAATTCTGACATTGGCGTTCTTTTAGTGAGTCTTCACCATAAACCGCACATATTTTTTTCTGAGCTTGCACTGCGTTTTTACCTTTCCGGAAGTAATAAAGTAAAATATGGCGAAAATGACCGTCTGGAATATCCATTTCAAATCAATGTAAAACACTAAATAAACAACAAAACTTAAAACTTTTTTTACTGAATAATCTATGAAATGTCAGCTGTCAAATACCATATACGGTCTGAAGTTTGCAATGGAGAAGAACTACTTAGAATGACTACAACCATCTAGCGGAAAAAACGCAATGACTTTTGTGCCAACCCAATATATTTTATATCACATCACATAAAGCCCATATCAATCCACTACTGGACAAAAGCCTCAATGAATGCTACTATTATATTATATATATATATATATATATATATATATATATATATATATATATATATATATATATATATATATATATATATATTAGGTTGGCAAAAATCTCCCTTCCGCCTTCTGGTCTTTTGAATTTCGCATATGTACAAAAAAAAAAAAAAAAAGCGGAAGGGAGATATATAATATATATATATATATATATATATATATATATATATATATATATATATATATGTATACGTATATATATATATATATATATATATAATATATATATATATATATTTGTATGTATATGTATATTTAAATAAATAAAAAAGTTAAATAATTTATCACAGAGCTAATAAAATAATGTCAAAAAATTCTTAAATATAAATATTTCATTTACTTAAAATAATATTATGTTTATAAAAATTAATGAGAAAATAAATAATATTTTCCATAAAACATATCATTGAATTCTTAAATAAAATATATTTTATTTATAAATAACATCAAAATATTTTTTTCTTTCTCTAAAACTTACGAACAATTATCTTACTGAAAGAAGAAAAAAAACATTTTTTTTATATAAATATGCATCTAGAAACATAAAAAAATATTTGTATTAGTAACGTGCGTTTTATTGTACAAACTCCTTCAAATCCGTACGGATAAACATATGTGTATTCACGCGTCATTTGAGATACACATTTACGAAACGAAGATATTGAATTTTTTTCTGTAATCATACTACTACAAATTGCGATTCAATAGCACCGTATAACGTGTCGACATTTGTTTTTTTATGTCTTTTCGACAACGTATGTTTTAAAAATGGCCGCTGGCTAGCATTTCATTTGTTTTCTATTGTTATCACACATCGAAAAAACATATAGACAGGGTTGAAGTCTCGAAAAAGCTGACAGCATTGAACTTTGGCAAGCTTTTATATTCAGTGACGTAACTGTTTCCTTCTATCCAATGGTGTCGCTCCCGTATCGCTCTAGTAACGTCGTGTCAACGACGATATCCAAACTATATTTGGCATGTTAGTACGGTCTATTGACCACAAGAAACCTTTCGCGATCCCTTCAGTTATTCTATATATTAAGTTTCTTTTTGTTGATATCACGTAAAATTTTATGTTATAGTTGGTTGGATAAAAGACTGGTTTAATAGTTGGAAACGGTAGATCTAACACGCAAAATTTTAAACAAATAATTCTCGAACAAATTTTATATTCCCTTTTGACTCTTATTCTCGAATCATTTTTACATTATATATATATATATATATATATATATATATATATATATATATATATATATATATGCGTAGATGGATTTATCTGACTATGTGTATTCTGACAAATATTCGTTATTATAAAATAATTAAATAAATACAGAATATAAATAAATCTTCATGAAATATATTATTTAACATTTAAATCTTTATTACTTTTTTTTAAAAAAATACTTCAAACGAGCTATTAAAGAAAAAAATATATTAACGAATTAATTTTAAATGTATATTAAAATCTAGAAAATAAAATTGTATTTTCAAAATTAATTAACGAATTATAAAGAAAAAAAAACACATTAAATTCAATAAACATCAACCATTTGTATTTTTAAATATTCAATATTAAATTTATATATTAAAAATATTTTTCTCAATCACTAAAAATTTTAATTGGATTTTTATTTTAAATATATTTTTGATGCTTTTTGACATTTTAAATTATGTCATATGGAGTCTTTAATATATTTCATAATTAAAATTCTTCCATTTTATAAATTTATTGAATGAAAAGTCGAGAAACTGAAAAACACAAAATATAATTAACAATTCATTAACGTATTCTCTAAATTACAAAATATTAATATACAATATCATTAAATATTTATTTATATCGTCAATTTTCATTTTATAGACATTCATTAAAGCACATTATATACCCATTTTATACCCATTCATTTTAATAAATTCTATAAATTAAGACACCTATTATATATCAGAATAAATGTTGTATATTTAATTTAAATTTATTGATTGATTATTCATAGTTTCTTTTTATATAATAATATTCTTCGACCAGTTTCATTCTTTTGTTATAATCTATGACCAGTTTCAACATGAGTGTCATTCTTAGACAGCTTCAAAGTTACTATTTTCAAGACTATTTAAGGATGATACTTGAGTTAAATTTAGCAGAAGCATATTACAACATAAGAAAAATCCAAAAGGTCTCGATCGATAAAAAGTTAGATATAATATAAATTATTTTAAAATTCTAATGTATAAATAATTCAATTATTCGCTGTAAAATAAATCTCAATAACTATTTATAAATATCTAAAATTTTATCAAATTTTTATATTATTTGTTAATTAAAGCGACTTACTCATTTCTAATTTAAATATATCCACGCATACATCTTAAAAATAATTATTACAAAAATATCTACCAAGGTCTTTTTACTATGAATAAATTATCAAATTTTAATAAATAAATCAACAGTGTTTTCACAATATCAAAAAAAAATATTATATGAAACAGAGTTGAAATACTATTTTAAAACACTATATAGATGGAAAAACGATTTTCTACAACGATATTAACTATTGTAGATAAATAATAAAAATACTTAATATTTACTACCAAAAGAAAAAATAATTCCGTAATAAAAAATAATTAATAAATATTAATTAAAAGTTTTTAGATTCATTAAAAATATTTTATGTTGCTTTGCTTTCTATTCTTAACTACACAATAATATTAATTTTCAAAAACGCAAAAAATGTATAAAAAAATATTCAAAAACTTTATTCAAAAAAATAAATTTTGAGATTTTACTTTTTTTATCTTTCTTAAAACATACATAATTTATTAATGAATTTAAGTACAAATTTAAAACAACGAATGAGTTAGAAATTATATATATATATATATATATATATATATATATATATATATATATATATATGTTTTTCTTATGTATATATATATATATTTATATTTATATATTCATTTTTTTAATTCGAAATACATTTTCATTTTATTTAAAAACATTTAATATTGCATTAAAAAATGATATGCTAATTAAAAAAATTGACCTCATGGAAATATTTAATATTAAAATACATATCAATTTAACTAGAACTGTTCCACGAATGCATTTTGTTGCACGATTACATTGTACTGTATTTAATATTATAAAACACGTATTTCAATACCGCAAATGTTTCTCTCTATATGCATTTTCGCTATAACCTCGATTTTGTGAAAAAGCCATACATTTAATTTTTAATTTATTGCCAACATCATATTGCTAAAAATTAACATAAAATGAAACGAAATTCTCTCTAATGCAGTCGAGCAATTAACAAGTACAAAAGTACTCCACAATTGAACATTATTTATTAATAAATTACATTCAATTCATTGAAAATTTAATATTAAAATACATGTCAAGAATCAATCAATATTATATGTACTTACATTTTAATGACACGGATGGGTTTACATGTGAATATATATATATATATATATATATATATATATATATATATATATATATATATTGTGTTTAATGTAAAATTGACGAATAGTTTTTTATTTAATTTATTGTTATTAAATATTTTCAAGTATTTTTACATAATTTATAATTAATGCTAATATATAAAATTTTATCAAATCATTATTTTTTCAAAAAAATACAAAAGAAAAATTAACAAATATATGTGTTTGTATATAAACACACACACACATATATATATATATATATATATATATATATATATATATATATATATATATATATATATATCAAATAATTTGATACTGTTATTGATTTTACTCTGACATAAAAAATACTGAACTTAAAAATAATTTTCTAAAATATTTATTTATATCAATTAACTGTGTTATATTTTTTTTTAAAAAAAAAACATGTAATAAATGTTATTTTAAGAATGAATCTTATTCATTAATATAGAATAAAAATAAAATGGAAAGAAATTTATAGAATTGACATTAAAAATATTATAATAAACAGTTTTAGTCTGTAATACTAATTTGTATTTTTATAGCCTAATGAAGTTATATATTTTTTAAGTCAATAATAATGAACATTAAACATATATCATACAAAAATATTCGAAATAATGTATATAAATATTAAATAAAAAAAAATATAACTCAGATAAATTATTTATAGATTCACTCAAAATATAAATGATTTTTTCTTTATTTATTCTAATAATAAACTTTATTTTCTAATAAATATAATATATAACAAATTCAATTGTAGAACAAGAATCATTGTTTAATAAGAAATTAAAATTTGATGTGATTTATAATTAATTATTTTTCACAGAAATCGTTTTTGACTATTTTTTTAATAAAACTCCCTTATCAATCAAAATTATTCTAACTGCAAAATTTTACAAAATTAACAAAACTATCATGTATACTTAAACGTCATCAAAAAAAATAAATAAAGTGATAATGATATAGTTATGGCTATTAAAAATGTTGATGATTCAAATGTATATACTAACGTATTTCTTACAAATTTGAAATATATGTTCTTTTTTTAATAAAAACTTTCTTATAAAATATTATTATTATTAACATATGTATAAATATTTATAATATGTATAAATATTTACATATGTATAAAAATTGCAAAAATAATAGAAAAACTAAATAAATAACAAATATTTTATAAATGGTAGAAAAGATAACAAAATAACAACTTATACAAATTAAAATAAAAAAATACTTTTACTACAAAATAATCAAATTTATAAATTATTTCGTTGAAACAAAATTGTAAAAAGAGTTTTATATTAAAATTTAAAACAATAGAAATGAACATTTCTAAAAATAATACTTTTAAATAATGTATTGTACTTACATTTTTCACTCTAAATAAAAAATAAATTATATAAGGAAATGAATGAATTTAAAAACAATTATAAGTGTGCATTTAAATGATTTTAAAAGAAAAACTTTTACATTGATTACATTCAACTACAATAGAGAATCGAATAATTCAACTCTACCGTACTCGTACATCTACCGTAAAGCTTTAGTTCAGTTCCTCTTCAGTACATTGAATAACTACACATTTACTCGAAGTCTATTTTCATTTATCAAGATAGTTGTTATAAATATATTGTACGTCATATAATTACACATGCCGTTAATGGAATGGTTCATTTTCTCATACTAGATAGAGAAAATTGTAAACGCAGCATTACGAAACGGTTTGATATTTGCATTAGTTAACATACATTTGTTTATATTGAAAGATATTCTAAATAGATATGAAAACGATAATGCAATATTCATGATTCTGTTTGCAGATCTTCATACGATTTCAAATATAATGCAATTAAAATAACAGATGTGAAATATATACACTCATGTGCAAAAGTGAACATACAAGCAAAATTATTTTATTTATTAAACTTTTCTCAAAAAATTTAAATAGATAAAACATTTTTTTAAAAAATTTGAACTTAAATTTAATTTATTTTAATTTTCAACTCAAAACCAATAAAAATAATATAATAAAAAAGTTAATTATTCATTTTAACTATAAAATAACATATTTTTAACGGTGCAAAAGTTAACATACACTTCGAAAATTTATTAATATATATTTTTTAACATTCACTATGAAATTGGACCACTTTTATTTTTAATCACTTTTGGTCATAGAATGGGCGAATTTTTGTGTTATTTCGGGTCCAATATTTTCCCATTTATATCGAAGGACTTCTCTCAATGTTTGTATGTTTTATACACCCATTTTTCGTATTTGTCATTTAATTTCGTCCCATAAATGTTCTATGAGATTGAGATATGTGAACTTGGGCGGAGTTTAATTCTATTTGAAGCAGTTATACAAAAGTTACTCACGCACTTTTTGTGATGTGTTCTTGGAATCGTTATCATGTTGGAAAATGCATGTACTTTCCAAATTTAACTTTTTAGCACTCTCCTTCAAATTTTGTTGTACAATATTCAAATACCTCAAGCTATTCATTGTTGTTTCAATAAAAGTCATATTTCCCACCCTAAAAGCCGCAAAATATGCCCAGACCATTACACCTCCATACTTCACAATACAAACTAAATTCTTGGTTTCATATTCTGAATTTTTTTTGATACACTTTAATCCTTCCATCGTTATCAAAAACATTAAATTCACACTCATCATTAAAAATTATATTCTCCCAGAACATTTTATCTTTATTAACATATTGTTTAATGAATTCTACACGCTTTTTGCGATTAATTTTATTTATATAAAGTTTTTCCTAGGTACTCTACTATAGAACACTTCAGTGTTCAATACTCTAGATATAGTAGTTCGATGACACTTTTTAATATATTCTGTTGATATATCTGCGGAAATTTAGATTGAAGAAATTTTCGTATTTTCCTTCACATTCCTTACGTCTTTATTTTTATGTAAATATTTTAGGCCTTTCAGAAATGATTTTAGTGCAATATTACCAGTTCTATTGTAATTTTTTGTTATTATTTGAATTGTAGATCTTCTTTACAAATTTTTGCTATTTCACTCGAACTATTTTCTTGTCACCTTAAATCTACTATTAATTTTCATAAATCGTCAGATATTTTCTTTCTGCGGGACGTCACTGATTTTAATAACTCTTATTTTTGATTATTTCAAAACCTTTTTCGTATTATAAAATAAAAGTAAATATTCTTATAAGATACAAATTTCACAACTTTCCTCAAAAATGTCTAAAAACGAACTAAAATACAACAGTATATAGATTTTTGAACACGCGAAATAATATTAATGGAAGATTTCACAATATTTCTGAACATTGGGAAGAAAAAAATATAGAGAAACAATTTTGCCTTAGTTAAAGAATTTATCAAAAAAAAATTTATTAATGAAAATATTCCAGCGGAAAAAGAATAATCATTTTGTAAAAAATATTCTCTGTATATTCACTTTTGCACAAAAGTGTATAAGTTGTAAAGTATTATATTTGAATATACATATACACAAGCTCATAGTTTTTCACATAGATACCAAAAACCTACACACAATAATAATTATCTGATTTATATATATATATATATATATATATATATATATATATATATATATATAACATACATACAATATTTGTATTACATGATACGTTAACACAATTTTAGTTTACCAAAACACTGATTAGCATATTATCTGATTTTCTCTCTGTAACTCTTAAAACCCCATGACGAATATCAACATCTAGCAATAAAGTATCTGCAAAACTTCAAACTTACAACAATCAGCGATTTATTTCATCATACTTATCTTTTTTTAATCGAAGAAAACATTTCTTTTAACTTATTCTTTTTCTATAACCTATCAGTATATTTTAAAATAATGTACATTTTATCTAATACTTGAATAATATAATATTTACAGTTATCTGCGACTTATAATCTACAAGTAATAATAATGGATCGTCTAGTTCTATTAAAATGATGTGCTGGCTTCAAACATTTATATATTAAAATTCTAATCAAACAATATCAGTGTCAAAAATAAATTAAATTAAATAAATTTATTCATAAATCAAATGAATTAATCTCTCTAGCCAAAAATAATTCTTTTCTTTTTACTTTTTTCAATAATACAAATTTGGATGATCATATTATTTTCGCTATTAGGTATATTTTTTATAACACATTAAGGGGTTATACGCACTTGCGAGGCGCAAAAACGATGTTTTTTTAGAAATTTTTTTTAGAAACAGTATTTATTTTGCAATTACAAATTATGGTTATTTGAATAGATCCTACTTTCAAGAATAAAATAACATGTCGATCATAAAAAAATATTGAAGTGCACCGCTCCTGCAGACGATGTCCCGAACGACCTCCAAAAAAAGGCACTTGGCGGTGATCTCCATATCGGCGGTTTGGATTATTTGAAATCAAAAAATATGGTCAATTCTTTTAAAGGATAGATTAGTGCAGGTATTGAACGAAGGAATAATAAAAATTTTCATTTTTGACAAAATGGCGTCTACTTGAAAAAAATTTTTCGTTTTTTACTAAAATTTTCGCTCCATATTGTTTAAAAAAAATAGTAATAATTTTTGTAAACCTTATTCCTTCGTTCAATATCTGAGGAATATATTTGAGAAGATTGTGTGAAAATTTGAGACCGATCGGTTCAGCCATTTCTGAGATATCGAGATCACCGACTATGAAAACACCGTTTTGAGATAAACGCGTTTGAAGTTTCGGAAGTAGTTTACACATAGTTAAAAATTTGGTAAAAATTCAGGTGTATGTCCGAAAATATTTATCGGATTTACTTCAAATTTTCAGAGAATATACTCAAATATATGTGCATTCCGAAAATGCAAAAAAATCGATTTTTTGAAATTTCTAACTGCGTATAACCCCTTAAACTGCACTACTAGGATATGTCATATGAAAAAAAAAACTGTAACTAGTGTTAAAAAACATTAAATTATAAATCGATATATATATATATATATATATATATATATATATATATATATATATAAGAAATTTACTAAATGTATTTGATACTTTTCAAATGTCTATAATTTCTATAAACAATGTATTACATGTTAAAAATAAAAAAAATAAAAATTTATTCTACATAAATGTTTTTATATATTTAATTTGTGTAATGTGTATTACATTAAAAATCCAATCACAATATTGATTAAACATAGAGCATTAAATGATATTAACGTTTAATGTTTTTATAACATAAAAAAATCATTTAACTACAATATATTTAATTGTAACTTTTGTAACACAGCTTATTCCTATACTAACATACTCGTACACCATTGTGTATCAGATCGCAACCGAGCACATAAATCAGGTTCAAACTGATTTATTCAAGTGACTTCACAGTAATCCGTATTTTGTTTTACAATCAATTTTTATTCGTAGTTAATCCACATTTCAACTGCACATGTTTTGTTTTTATTTGATCTTGTTTGAACAAATCAACTAAATTTTACATAAAAATAAACATTTTTTATATTTCCCTTCCGTATGAAATCTGTGAAAAATATATATGATTTTAATAAACTTTTGTGCGTGTTAGTAAATATTATTTATTTGAACATTATTGAATTACAAATAACATTTTTAAAAAATTCTTTAAAATTAATAACGCTTTATGATATGATACATGAGAGTTTTGTTTTATATTTTGCAGTTATTATTACATAGATAGTATTATTATAAATTTCCGAATATTTAACAAACAGGACACTGGCCAATGAATCATATTACCCTTTACAGATACAATATTTAATCCACCGATGAGTCAAGTCCAATTGAATGATAATGTTGATATTGACTTTTTATTTTAAATTACTAATTTACATATTTCATTGAAAATTTCATATGTATTGAAAAATTTCCATTTATACATAGCTATTAAACTAACGTTATCAAAGAAGGTAAATAATATAAAAAGCAATTTAAAAAGTTCGAATAAAAATAAAAATAATTCATAACATAAAAAAAGAAAGAGACTTGGGCTTATTTTTTGTATTTCCTTAACGTTAATGATTATATTTCATGTTCTTTGTAAATACAAAAATTATTTCAAAAATAAAATGTATTTATTAAATGCAGAATTATTGCTATAATGCATCATTAAAAAAATTGTACATATTTAATATGAAAAATTGAATTAAAAAAAAAGTTTATTTAAAATATGTACATACGAGGGTCGTTATATAAGTATGGTAAATTTATTTATTGTTTAATTTAATTATTTTTTTCAATTTAGTTTTTCTTACTTTTTTTACCATACTTATCAAACGACCCTCGTATACAAATATATACTAAATATTATTATAGTAAATTCATATAAAACAATAATTACATATTTATTTTTATTATCATCATATCATTATCAATAAATACGAGTAATGTAAAGGACAATACAACAAAAATAATCATTTTAATACGAAAGTAAAGAATAATTTAGTAGCATAAAAATAAAATATATTCTGGCAATCATGCTCTAACCAAAGAAAAATCTGTTTGTATATTTTAATAGTATAATATTTTGTGAACAGCGCAAACAAAAATATAAAAAACGCACATTCAATCATTTTAATTCATCTGCATTTATATATATAAATATATATATATATATATATATATATATACGCATATTATATATATATATATATTTATATATATATATATATATATATATATATATATATATATATATATATATATATATATATATATATATATATATATATATACATATATATATATATATATATATATATATATATATATATATATATATATATATATATATATATATATATACATATTTATATATATACATATTTATATATATATATATATATATATATATATATATATATATATATATATATACATACACGGATAACGAATGTAATTATGTTAATGTATATTATGAAAAAAAATAAATTTTAGACGTATACTACTCTACTAATTAAAATTATATTCTCTAAATAACTAAATAAAATCAATAAAATATAAAAGAATGTATATAAAATACGAAAAATGGAAGGATCAATCTTACATGAACAGCTTTTAGTTTAATTAATTAGTAATGGTAGAATTACAATCAAGTTTTTTCTTAAACTTTTTTAAAATTTCTTATTACAAGTTGTAAGATGTGTATTACTCAAATCAATTTATTTCGTTTTTTAAATATTATTGAAAAATATATAGACATGTTTATGTATATATGTATGTGAGTGTATATATATATATATATTTATATATATATATATATTTATATATATATATATATATATATATATATATATATATATATATATATATATATATATATATATATATATATATATATATATATATATATATATATAGAGAGAGAGAGAAATAAATAGTTTTTTAAACATGATATAGTACTTTAAATTCAATCCCTATCTAAAGTTCTTCTAACCTAAAAAAACACTCCTTTACATGTGTTTGTGTGTGTGTATAAAGGTATGATAAATCAATAAATAAATAAATATATATATGTGTGTGTGTGTGTGTGTTATATATATATACACCCGTCCCTCAATTTACGCGGAGTATCCGTTCCTCGTGGATTTGTTTTACGCGAATAAAAATCGCGTAAATTGAGTCTGTCAGTACAATAGAATAAACATTCGAAATAAAAGCTAGTAAAGTTGTAGAAACACATTTTTATTTCACATAGCTTAACAAAAAAATAATGACGTTTTAGAAAACAAAAGTAGATAAATTTTATTCGGTGTCACTAACGCTACTGAAATTGAAAACAATCAACCTTTTATATATTTATATCGTGCTTTTATACGTTCAAGTAATAATTTGCATCACTCTGATATATAATAAATTCAATGAAAAATTATATAAAATGAAATCTATCTGACCGCGTATAAAAATTGCCGCGTAAATCAATACCGCGTAGAAAAAGTCCCGCGTAAATAGAGGTATAATTTGCCGCTTAAAAAAAACTCGCGTAAAAAAAGTCCCGCGTAAATTGAAGAACGGGTGTATATATATATATATATATACATATATATATATATATATATATATATATATATATATATATATATATTTATATATATATATATATATATATATATATATATATATATATATATTTATATATATATATTATATATATATATATATATATATATATATATATATATATATATATATATATATATATATATATATATATATATATATATATTGTACGTTTACAAATACACTTACTATAATTTTTTTGAAAAAACATTATCAATATTATTTTTTATTAAGGAAATTAAATAAAACATTAGATACTGAATTTATTTTTATAAATAATTTGATTAAAAAGTATTTACATGATTAATTTAACTCAAGATTATTTTATTTTGAAACACACGAATACTTATTCAATTATTTTTATACATACAAATCAAATGAATGATCAAAGAATGTTTTTTTGAGGTTAGATAGAAATTTTGATAGGGATTCAATTTAAAGTTCCATCAAGCTTAAATAAACAACTATATATATATATATATATATATATATATATATATTGAACGGAATAATTCAAAAACAAAAAAATAATACTCCTTGTCTTCAATTGCACATTATTTCAATTTAAATATTTTTTATAAAATAAAAATATATCATATTATTAATAACATTTTTTTTCTAAAAAAGAAAAAACACGTTACGTTAACTAATAAAGTTTATATATACTCGTATTTTTACAATTTGAAACTTTATTCATTATATTTCGTTGCATATTATTACAGTTTGAAATATAAATTTATTACAATTGAATTTATTTTGTTCATTCAAAACTGAATCATACCACGTGTTTATTTATCAAATAATTATTTTAATTATTTATACATGTATGTGTATTAGTGTGTATAAATATTTATAGAATTTTCATTCAAAACATTGTTTAAAATCTATTAGAAATATATTGTGAAATAAAGATGTGAAAACTTTATAAACTATTATATATATATATATATATATATATATATATATATATATATATATATATATATATGTTCACCTATTGTTTAAATTAACGTATACTCATATTAATCCAAAATGAAATGTATAATTCAATAGATTGATCGTGAACACTCATAGAGTACAAAATCGTGTTTGTTAATTTAGTTGTAGGTTTTTCTTAATTCAGATCCCGTACGTCTAGAATAAGCACGTAACGAAGCCTTAGCGGAAAATGTAGTTCTGTCAATCTCCTGCAATGACGCTTGAGTGGCACAAGCCGTATTTCTTCTTCATGTTTCTCTTTTCATGCTTTACAGTCAGACAATGATAATTACTGACTTTCTGTGAATCAAGTTTCCGGAGTGAACAAGATTATAACAACTTCAAGTCGGCTTTTCGTTAATTGGCCGTTGCTTTCGTGTCAAAATTTACTTGTTCCATAAAACGTTGATATAACGAAACGAATTGTAGATAATCTGAACTGAATTGTATTTGTTTATTTGTTAAGTGATGTATACTTCATATTTAATTAGAATTACATTGTATACAAATATTATTACGAAACAATTTCTAAAGATATATTATCTTTTTTCATCTCTAATTAATTACATTCGTAACCAAAATATTTTTGTTATCTGAATACTTCAAAATCGTTCAATATATATACAGTAATACCATTTTATACGCAAAGTAAGTAATACCTTTTTATACACAAATTTTCAAATTTTTCCTTTTGTTATGAAAGCATAATAAAAAAGAAAACCGAAATTGTATATGCACATTATGCGCAACGCATGCGCAGTTTGAGTTTTGTGGTCTTTTTCTTTTTCTATTAGTTTTCGATTTGCAACTCTAGAATAAAGTCGACTTTTTGATAATTAAACTTCAATAACCCATTTGAAAATTAATTTAAAATGTATTTAAAATGAATTAAATCTCTGATATAAACCTCGGATTTTGTTTTATTGATACATACAAATATTTGAATATATTAACCTCGTTTTATTTACTGAAAAACAGAAGAAAAAAATTGTTTGAAACCAATTAACTTTTTTGTATTTAGTAATGTTTCGATTAGTCCGGTTTCAAATAGTCCGGCTAATCAGTGGAACCGATTAACCTGACTATGTGAGGTATGGAACCGATTAACCTGACTATGTGAGGTATTCCTGTAAATATATATATATATATATATATATATATATATATATATATATATACATACATACATACATATTATTGTTTAAGGATTCGCAAATAATTTTTGATTGAAATATATTAATATTAATGAATTTAAACATTCCAAAACTTTTTTTTTATATATTTACATTTTTTTATAATTTTTATCATCTAATTAACTACTTTGTTTCTTAATATTTTTTAATTTCCTTAATATTTTTTTTCCTATCTATTCATATATTTTTATATATCTAATTTTATTTCAAATTCTTTATTTTTTTTATATTCAATCACTCTCTCTTTATGTTATTACTGTTCCCTCTATTTTTATTATTCCTTAAATATAACTTACAATATTTATCTACACATAAGTAGCTAAAATCACTATATTTTTTAAAAAATTCAATGTCTTTTCTCAATTAAAGACAAATAGAATATATTGATCGAATATTTTTCTCTTCAAAGAAACTATAATATTTGATTTAAACACAAAAGCGTTTCATATAAATGAACTTCATCTCGTTTTTTTTTTTATTTTCTTGATAGCTCTTTCAATAAAATTATCTCAAAATTATTTTCTTGAACGAGCTCTATGTTCTAATAAAATTATCTCATAAATATATATTATCCATATATATGAACGATATATACTTATATATATATCTAATATATATATATATATATATATATATATATATATATATACATATATATACATATATATATATATATATATATATATATATATATATATATATGTATGTATGTATATATATATATATATATTTTATATATATATGTATATATTCATATATATACAATATATATAATATATATATATATATATATATATATATGTATGTATGTGTGTGTATTTAATATGTATGTGTTAATTCATTAAACAATACAATAAAAGAAAGACCCTGTATTAACATGAAAAATAAAATTTATATTTTATAATGAACTATTGACAAAATATATTTATTTTGTATCCTAATTAAAGTAATAATCATTATTGAAAATTCTTAAAAAATAAAAACGAAAAAATACTTTTGACTTTATATCAAAGCTCTGATGATAATGGCATCGCCATCGAAATTCGTATTCGCCTATTATTGTTATAAACAATAAAGTGGACAATAAGTGATTATTGAATACTTTCTAATAGAAATGATAATTCATTTACGAAAAAAACTTTTTAATTAATTAAAAAGCTTTACTAAAATCCTTTAAATGCTTTTTAATGAAATGAATCTTTTTCTTACTAAACGCATGAATCAAATTGGTTTTAATTTTTATCGTTTTACAGATGTATGCATTAATTCTATATTAATTAAATATATTATGAACATTATACATATTTTTCCTTTATTACTTTTAAATGAATTTCCATTTTCAATTATATTTATTAAACACTTCAGCAAAATAATAAACTAACATACTATGTATAGCCTATTTCAATTTTTTAAAATAACAAATATTAAATTAAGATTTATATATATATATATATATATATATATATATATATATATATAAATAAATGGAAACATTAAAATCTGACAGATATATTTATGACAAAAATACATCTAAATTTAGACAATGTTAATCCAGGCATACATTTAATTGATATTTATCCATTTCATTTTATTTTTCCTTTCTGTCATTTTTATTCTGTAACAGAAAATTAAATTTCTTTTTAAATTATATTATAATTTAAAACAAAAATCTGTTTTTCCTAAAAGTTAGTCTAATTTATTTACTGTTTTTCTTAAGATAATTGAATAATTATCAAAACTAAAATATTTTTTTAAAATTGAAAGTTTTATCCAAAAAATATAAAGTTACATCACAGAATATTTAATTAAAGAAATTTAAAAATATTAAAAAAATAATTTATAAAATGAAAAAAACATAATACATTTAATAAGGCGGAGTACTTTTTTATTTATAAAATCTAAATATAACACCAAAATTAATTTTGATGAAAATCTCATTCAATAAATGTATGTGTATATTTCATTCTTGGTTATATTTAAAAAAAGTATATTATTGTTTGTGACAAAAATGTGGAACCTAATAAAATAGATTCTTTACAAGATTGTACAAAAGTTTTTGTACGTATACCAGTAGAATTCTCATAGAAAATGCTTGAATATAAGACCTAAGTATGATTCAAATCTATATAAAAATAAATTGTAAAGGAATTTTCAGCCGATAAATTTTCATATCTTGAATTTATCTCTTTTGACACGTCAACTATTTCTTGATAGTTATTTATTACCCTGCAACATTCCACACTTATTTTATATGTGTGACATACATTTCGTATGCTTTCTAGAAATAAATATATTTCTCTGATATCATTTTTAAAATAACATCATGTTCAATTTTACTATATTTATATAAAATATACATAAATATTTTATTTTCGATTGGTTTTTATGAAATATATTGAAATGTGGATTTTATTTTGTAAACATATTCAATATTAGTTCAAACTAATATTATATTTTTTTAAAATGCAAATGTAGTATTTATTTATAGTAATATATTTCACAAAAATTTAACAATTTCAAATAACAAATTTTATATATATATATATATATATATATATATATATATATATATATATATATATATTATACGTACAAGAATAGAATGTATTAATATTATCCGAATTTCTTGAAAGTTGTAAGCTACGCACGTATTGAACACCTTCAAGCACTACATGTTAAATTGTGCGAATCTCAACGATATTGAGTCTACATCGTGATAGTTATTAAATCCCAAGGGATTTCATTGATATTTATTGTGAAACCGATAGGAATGATAATATTGTCTTTTTCTTTTGAATTAGTTGCTGTATACGTACCAAGTATATAAACTAGTGGAAAAAATTATTATTGATTTATCACATATAAAACGTGTATAAAAATTTATTGAAAATGTTTCAGTATTTGAAATAAATTTAAATATATTTAATAATATTTGTTTATTTTCGTTATACCTAATGCAATTTCTTTTAGTTTTAAAATGTTTATTTATATACAAGTGAAATTTTAATTTATTCAAAGAAGAAACATCTTTTTAATATAAATAAATATTATATACATATATACATATATATATATATATATATATATATATATATATATATATATATATATATATATATGTATATATATATATATATTGGTGATATTCGGGGTTTCCCTTCTCGACAGTTAAAATGCTCAACCCTCGACTTGAAAACGAGAATGATGCTTCGCCTCTGTCTCCGAATTAATATGAAAATTTCGTTTTCGTACTTGGTCGAAATTTTCCGAGAATTACCTAAATATAAATTTTATGAAAAATTAAAATTAATGAAAAATTGAGAAAAAATAGATTTTCAGGCATACTTTTTGAACAGATTTTCGGAGAAAATGAATTTTAATTGAATATTTATTATATACGAGTGTCGTTTGATAAATATGGCAAAAAAGTAAAAAAAAACTAAATTGAAGAATTTAATTAAATTAAACAATAAATAAATTTACCATACATATCAAACGACCCTCATGTTTCATTTGCAAATATATATAGTCTTCAATAAAATAACACTAAATAAAAATTTACTAATTAATCATTAAATACAACTTTAAATAATTAATATAAATCTTATAAAAACAGAACTTATAAAATAATATATCAACAAGTTTTTTTAAAAAAATATCTTGGAAAACTATTTTAACCTAAAATTATTTTTATGTATATATGTTTGAGAAAAGTGAAAATATTCTATGAAATGAGGTGTCAATAAAAAATTAAAATAGTAACTTAAAGTTGCACGTTTTATAATCAATTTCTGTACCTCAATAGGTAACGCTATAAGCGAAAAAGTATTCCACCCGCAGCAATCGCAACTGTAAGTCGCGTACCAAAAACACAGAGCGTTTTAACATTTATTGCTCCACAGTTAAAGGATTAATATTACACTTTCATCTTTTAGAAATAAAATCTCTTATATATGACCTATTTTATACGAATATGCAATGACTACATATTTTAGAGATAAATTAGTAAAATTAGTAATATATAAAATATCTTCTAATCATTTATAAGTGCAACAAAAAAAAATTGTTTTCTAAAAAAAATGATTTTTAATTTTTTTATAGAAATTATATATATATAGGCTGTTTTTAATCATGATAGAACTTTAAATTGAATCCATATTAAAAGTTCTATCAAATCTAAAAAAAACACCTCTATCATACCTTTATATATACATACACACACACATGTATATAAATGATGTTTTTCAGGTTAAATAGAACTTTCGATAGGAATTCAATTTAAAGTTCTATCGCGCTTTAAAAACATTCCACATATATATTTATATATATATATATATATATATATATATATATATATATATATATATATATATATATTTGTATTAAACTTAAAAGTCCAAATAAAAACAAATTACATAATAGAAAAGCAATACAATTAAACATCATAACTAAAAAAATAACTTTCTATTATAAAACACAATTTTATGATTTGTTTATTAAATCATACAAATAATTATATATTTTAGTCTTTACTCTCATTTTTATAATTATTTTTGCTTTATATATTTTGACTGAATTATCATAGTATTAACGTTCAGTTTCTTTTTCAATACAATTAGTTACAATTCATAAATTTTATTTTGCATTATAAAAAAAAAGTGTCTAAAAACTATTTCTGCGTTCTCATTTTAACAACTATGAATGAACCATGAAACGAAATGAGAGTACATTAGAGATAAAATCGCGGATAGGATATGTTGTTTTAGTTTCTGTTTATAGGTTGAAATAATATTATTTTCTCAAATAAAATTTTATCTAAATTAACGAAACACGAGGCAAAATGTCGAGATTGTTCGATCTCGATTAAAACAAAATGCATGTATATAATGTTAAATTACACAGCATAACCATTAATACATGTTATAGAAATAAGTAAGTAAAACCACATTGAAAACTTTACATTTAGTCAACTACACATTTCCCCGCGTTATTAAAACTATGAATAAGCTTTACACAACATTGCACATAAAAGCTACCCTATATACAAGCTCGTATACACGCCAAGTAATTCGAAATCGATGTTTACTAAACGCTTTGCATATTGAACTAATGGAGCAACTTTTAAATTTTATCACTTCGAACAAGTTTACAGTTTAAAATTCGCTGACATGGTACAGATTCGAATGTTCATTTCGTTATACAGATGATGATCATAACTGTGAACTTTAAGCTACAAGCTGTCGACGTTTAATTAATTCGGAATTAAACAGCTTGAGCATTTCATGCAACAGTAAATAATTGTTAACGTAAGGTTTTCAACGGACCGTTATAAATACGTGTGTGTATGTGTGTGCACGTAGATGTGTGCTGTACACCTAGACAATTTCCATTTAAACGCATACGAAATCATGTCTAGTATACTTAGTAAGCAATAAAACACACGAATGAACGAAGTATATAACAAGATTATTCGATGCATCGCGCTACCGGAACAATTTTCTGGTATAAAATCCAATTTTAATGCAACAATCGTATTAAAATGTATTACACATATCCGCGATACATACAAAAATGCATCTTAAAATGAAAATAAAATAATACTAAGGTGAAAATCAATATGAGAATTCGAGAAACGATAAATTTAAAAGTATAATGATTTAATAGAATAGCTGGAGCACAAAACTCACAGATTTCAATAGTTTCATTCTTTCAATTCAGAAAATGTACGTAGAAAAACAGAAATTAAAATATCTTGAAAAAACATTCACGGTAAATAAACTATTATTTAATTTATAAAACAGTCTTAAATCTTTAGATAAAAAAAATTAATTAAAATATTCGTTCATGTTTACATTTGTGTTTAAATTATTTATGAATGAAATTGAAATAAATAGAAAATGTTTTATAATTGAGAATATATTTTAGTTTTTAAAACAAGATATACTCAACAAAAGAAATTAATTACTGTGAAAATTGCTAAAAAAATTTGAATATAATTTAAAAACAGTTAAATAATGTAAACTATGAAACGAAATGATTTATTTAGAAAAAATACTAAAAAAATATTTTTTCCACTATAATAATTATTTTATAAATGTATTTTTTAATAATCTTAAACCTACTAATAAAATAAAATTACATATTAAATTCAACATTTAATCCCAAATTTTATTTAATTTTTTCAACAACTTTTCTGAAATAAGTATTTGATTACCATAATAAATATATTAAATTACTATTTTATAAATTGGTGATATAAAACATACCTACTATTTTTCTTGTTAAATATATATATATATATATATATATATATATATATATATATATATATATATATAGTATAGTGTTCAATTAATATTTCTTTGTGTAATTACCAGTAAAACAATAATTATTTAAAAAAGTTAATTATTACAATAATTTTTTTAAATATTGATTACTACAAATGTAATTAAAAATTCGTTGTTTTAATCTTAAAATAAAAACATATTTTCAATTCAAACAACAGAATATAAAAGAGTAATGTATTAAGTACATTATTTAGTTAATAATTTTTTGATAATTTACACTGCTAATTATGGCATACATAATTAATTTATGCAATTTGTTTTTTTAAAACAAAGATGATTAAACGTAATTAAATTATTATTGAATATTTTAAAAATATTTTCAAATCAATAAATTTATTTGTGATTTAAAAAGCGATTATTATACATATATGAATTAATTAGTAGATAAATATATTAATTATTGTTTAAAAAATTCTTGTCTATATAATTTATAATTGATTGTAATGTGATTTTATTGCAAAAATGCATAATGGTGATCAGAAAAATAACACATTTGTCAAATTATTTTTAAATTAATAAATAATATTTGAGATTTATAATATATTTTGAATTTAATAAGTATCTGTAAAATAGGACTTGACTATGAGTTATATTAGATAACATATTGTATCAGTTGTAATGTAACTTCCTTATTGTTGATCATAATAATATACATTTCGTTGGTCGCAAAAATAAGATACTTGTGAAAATACAATAATTCAATATTTCGTCAGTATTTATAAGTACATACTATAATATATTATTATAATTTAAATTTTATCTTAATATTAATTCTAATTTTTTTTATAAAATATAATCCATGATAAAAAATGAATATTTCTCTTTTGAAAAAAGATAGATAAAAAACATTGAAAACAACAAAATCCAAAAGATATAAATATCCACTACAAAAAACAAATAGTGGAAAAGATAGAGACAGCACGAACTATTAAAACTAATCCATTTTTAATTTCAAAGAAAATTAAAAATAAAATGAATACTAAATATGGAGTCAACTTATCGACTAAGACAATTCATTAGCATTAAAATAAATTTTGCTATTGAAAAACTTCTTGTGTCAAACAGAAAAAAGGATTTAACTTTTATAAATCTCAACCATAAATAAACAACATTCATTTTGAAAAAATGTTACATAAAAATCTTCATGATTAATTCTATAATTTGTTTGTTTTGATTTTTTTCTTAAACTATACTCATAAATAAAAATGTGCAATTGAAATAGAACTTTAGAGCATATTTAAATATTCATATATGAGTGTATACAAAAGAAGAAAAATATTATTAAAGAGAATAAATGTAAGTTTATTACAATGATAATTATTAAACGATACTATATCTATTCTAAATATTATAACCAATGCGCATAATTAAATGAAATACACGGCATGTAACCCGGAGAAGAAATGTTAGTCAAGCTGGTAGCATGCATCATGCATATGTATGTATATGTAACGATTGGATACGGGTTGAACAAACGTCACATGCAATCGTATATCCTCGACGAATCGAGCAAAATACAATTGACGACTAAAAACATTCATTAAATTAATTTGAAACGAATGGAACACAACGTGTCAGTTTTGCGCGACTTTATGCATGCACACCAATTAAAAAAACATTGATTTAGGCTTCTATTATTCATTTGCACTTGCGACATTCTGTATATTTTTGTTCATTAGTTTAATTAAAATATTTGGCTAGCAATAAATAGAGTTTGAAAGAGTTGTGAGAAATATCAAATTATATTTTACGATTATTAATTTATATTGAAATTAAACAATACAAATGTGTGAAGACTGAATAACTAATCGAACTGAGATAACTAATTATTTTCAAACAAAAGAAAAATAGATTAAATGGCAAAATCACTATATTTTTTCAGGTAAAAGTAGTGTCAATAACACGTTTTTATCTACCACAGTAAACAACTATAATTTTCTCTTCAATGAATAAATTATATACGTACGAGTATATTACTAATTCTAGAAATTAATTTTATGATAGGAAAATATTAATCTTAATTTTCTTCAAAATAGTTTCATTCTATTTCTATACAACGAAAAATATCATTTTAACACAAATTAACTATCATCCCACGCCAAAAAATACTATAAATCTTCAATAATTATTTAGTGTTCACATTGTTTGTCTACGACCTAATGAACATTTCAATTGCTAAATCACAATCGTCAGAACAATATTTTATAATAATACAGTGATCGAAACAATAATGCAGCTAATAAAGTAAATAATAAATGATTATTTAACACAAAATATTATGGTGTTTGTGATTAATAATTCATATGTATTAAAATTAATTTGTCACAATTTCATAACAAATAATAAAACCTTTAATATTTCCTCTTTTGCATCCATTTTAGTTTTCACTCTACTCAATAATTAAAATAAATAGGTTACTTCTCATTTTTTTTTATTTTAGAGAAAATATGTCACAAAATCAAACGAATGAAATAAATTGTTTTATGTAATTATCTATTGGATACAAATAAAAACTGTAATCGACAATTATCTGTAAACAAGAATATTAACTAAAATCACACAATTTGGGTATAATATGTGTTAGATTATTCTTTTTGAATTATTTAATCCAATTTATATAAAGGATAAATCAAAAAGTATATTCTCAAACAATTCTCTATGCTTTTTTAACTTAACATTAATTAAATACCATTTTATAAGACAAAGTCCATAATATTTTTATTAAATGAAATTACAATGTGAATTATATTTCAATACTATTGAAAAATTAGTACCATTTTTACATTAGATTTTAATCCAAACGTCTCTAGTTCTAAATCTAATTATCACCACTGTCTAGTATAAACTTACTAAGTAAGTTGACACATGTATATATAAGTTGATTACATTTTCTTCCGCACAGTTCTATAAAATTTGTGGTGAAAATACGTGCAAAGCAACTCTGAACTTTGTTCTATTACTTTGTAACTACAGACTTTTGTATGTTTGCGTGTGTACATACATGCATACATATACATATACATATACATATACATATACATATATATATATATATATATATATATATATATATATATATATATATATATATATATACATACATATACATATATATATATATATATATATATATATATATATATATATATAATAAACGAACTATCCTTTAATTTTAATTGCTAAATTTGTAAATATCTCATCTCCACTTTTAATTTTACACTATTATTAAAATATACAAAAAAAATATACCAGTAAAATTTTAATGTACTATATGTGTATAAAGTAAATTTTAATATGTTATATTTTGAAAATATTGTATATAACACTACTAGGTACAATTTTATTTTGATAGATGATTTTGATAAATTTATTTCACAATCCCATACTTTTTATGGTATAAACATTAAAAAATCAAATATTGAGGAAAGTGACCATTTAATGTTCATACATATATAATTCAACGCTTTTACCCCAAAATTACAAGGTTATTGTACACAAAATGTCAAAATTTATAAAATAAAATGTTAAAATATCAAAGAATTACTGTTAAATTATTTCTAAAAATTAACTTATTGACATTTTCGGTCGCAAAATTTAATGTAACGAAATTTGAAGTAAACAAATCTTAACGGATCAGAAACAATCGAACACAGATTGTTTATTGACTTAGTGCTCATGACAAAGTATGAATCGAGAAAGAATATTCACAAAAAATTAAATTAACCACTTGCGCTGGAATGACGTGCTATGCACGTCGACAGTTATCTGTGCCAAATGCCGATATGACGTGCATAGCACTTCGTGTGATCTTTGCTAAGTATAACATCCGTGTTCAGTTAGCAAATAACATACTGTTGTTTTGAAGGCATACAAGTACGTTTTTGTAGAAGTTCATTAATTTTAAATATTTTCATTGAATAATAATCAAATAACTATAATACACAATAATTTTAAATACACAATAAATTTTAAAGAACTATTTTATCCAAGAATTATTTTATTCTGATAATAGCGCATCAGAAAATGTTGTGCTGGATTTATGTAAACCTTTAGTTGATTTTGGACACACCCTCTTTTTAGATAACTGGTATTCATCACCAAAACTGTATCGAAAATTTCATTTGCAAAAAATTAATACTATCGGGACACTCAGGTCTAATAAAAAGAATATACCAAAAGATCTCGCAGCGACAAAATTAAAAAGATTTGAAGTTTTTTCAAGATCTTGCAATGGTATCTTAACTGTAAAATGAAAGGACAAAAAAAGATATATATTTACTTTCTTCTAAACATTCCAAAGCAGAAATGATTACAACAAAAAAGAAAAAAATTAGAAATTATACCGACCAAAATAGAAACATTACAAAACCTAATATAGTTTTAGATTACAATGATGGTATATGTGGAGTAGACTTGTAAGATAGCTATTTATCATCTTTTCCTTTAATGAAAACATTTACAAAAAGTTACAGAAAAATATTCTTTTATCTAATCGATATGGATTTTTTTAATACCTCTATTCTATTCAGTAAAATAACAAAAGTACCAAACCCAAGAAATACTCCTTTTCAAAAAGTATTAAATTTATTAATAAATTTGTTAATCAATTTAAGAGTCTTACTATAATGTTAATGTGTGTGTGTCTAAAACTTTATAAAAAAAATGATTTCAAATACCATCTCGGTGCGAATTGCTTTGGACGGATTTGCCACTCGTGCATGTTAATTAATTGCCAACACAACTGGTTAAGTAAAAAAATGTCAGTAATAAAAATCAATTTTAACAAGTTCCAATTATTTTGTTGTTGATAATGATTATTTGTAAAAAAATTGTAATTTTATTTTCAAAAAGAAATTAGTATATACTCGTGTATATATATATATATATATATATATATATATATATATATATATATATATATATATATATATATATATATATATATATATATATATATATATATTCAAAAATAATAGACTAAAATTTGAAAAGGCATTTTTCATGTATTTCGATTTTATCAAAATACATGGAACATGTATTTCAAAATACATAATGTAATCAAAATACATGTATTTCGATTTATACATCTATATATTTTATCATAAAAAAAGAACAAGTTTTTTGACAATGAAAATAAAAAAATGTGTATTGTTTTTAAAAAATATATAAATTCAAACTCAAATAATCAGTTTAATTAAAATCGTACGCATATGATATGCTAGACGCAATTTATGATTAAAAAGTGATGTGACGTGAAAAATGTCAATCAAATGGACATCTTGACGGATAATCAATGTATGACGAATAGTTTTGTATTCTAAAACCTATGAACCATTTGCGTCAATGAGGCATCATGTCAACAATATATAGGACACGATGCGACTAAAGTGGCACGTAATTAAAGAGCGTTGAAACGGGGCGTTATTGTTTCCACTTTATTCACAACAGATTCTCGTACATATTTTTTGCCAAGCATATGTTCACACGTAGCTTTTATAAAAATTTTCTCGCATATGTTTTAAAATTTATGGGTTCTTTTTGAAACAGTTTTATATTAACAAAAACTTAAAACACACAGAAATATATGTGTATTCATGTATGTATGTGTATATATGTGTTTGTGTATATACTAGGGTCGTTTGATAAGTATGGTAAATTATATATATATATATATATATATATATATATACACAATATATACTTTTTAATATGCCCAGATGAAATTAAAAAAGACAATATAATTTAGATAAAGCAAATTAAAAATTATGAACTTTAACAAAACAAAAATAATGTTCAATAAATATTCAGATCAAAAAGAAATCAAACTAAAAGGGATAAAAATAAAGAATTTGAAAAAAATGGGTGTTTAGGACAATTAATTAACACTAAAGGCACATTTGAAGATAAAATGAACAGAAGAATAAAAATAAAACATATCAATTTTGAAGAAATTCTCATATTAAAAAGTCAAATACTCTTATTACTCTACGTTTTTTTAAAAAAAAAAAAACTTTCCGATCAATGCATTCTACCTGTTCTCACTAACGGCAATGAAACATTGATCTTAAATTGTAAAATAATTCAGAAACTCCAGACAACACAAAAAAGAATGAAAAAAACACATTATGAATAATATAGAAAGGCAGAAAGAAAACAAATATTCCTAATTTTTAAGGTGAAATAAAAGAAATAACATATTTACAAAAAATTTATTTGTAATTAATTAACAAATAAAACAGCGATAAATAAACTTTTATTGTATGCAAAAATTTTACTTTTAATAAATAATTTTATATCTCATTGATATAAGAAACAACATTACAATGACAAGAAAAACAAACAATTATTTACCTAATTATTTTTTAATATCTAATATCCTTTACCTACTGCTCCATTTCCTTCGCTATAACCGTACGATTTTCCATCATTATGTCCACCTTTGTTTCCGTAACTTGCTTCATTATTGTAGTAAGCTTCATCGCCTTGAGCTCCTTTGAATCCTTTATCATTACCTAAATAATGTCCTTTGTCATGGAATCCTTTCTTACCATAATTTTCTTTATGATAACCGGCATCGGCATTGCCTCCTTTTTTATGTCCACCTTCAGCACCGGAATGATACGATCCTTCTTCTCCGTGTTTCTCAAAATGGCCGCTGTTGTCAGATTCATCATAGAATGTATGATCCTTTTTATATTCATCCTTATGATAAACATTATGGAAACCAGTTGTTTTTGATCCCTTTTTATGTCCTTTAGATTCATGGAAAGATGATCCTTTTGTTCCTTTCTCGCCCGAATGGTGTTCTGCATAATGAGATCCTTCGTCAGAATGTTGAGTTTTCTTACCTCCTACGTCATTATAAAATCCTTTCTGTCCTTCGTTATCATGTTTTCCTTGTGCTCCTTTTTCGAACGCATGATGATTTTTGTATCCTTCTTCGCCCTTTTCACCCTTTGCGCCATGATGAGCTTCATTATAACTTTGACCTTCTCCTTTTTCGTATCCAGATGCTTCTGAAGCGCCTTTATTAGCTTCATTGAAATTATCAAGGGCTTCATTC
>CP092088.1:27572506-27700006 GCA_029203775.1 Neoneuromus ignobilis
TTATGCTTAAATATATTATTTTATAAATTGATAATTGTGTAATATAATTGTAAACTATCTACAATATTATTTGAAAAAACACACACTATCCAAAAGTAATACTTTTTACATTTATTTATTTTTATTTTCTTTTTTTTAAAAAAAACATACTTCTACTAATGTTCTTACATGTTTATATTAATGAACACTTATCGTCTTTTCAACAGTTGCTTTTGAATTTATTAGTTACATTATACATTATTAATTTTTTAAATATTAGATATTTTAATTGTTAAAATGATTTTTTTATAAAATAAGCATTTTAATAATTTCTAAAGAACATGCAATAACTTCAGCAATCATAAACAATGATTTCAAAGGTTCTAATTTAATTACATAATTACTTCTTTAATAATTTCTTAAACAATTTATTAATTTTAAATATTATGAAGAAAGTTGTTAAAAATAAGAGGACATAAATCAACCATTACAATAATGTGTAACCATACGATCATGTATAATTACTAAATAATTCATTGTGGAATTTTTACATCAGATTAAAATTAATAATCTTTTATAAAGACTTCAAATTTTCATAAAATTAACACAATAACTAACATCTTACTTAAATTAAAAGTTTTTTTGAAAAAAATATTATTTCAAATAAAACATCCATTGGATAATTATATACTTTATAAGTTAACAGAAATTTATTATAAATAGGGTCATCCAAATGTGACGCCTAGATTTATATTTTTAAAAAAAAGCATGTGTATAAGGAAACAAGTGTATAGTTTCTTTTTAATAAAACACAAATCTAAGCATCACATTTGGTTCACCTATATAATAAAAACATATATTGTATACTAATTATACAAAAATTTAACATTTATATATATATATATATATATATATATATATATATATATATATATTATATATATTTGTTTTAACAAATATAATAAATACTATTTCATTAAATATAGAAAAAAAAGTAATTTTCCATTAGTACTTTTTAATTATATAATTTTTTTTCTATTAAATCGTTATTATTTACCTTTCTCCTTTTTAATAAACATTCAAAAATATTATTTAACGATAATTACAAATATATTATATAATTTCCTTAAATAAATATTTATCTAAATTAAAAATGATTTAAATCAGATATAAAACAATAATTCATTACACAATCGCGTATAAATCATTAAGGCATATAGAAATAATTAGGTGAAAAAACCATTTTACAATTACTCTTAAATAAATTTTCTTAAATAAAAAATACATTTTATAAAAAAAAGAAAAAAAAATACATAAAGAGAAATTCAACGAAAAATCTTAAATTATGTATGAAAAGGTTGGAAAAAAGGTAACAATAAATATTTGATTGATTTTCTTTTACATTATAATAGGATTCCGACAGATTTTCGTGGAAAAAGAGGAATTGTTGAACTGACAACAAAGGAATACGAAATGATAATTAAACTTGGTCGCATCAGCAAGATTTTTGCAAATACGGGGATTTGTCTGTCGATTGTACTCCGATTCTTCACGAGAGATACAATTATCTACTTCACTCGATCCGAAGTGATGTACCCCACACTTCGATTCAGATTGATTTCAACTGCAAATTCCGTTCGCACGAAAGCTGATTCGTAATTCAAGTGTGTATACTGATGTTTCTACAGTCAGTACGGGTGTTCGTTGAGCTCACACTCGTCTTTGTCGCTGACACAGAATAGCACTCAGCGACTTGATTCGAATCCAGGTGATACATTCTCAATTCGTGCCATATTATCAGTTATCCATGAACAAAACACAAAGCGTAGCATTTCTTTTTGTAGAGACAACTACTTATTTCTTTTCCAAAAGAGCTGATTTCAATTTAAAAACGTGTTCAAAAAAGCAACTCGACAAATTCGAGCTATTAATCTTATTATTAATTATCCACAAAGAATAATAATATTATTTATGCGTTGATAATCTTTTTTCTGTACAAATTTAGTTTTTCTTATTTTTATTTATGATTGTTAACAAATGGTTACATAGAGTCATCCAAATGTGACGCCTAGATTGGCGTTTTATTAAAAAGAATTATGTGTACAGGGTGGTGTATGGAAAATATGTGTATAGTTTCTTTTTAATAAAACACAAATCTAAGCGTCACATTTGGATGACCCTATATATAAAAAATATATATTTAATCAGAGCACAAAGACAATCTAAAATTTAATAGTGAATTAAAATATAAAGATCATATTAGAAAAAAAATGAAACAATATAAAAAATATTTATAATCTTTATATATATATATATATATATATATATATATATATATATATATATATATATATATATATATACATTGCGGAATAGAAACAAAGGAAAAAAATTATATACCAAGTTTTACAAGACCTAAAATAACATGTAAAACAACAACCATTAACGAAAGTACTCGTACTACACGCTAAGAATTTAAATCAAACCAATTACTTGTAAAAGCCATTTCAAGAAAAATAATATGGTGTAAAATAACAATACAGTACTAATATTTTTTACTACTAAATTTCTGTTTGTTTTAATACTATGACAAATTTACTTTGACACAAATGATTCACTAGTCTCTATCATCAAAAGATTTTATAAAAGTATTCAATAATCATTTGATGTTTATTTTATTCGCAGATATGTATTTCGATGGCTACCTTCATCGAAAAGTTGAATTATAAAATATAGATGTTATAATGTAATTCTTTGAAGATATGGCTTTGATGTAAAAATGCGTATCAGTAAATAAATTGAACTTTAAATGATTATTGAACCCTTTTTTAAAATCGTCCAATTTTGAGAAAAAGGGATTCGTTTGTGTTAAAGTGAATTTCTTCACTTTTTCGTAAATTAAAAAGATTACTATTAAGAACAAAATTTATTATTAACTTATATACATGAAACCTCAATTCATTTTCTATGAACACAAATTATTATCACTCTTTATAAAATATGTTTATTATTAAAAAAATATTTTTTGAAATAAATTCTCTTATCGATTAAAATCACAATAGTACATATTAAATCGCAATTAATTAATTTAAAAAAACAGCCCTTTAGTGAAGTATACTAAAATATTTCATTATATTACATCATATTATTATATTCAAAATATAAAAATGAAATATTTATTATACATAAATATAAATAATATGTAAATACTTTTATAAAATTTGAATCGTAATTTTAATTCTATATATTGTTTTTTTACCAAAGAGTCACTGCCCCACATTTTTTAACAAATATTTTGAATTAGTATTTCACTTCCGGTCAAACAACAAACACCCTATAGTTAAAAATTTTCGTAGAAAAAATGTCATATTTTGTCGTTACAAACGAGTTTACTCTATTTTCGTCGTTCCATAATTAGAATAATTTATGTTCATAAGTCACCGACTCCTTTCAACACCATACACACAGGATAACATGATTTGTAGCTCAAGGGTGCTAACAAGGTTGAATATAAAAGAACGTGGTTTCTTGTATAAAAAATGAAATATTCATATAACGCGATAAATTATTCATGATTTAAAAATACACGCAGTCACATATATGGTAGAGGATTTTTAGTCTATGGAACGCGTTAACGGTTTTCAACAACTGAAGAGATAGTGGCTTTCACACTGAACGTGAGGAATGTCTCGACTTAAGAAGACGCAATACGATATGTTAGCAGCAATTCATTTCTCGGCGGAGTTGTAAAAGTACGCAGGAATGAATTTTCCTGTACATTTAAAGGCAACGCAAATAAATTCCCTTTCTAGTTTACGCATTTCGTGTTATTTTATACTACCTACTTTACTCTATTGTTTTGTTGTCGTTTTCATTTTCGTATTTTTACCACACGAGTTAAAATTCAATTTCAGATACTAATTGTTATTATTATAAATGAGACAAAGTCAGTGCTTATTTCTTTATAAGACTTGTGTAGTTCTTGTTTTAAAAATAATAACATCTTGATGAGCATATTAAATAAATGACCAAACGTGATTACAAAATGATTTACTAATATTTATTTATAAAATATTTATGACCAAATGTACTATTTTAAACATTTTAAAACATAATGAGTTTTGGATAAAATTGTTAAAGCAAAATTACAAATCATAAAATAATTTAAATAACGTCATAAATTATCACAGTTACTGCTAATATTAAAAATCAATAAAAATATGTGTATCCATAGAGTGAATTGGCTACGTATATTACCACGCCGAAGCAATTACAAGCAATAACATTTGCTCATATAATCATCATTCATTGCGTCATACAATTGCAAATTAAAGTAGACATTATTAGGTATATCTGTAGCACTTCAAATCTATTTATAAACACTTCGACTATATTTCAAACATGATTATACATGTTATTCTATAAATTCATAACTTAACGGCGTAGTAAATATAAGAAAATAATTACAACATACAATAATAAACTGTCATGCGAAATAATACAGTTAATATATTTGTTACATATATATATATATATATATATATATATATATATATATATGTGTGTATGTGTGTGTGTGTATGTGTATTTAAATATACATATAATTTCAGAATTGAAATTGGTTATTTATTTTTCATTTGTTAATGTTAACAATAAATTTAAAATATTAAAAATAGAATAATTATTTAAATAATGTGTTTTATGTATATATATATATATATATATATATATATATATATATATATATGATGTGTGTGTGTGTGTATGAATGAATGTATATATAATGGTCCAAATTAAAATTAATGGTTGAGACATATTTACTTTTTTACTATTATTTATTTTACTATCCTTCAGTTTCATTTGAACCACCTATAATATATATATATATATATATATATATTATTGACTACTTAGAAAGAGACACTCGCACAATTATTTTAAAATTCATAAGTAATATTTAAAATGTATCATATAACTGCACACTAATAAGTCTGCGAATTTGAACTCGGCTATGAATCATGTTATCTCTAACATAACATATCAGTTACAATGTAAACCTCTTAGTGAGTGGTCATAATAATAGATACATAAATCGTGTAAACAGTTGGTTATAGAAATAAGATACTAATGAAAATATTTTATTTAATATTTACAGATAAATATTACAGCATATTTTTTCTTAATTTAACATTGATTTTAAATGTTTTCATGCAGTATAATCCATGATAAAAATAAACACTGGCTGTTTGAAAAAACTACTGATAATTCAATTTAGAAAACAATATAAAATTATTTCACATATCATACAAAATTTGAATTGTTCGTGATGTATGACATGAAATACTATTTGACATTATAAGAGTTGAAATCAATACAATACAAAAGAAGGAATTGTTTGTAATGAAAAACAACTAGAAATAATGATAGAGTGACTGCATGAATAAGTAAGATTGATACATTTTTATCTTCAAATCAGATTAAACATAAAATGAGTACTAAATATGGTACAGACTTATCAACCAAGGCACTAAGTTAGCATTTAAATGAAATTTTACTGTGAAATATATTGCTGTTAAAAAACCTTCTATATTTTTAAAAATCATAAGCAATTATTTACCTTAACAATTCCTTCCAAGGTTTGAAAAATGTGTTATGGAGCAATTAATTTTTAAATATAAAGGTTATTATAACACTCAATTACTTATATTAAACAGAGCAGTGATAACATTCCTATATGGTGTACAATGTCCAGACACAGTGTTGGCTTAATTATAAAAATATATAAGAAAATGGATTAGTAATATTACAAAATGTTGTAGAAAATATCATGGAACCTCATGTAAATTAAAATTTGTCTGTTGCATGGAAGTTTATGCTAAATAGTGATTAGAAAAATTCTCTCTTAGTACAACAGTTGCATCATGATCACCACATTAATGTTTGGAATTTGTCAACACAAATCTCTGATTTAAATTCATTAAAAAGTTTATAGGTCGATATTAAAGTCGTAATAATAGCAGACAAGCGTTGTTCGAATTTATGAACAGTTACAAAAGAAACTAGGCATAATAACTTCATTGATAAATATGTCGTTTATTTAACACTATATATATTTAATATATCTTAGAGATGTCAACGTTTTTAATTATATGCATTACTAAGAAAACATCATTTAAAATATTTTTTTCTATATTTTGCTTTAATATAACATAACTAACTAACTCATTTTTTAAATCTTCATATAAATACATCCATATTAAATAGATATAAAAGAAACAAAATACTATAAATAAATAATGTAATCATTCTAATAAAAATTTCTGTAAATTAGATTTCTTTAGAAAAACATATTTCATTGTTCAATCGAAAACCTTTGGTAAAAAAAATATTTAAATTTATTTTGTTTCATAATTTCAAACATTTGACATTTTTGATTTATTAAAATTTTACTAGTTGTTTCAACAATCATTAATTTTATAAAATACTTAAAATAATCAAAGCACTAATAAACTTTATTTTAAATAAATACAAAAAATATTCACTTACTTCTACATATAAATTTAATACCTACATAACTCTCTCTCCCTCTTTATATATATAAATTCCATTATGGCACTTTTTAAAATGAAAGTAACTATTGATTTTATACAAATTTGATAATTTTAAATTGAATGAAATAAGACACAAATTTTAAATAAAGTCATTGAATTTCTATATATCAATGATTCTAGGCTTATGTTAGAAGATTCGACTAATTACAAAAAATAAACAAGTTAAAATAATAACTAAATTTGTTACATTTAAAAAAATATCAGTCATCATTTTTGTAAAATTGAATTTATTTCAAAAAGCACTTCTCCATACTTGAACGTTCAGTAGGTAGAGAAAAAACATGAATTCTGATAACCAGATGAGTACGATATGAAAGCAAAATTTACGTTCAGTAAAAATGGGCTTATTTTACATAAATCACTCTAGTCCTGCTCTAATCTTAAATACATAAATTTCTTGTAACCTATTTTTACGTTAATAACTCTCGTTGATTTTCCAAACAATGAAATTATATATAAATAGTTTATTTACTATTTCTGAAAGAATATACCTGTAGATTTTAAATATTTTTTTGTATTTATAAATTATATCAAGGTTGAGTGAAGGATATAATAAAAAAATACAATCATTTATCATAATAAAAAGATAAAATGGATGAAAACGTCATCAAAGAAATAGCATCCAAAATGCAAGTATTCTTAAACATGACTGTAAAATAAATAAAAAAGGAAATCAATTCCAGAAAACATATCTTAACTGTAAATATCATATCACATTTTTTTCCTTCAATTTTCTAGATACATTTTTTTTAAAAAAAATAAAATAACTTCATGTGAAAGTTTTTACTTTTTACATACTAATCAAATGTATATTTTATTTGAAACAGCTCCGGTTAATAAATAATGAGATAGGTGATTTTTTTATTTCAATATAGATATAAAAGTATTTTAGGATACAAAATCAAATTATAAAAGTTTTTACATTTTGTATTATTTAATGTTTAGTTGCAACATTTGATAAAACAAATATACATAAATCACTGATATTACTTCTATTTTTTTGTAGCACTAGAAATATATTTAAGTTTTATGGTTTCTAAATGTTACCAATATTATATACGTTCATATTATAAGAATAAAGTTAATAATAAATATGTTTTATTTTACGTTTTTTATTTTTTAAATATGTTAAATTAATATTTTTTCAACTTTCACTTTAAATAATCAATATAATCAATACTATTTATATATTATATACGAGGTCGTTTGATAAGTATGGTAAATTTATTTATTGTTTAATTTAATTAATTAATTGAATTACATTTTTCAATTTAGTTTTTCTTACTTTTTTACCATACTTATATGTGTATATCAAACGACCCTCGTGTGTATATATACATATGTGTATGTGTGTGTGTGTGTGTGTGTGTGTATGTGTGTAAATATTTATAATTTAATTTCAGGTAAAATGTGTTATTTACAATACGTTTTTGAAATTGAAAAAGTCAAATAAATCAAATCATGAAAATAAAGAATGATAAATAGTTTCAATTCCTTGCTCCAACAAACATCTTTAGAAATCTTACTTTGTACAATGTCACATTATTTTGAAATAGAATGTTATTTTTATGATATTCTCACGTTTTTACGCAGTAATAAAACTCTTCTAAGAAATATTAAAACCTTTTTTATGTTTAAATATATTTAAAGCGACACTGATTGAAAAAATTTCGAAATTATAGAAAATATCTTATTCTTTCGATATAAATCTATATTAGATAATAAAACAAAATAAATATATTAATTAATAATAAATTTTTAATATTATTCTTAATAAATCACTGACTTATGTATTAAATTTGATGCTAAAATTTTATACATCATTATATTTGTCTGTACAAAATTTTATTTATTAAATTTTAAGTATAAATACGACAAAATGATTTTGATTTTAATAAATTTTATATACAGTTTATATTCACTTTGGAATAAAATTATATTTACCTGCTTTAGAAAGAAACTATTCGTTTAGTGTAGAGAAGCTATATCATTAATTTTAAAAAAAATCATTTTTCAAAACAAAATATTTTCCAAAATCGCCTCAATGTATAAAAAATGATTTTTGATTTCTTTCCATTTAATACAGATTATATATATTTCTAAAAAATCTAAATATATCAAGTATTAATATTTTTCAAATTTTTATACAATTATAATTAATTTACTTTTCCCTCTATCAAAAATCATGAATATAACAATATTTCCTGATTATTTTATTTTTAATTTTGAAAACGAGTAGGAACTCACATTCAATCTTACCTATAGAAGGAATCAAATACCACCATGTTATTTTAATTTTCTCGCCTAACTTACAATTATAAATGTTTACAAGAAAAACTGATTTTAAAAGTTATAAAATTCTATATTTTAAATAAATCATTTACATTAACTATAAATAAAGATATGTCTTTAAAAACAAGACAACAAACATTTAAACGTTGTACATACATTTTAGAAAAATAATAAAATTTCTATTTTTTTATACGATACTTAAACAGCAATACTTTTTTAATGTACTTCTAAGATATTACAATTTATAATTTTAAACTTTGTCAAGTATATAATATTTCCACTCGTTAACCTAATTTCTAATAATTAATAATACATACATTATTTAAAACAGAAACTATCGATGATTGTTCAAAACTTTTTCCTAATAAAAAGCATGCAAAAGCGCATTCAAAAAATATCTCAAGAGAACAGTTGTTACACGACAAGTACTGAATCAATACAAACGAACGACGGAAAATAGAGTATTGGGAAGTGAAGACTGTCTCTTCCATCAATAACCTTATCTACACTTCAGTTTTAACATAAAATGAAAAAAGTTTTACTCGAACACTACATTTTTCTATTCTGAATATCAGAATGCAGTTTTCTTAAACATTCTATGTTTCAATAACAAAAAATATATATAATAAAAATTGAAGAAATCTTTATAACAATAACACTCAGATTCATTGTTGTTTTATTTAAAAACATGGTTCAAATTTAAACATTATAATTATATACTTCTAACTTACAACGCAAATATATTTTTCTCTCATTTTAAGTAGAATGTTTGATTTATTAAAACAATTATATTTACTTTAAATCGAATTAATATATAGCATTTTTAATAAAAAAATAATTGTAAAAATAATATTTATACATACATACATACATACATACATACATACATACATACATACATACATACATACATACATACATACATACATACATACATACATACATACATATATATATATACATACATACATACATACATACATACATACATACATACATACATACATACATACATACATACATACATACATACATAAATACATAAATACATACATAAATACATACATAAATACATACATAAATAAATACATACATACATACATACATACATACATACATACATACATACATACATACATACATACATACATACATACATACATACATACATACATACATACATACATACATACATACATACATACATACATACATACATACATACATACATACATACATACATACATACATACATACATACATACATACATACATACATACATACATACATACATACATACATACATACATACATACATACATACATACATACATACATACATACATACATATACATACATACATACATACATTCATACATACATACATACATACATACAACATACATACATACATACATACATACATACATACATACATACATACATACATACATACATACATACATACATACATACATACATACATACATACATACATACATACATACATACATACATATATACAAACATGTATATATATACATATATATATATATATATATATATATCATCATCATCATCATCATCATCATCATCATCATCTCCAGCCCACATCAGCCCACTGCTGGGCGAAAGCCTTGTCGAATGTCATAATTAAAAAAGAAGAGTTTTCCGAGCCTCTTTCATTCTTTCCTGTCACTGGCCAATCTCATCCAATCTTGCCCTCCACAATATTTCACAATTTCATCTCTCCATCTTTGATGTGGTCTTCCTTTGGGACTCCTTTTATCTCTTGGTCTCCATTCCGTAACAATCTTCGTCCATCTGTTGTCCTCTCTTCTTGCTATATGTCCTGCCCATGTCCATTTCAACGAATTAACTTGCTCTATTATATCCATTACTTTTGTTTGTTCCCTTATCCATTTACTTGTTTTTCGGTCCAGTTTGGAAATTCCTAACATTATTCTTTCCATACTTCTCTGAGCAGTTAGCAGTTTCTGTTTCATTCTTGTGTTTAGAGTCCAAGTTTCTACTCCATACGTACAAGCCGGTAGTACACATTGGTTATATGCCTTACTTTTTAAACTGATTGGTATATTGCTTTTCATTATACTATTTAGTCTCCCAAATATTGCCCATGTGGCTTTGATTCTCGATTTGATTTCTGGCCATAAATCACCATCGTATCTTATAGTTTTCCCTAGGTATTTTATTTCGTCCACTTGTTCCAGGTACTGATTCTCTAGTTGTATTTTACTTCTTTCAGCGAAATTATTGAACATGACCTTGGTTTTTCCCATATTTATTTTTAATCCTACTTTTCGGCTTTTTTCTAAGAGGGTTTCGAGTAATGTTTGTAATTCTTTCGGTTTTTCACTTATAAGTAGTATATCATCTGCAAATCTTAGATGTGATAGATATTCTCCGTTTACTTTGATTCCTTTATTTTCAAAATTTGCGTCTCTTATGACCTGTTCTAAAATTGCATTAAATATTTTTGGTGATAAACTGTCTCCTTGTCTGACTCCTTTCTCTATTTTTATTTTGTCTGATAGGTCATGTATATATATATATATATATATATATATATATATATATATATATATATATATATATATATATATATATATATATATCCAATATATAAAGAAGGTTATTACATTAAACAATATATAAGAATTATATAAAAAAAAGCATTGAGTCACTGGAATTATATTTCTTGTATAAACTGTGAAAGCTTTATTCAGCAGAAAATTACATTATAATATATATATATATATATATATATATATATATATAAATATGTGTGTGTGTGTGTATTTGTGTGTGTGTGTATGTGTATACATATTCCAAAGAGGTAAAAAGAAAAGAATATACCTATAGACATATTTACATATATGTTATTTTCGTTCATGTATTTATATAAGTATTATTGTAATCTTAACAGAAACAAAATTTTAATAACGATAAATCACATTCATTAAAAATACCTAACTTTTATATATTCGTGTTATATCAGATTACAAAATAAAGAACTGTAATATTACAATAATATACAACTGGCATGCAAATAATATAAGTTTATAATATATTATTCTATATTAATAAGTACCTTTATATCATATATGCTTATAAGGATACAAATATTTTATTATAATTCATATGTACATACATACATACATATACATATATATATATATATATATATATATATACATATATATATATATATATATATATATATATATATATATATGAATAAAAATCACGTTCTTCTTTCGTTCAATCATAAAAATGTTGAAATATAAGATATGTGGGTTTTCCCCGAGGCAGAGGCGTCAATTTCTTTCTTAACCCGAACCTTTGATATTACGTGGGTTCTGAACTCAAAACAAACACGTCGTATTTTCATTAATAAAAAATTCGCTAAGCTGAGGTTTCAACTTGCAGTATTTATTTTCAAAAATAAGAATCTAAATTACAACAATATTTTTCTCTTTAACTCGCAAAAAATTACACATATATACGCTTTCAAGGAAAATCTAAGACGTACAATATTTTTTAATGTTTACTAACAAACACAATTTAATAATAATTCTATAATATAAAATATTCTACATTTAATAATATATATATACATATTGTTAAAATATATAAATCTTCCTTGAGCTATTAAAATATTTACATTTTAAATGTATACTATATTCTATAATATATTTTAAACATAAAAATGTACTAAATATAAGTAATTTTAGTCATTTATATTCATTGCATTATTACATGAAAATAACAAAATAATTTTTAGTGGATAATATTAAAAAAAAAACTTTTAAAATTATAAATATTCTGTATTAAGCTTAAAACGAGTGAAAAACATAAATGTTTTTAAACATGGTTTGAAAATTAAAATACAAAAAAAATCTGATTCGAAAATAAAATTTTACACAAACAATTTTTTAAAGAATAAATCGAATGAGACTATATCTTTTAGAAGACTAACTATTAGTCAATCTGGTTGACTAATCTATTACATTTTTGTGTGTTCACCAAAAGAAAAAAGTTTTGCAGTAATCAATTTTATATACATTAAAAGTGCTATTAAGCTCGAAAACAACTTTTATTATCAAAAAACTACTTATTCGTTTTAAAATTATGTGTCCATTAACATAAAATTACAAACTGGGATTTCAACTTAATATATAAAATTATTTTTCTATTTAAATTGATAGAAAATGTCAATGTTATAAAATTAAATTAACAAAAGTTGTTAAACTAAGAATCCATATATATTTTGTATTAAACCATATTCTTAATTTAACTTTACATTCTTGTAACATTTAAGAAATCAATGTTTTAAATTCACAGATTGATATTTTTTTATTATAATTCTATATATTTCTGAATTACGTTTCAAATATATTAACGTTTTTTCATACATTTCGACAATTTTTAGTATTCGTACAAAATAATATTTTTTAACAATTTATAACTAATCTACATATATATATATATATATATATATATATATATATATATATATATATATATATACGAGTATATATATATATATATATATATATATATATATAAAGAGAGAGAGAGAGATTCATCACCATCTGTCTCTTTATATCCATTACCAAATAAAAACTGTTCCCACAAATTTCCTTTTCCAACCTTCCAATACCATTCTCTTCTATTCCACAATAATCCTTATCTCATCTATCTAAAAATCTTTTCTTGGAACTTTTTATATTTCTAAATTCCAAGTCAATAATTTCTGTTATCTATCAGTAGTCTTTTTGATATATTACTAGCTCATTTTAATCTAAAACTTATCATCATTGTTATTAACGTCTGTAACTTTGTATTTTTTTTCGAATCCATCCATTTCTCTTCTTTTTCTTATATATTATTGCTAACATGTATTTTTCCACGTCTCTAACATTTAAAAATTCTATTTCGTTATAATAAATGATAATAAGTAAAATATATTGATCAAAACCTTTTTTTCTTAAAACATAAAGAAACATTTTACTTCACAATTAATATTATCCTATTCATATTTTCCTGTTTACTTAATTTATAAATATTTTATTAATGAATTGTGCAAAATACACAGAGTTTTTAAATTCTTCTAATTTTGTTACTTATCTATTTATCTATCAATTTGTATATCTATCTATCAATTTGTATATATATATATATATATATATATATATATATCAATAATTAATTTGAAACTAATTTTAAAATACATTAATTACATTTACAAAGCATTTTACAATTATTTTTTAATGATTTCTACTTCAACACATCTGTGAAATATTAAAAAATATTATTTGTTTATCTTCTACAGTTGAATATCAACAAATATTATTATTATTTTTAAACACATTTCAATCTTAACTTTTCATTGAACTTGTTAATTAAGTTCAATCATGTTCAATTGACCATTTATCATATTCTATTATTTACAATGACAACATTCATAGTTGAATATGATTTTTTTCAAAAACTTATCAACTATATATGTAACCATACTAATAATAATATTCTGAGTGAATTTTTAAAAATCAGTTCAAACATGTCATTTTCCTGTGCATATACAAATAGTTGAAAGTACTATAACTGGTTATATAAAAATTTCAATCTTTTCATAGTATAAATTACACTTATTTCACAAGAAAAAACTTTTAATGTATCATTTACACAAACATTAAAATCACAAATAAGTATTAATGGAATCAAAAGACACTTTTTACATATAAAAAAATGTATATTATACTATTACTCTTGATTCATGGAAGTATAGTTTTGTAATGATAACTTATTTCAAATAAAATAATTTCAATGAAATACGAAAATACAAATTAAACTAAGTCGTCCTTTGAAGAATAAGATAATTTGCAACACGATTCCATCTTTTTAAATAATTTTAAAGATATGCTGGTTGGTACTTATTCATTCAAAAAATGTAACTTCATTCGTTAGTAAAAAGGTAAATGTATAAAATTAAAACACAAAATTATAAGAAGCTGGTAGGTAAATATTCAACATTTAATAAAGAGTGTAGATACACAACAGGTTTCTTAATTTTGTTTCTGTTGCTTTTTTAAACTTCTTTTATATACAATAGCAGGGAACTTATGAGACAATCTTTAATTAAATTTTCGTATTAACATTTATTTAATTAGTTGTACGTTGATTTCGAATTTTTTGTGTTATAATTTACTTTGAATATAAATCAAATGTTTGATATTAAAATAAATAATAATATATGTAAATTTAAATGAAATTTTTATCTGATTAATATTATGTAATTTTTATTGGAATTATAAATATAAATACCAAAAACAATGTTAAGTATTTTTAATAATTTCATGTTAAAATATTTAAAAACTTACGTTTTAATTCAAATAAAAATAATTATAATTATTATCGTCAATATTTCCACTTAAATACATAAACCGTTAATCAAGTTACGTCAAATATTACACATCAATAAAAAAATAAACATTACACAAAATTTAAACAAAAAGTTTCTTCGCATAAAGTAACGTTGCTACTAATGAAAAATAAACATATGCATACAATAAAAGTATGATTCTTAAAGCGTTATTACTGTGTGTACTCTATTTTTTGAAGCATTTATATATAAATAAAAAAGTATCACTTCAAAAAATATTTCAATATTAGAACAAATATGTCCATACGAATAAGATTTAATCAAAAATATAACTGATATAAAATTATTCAAAAAATAGTTAATATATCCCCGAGGATTTTTTTTATACTATTTTAAATATTAAATAAATTTTATAGTAAAAACTTTCATTTAGTGGACATTTTTATTTTATTTAGAAAGAAAACTTTTCTCTAGTTTCACAACCAGATATATTTTAACGAAAGTTTTGAACTTTAATATATATATATATATATATATATATATATATATATATATATATATATGCTTAGAATTTCTTAATTAAATTAGTAAAATATAACAAGTTTATAATTATATATAAGTAATTAAACTTGTGCGATAAGAAATTAGAGCATGTCATAAATAAACAAATTTTTAATACACACAAGGTCACAATATAATGTTATAACTTGTATTTTAGTTCACGTTTTTTATGAATACTATGTATATAGTGTTTATTCTGTAATTTTATAATTTTCTTTTAAAACTTATACTTAAAAGCTGATGACATCGTCACAACTTCTTTATTCTCAAGAAATTATTTTCTTCTCTTTTATTTATCTCAAAAGATATTTAAATTAGTATCAATAAAATGAAATGTCACTTCCGGATTCTTTTCATAATTAAATAGATTTAATTCATAATAAAAAAATATAATTAGTTAATTTATCTATAACGTATAAAAATGTAAATAATAATAGAACTTTTTCGGAAACAATATGTTAAATTAATAATTATTTAAATAATAAAACTAGATATTTGATTTACACTTGTATTTATTTCAAGAACTTTAATATTCTATTAATATCAAGTATGGGTTAATAATTGACTATAATGATAATATAAATACTATTTAAATATTCCTCAACACTTATATGTACAATATATACTAGCAAGACTGTAACGTTGAAGAGTAGTAATGGTATGTATATACGAATATTAACAAAATATTATTTAAATTATTATATTGAAATTAGTTCTATTGATTTTAAAATACTTTTATTACAATTCTTATTAATAATCACTCTTTGTTTAGAATACCATTTAATTTATATTGCTAATATTTATTTATATGTCATTTTAAGTGCAATAACTGATTAGTGACTGATATAAATCAATACATAAGCTTAAAAGGTATGATTATAGTGAGATTTTTTAATTTATATATATATATATATATATATATATATATATATATATATATATATAATTTATAAATTGAATTTTAAGCACTATACATCGTTTATAAATTAAAAATGTTATTTATAATTTTGGAATGGTTATATATATATATATATATATATATATATAAATATATATATATATATATATATATATATATATGGTATTAAAATATAGATCTTAAGTACCAAAATAATTTCGCCACTCAAGACAACAAAAAGAATCATGAAAAATGCATGTTAGAAATAACAGTAATAAAAGAAATAAATTCAATAAAAAACGAAAGTTAAGGACGTTATAACAATAGTAAAAAGTTTAAAATGAAAATGGATTGGTCATATAACAGAATAATATAAATATATACAAGTCAGTCATACAACAATACCGCCGAAGGATAATAAATCAAAAGGGCTAAGAAAAGATCCGTTTAAAATAGAAATCCTGAATAGATGAGATAGAAACAAAAAAAACGTTTATGCAGAATGGAAAAAAAACTGGATCTTTGAAAGTGGAAAGTTTTATCAGACGTCTTCATTCAACAACAGACATCCCTCACGTGTACCTGCAACTCCGAAACGCCATCAATACTTGAGTACCTACCCGATGGTAGGGGTCACGACTCTTACATGTCAAATCACTGTACATTGCTTGTTTCGGTAAAAGAGAGCTATGTTTCAAGCATTTTCGAAGTCTCCAATGAAACTTTCACTAAGTTTGACCAGCGGAGTTTCAGGTCGTTTGCGGAAGAGACCTCTTACTAGCCAGATTAATGTGTTGAAGACGAGGTCAATGGTTCGGAAATAGACACAAAGAGACTGATTTTATATATATATATATATATATATATATATATATATATATACACACACACACCCGTCTCTCAATTTACGCGGGACTTTTTTTACGAGAGTTTTTTTACGCGGAAAATTATACCTTTATTTACGCGGGACTTTTTTTACGCGGTATTGATTTACGCGACACTTTTTATACGAGGTCAGATAGATTTCACTTTATATAATTTTTCATGTAATTTATTACATATCAGAGTGACGTAAATTCTTACTTGAATGTATAAAAGCACGATATAAATATATAAAAGGATGATTGTTTTGAATTACAGTAGCGATAGTGGCACCGAATAAAATTTATCTACTTTTGTTTTCTAAAACGTCATTATTTTTTTGTTAAACTTTGTGAAATAAATATGTGTTTCTACAACTTTACTAGCTTTTATTTCTAATATTTTTTCTATTGTCCTGACAGACTCAATTTACGCGATTTTCATTCGCGTAAAACAGATCCAAGTGGAACGGATACTCCGCGTAAGTTGAGGGACGGGGTATACGTATATAAATATATATATATATATATATATATATATATATATATAAATAAATATATATATATATATATATATATGCATATACATAAATATGAATTATGTATCTTACACAATCAGAAATAAATAAAATATTATCATAAATTCATACAAGAGCGAATTTAATTTTACAGTTAGATCTATTCATTTAAAATAAGTCAATAACATCTTAAATTTCAAAAAAAAAAGAAAAAACGAAGAAAACATTTCAAAGTATATGTTCAGTATCATCAGCAGAAAGAAGTATTGAATCAAAGAAAGAAAAATAATCTGTCAAAAACTTTTCACCGAGACTGAAAACGTATAACGAGACTCATTTTGACATATTGTAAGTTTAAGAAAAGTACTGACGCCGAATTGATTCTTTTATATTTTATACTTCGACTGAATCCATCCAACAGAATTGTATTAAAATTGATACAAAATTACTTATTTTAGTTTGCACATACCTATATATTACGCAATGTTAATGAATAGACGCTGATATGTTAAATACCTGATTTTAAATATATATATATATATATATATATATATATATATATATATATATATATATATATGTAATGAGATATTTTATATAATAGAACGATTAAACTAAATAAAAGTATGTTATTTTTCTAAAAAAATATTGTAATGCATACATACATATCTATACAAAATGTCAATATTGTTCTAGTAGTAATAAAACTAATCATGAAATAAAATAAATTCCAAAATTTATATCATTATTTAAAAAAATATATATTAAACATTTATTACTTTTGTTACATGAAATGAATGTTTAATGATGCAGATTTTATTAACCGATGTTTTAATATAATAACATTAATGTAACTATTTAACTAAGAAAAAACATATTTTTAATATTTAACAATACTAAATTTTCAAAATTTATTTTTTAATATAAAATTCAAATTCTAGAAAATGATTTTTTTATTCAATAATATTTTATTTAACAAATGAATTTATTTTACAATATTTAAATTTTTTCTACATACACAGATTATATATATATACACCCGGTCCTCCATTTACGCGGAACTTTTTTTACGCGAGTCTCTTATTACGCGGTAAATTATAACATTATTTACGCGGTCTTTTCTAGACGCGATATCAATTTACGCGATCACCAATCAATTTACGCGTAACACCAAATAAAATTTACTTTTATTTTCTGAAATGTTATTCTTATTAATTTTTTTGTTAACCTATGTGAAATAAATATGTATTTCTGAAACTTATACTAGCTTTTCTTCCCAATATTTTGTTTTCTTTTGTACTGACAGACTCTATTCACGCGATTTTCATTCGCGTAAAACGAATCCACGTGGAACAGATACTCCGCGTAAATGGAGGGCCGGGTGTATATATATATATATATATATATATATATATATATATATATATATAATTGTTATTAATTCTAAAATAAAATTTGAAAAAATCTCAATTATTAAATTTATAATTTATATAATTTGACTATAGATATTATAAGATCTACAAATAAAATCATTTATATTTGAAACTATAATTATTTTATCTATTTATATTATAAAAATAAACATATAAAAAATGTGTTATGAAGATTTAATTTGAAGATTAGTTATTTCAAATTTACTTATAAACATATATATATATATATATATATATATATATATATATATATATATATATATATATATATATATATATATATATATATATATATATAAGTATGTGTATATGTGCACATATTTTATGAAAATCAATAGGGAAATATTTAACGAGGCACGTAACCAGTTAACCCGATTGTAACCATTTCCAAATAAGGAGCCGTAACTACTGAACAGAAACATATACGTGAGATTACCTTCGATTGAAAACCGAACGGCTGCAGGTGTTCAAAACAAACTGCAGAATATCTTGTACGTATGTATAATGCCATTCCACAAATAATATAACGATATTTGTGTAAATATGCTCACCAGCTGTAATCAATAAATTCTCTATAACTGAAATTGAAACATTTTGCAAATCTTAAAGTCTTAATTTTTAATAAACAATGAATACTAATTTAATTTTATTTTTACTTTAAGTTTCAATTTTATAAAAATTGTAAGAAAAAATACCTGTCTTTAACTATCCGTAAAAAAGATACATTCAATAATGACATTTATGATTACTCATAATTAAAAAACAACAAAAATTAAAATCAAAATTATATTTTTTTTCAAATACAATCTTGTGTTTAATGTTATATTATTACACAATAAAAAAAATATTTTTTTAATTTTTAGTGAATAAACTCATTTAATATTTTACATAAAAGACCAGCATTTATGCGTTATTTTTTACTTCAGACAATATGAGATTTTAATAACCAGAAACTTCATAAATAGATTTTAATTATAAGCATTAAATCATCAAATAAATCCTATTGTTATTGAACTTTTTCAATAATAAATAATAAATTTATTACTCCTAAACTCATTTAAAAATTCTTTTTTTAATGAAAAAACTCAATTATTTCTTACTACACGAAACTAAATATATCATTATAAAATGTTATTTTCTCCTTTTTTTACCTACAATATGTATTTTTTTTAACATTCATCATCACTTAATATGAATTAATATTATGAATAATTTTAAAAAACTATAAAAGTAAGAAATGTCTATTTATTGTCCTCTTTGGATTTGAATTAAATTATTTAATTTAATTATAAATAATCTACATAAAAATATTCATATAAAACTATTGTTGATTTTAGATTCTATTAAAATATTCAATTAAAATAAATCGTCTGTACAAAATAAAAATATATAAAATAAGTTAATGTCAAATAAAAAAATACATTATATTAAAATTAGGTGACAAAAACTCAAAATAATTTCTCAAATATAAAATCACTTAAATAAATTAAATAATTAATCTATTCACAAGTCTAGACTTTTAACAACTATCATATTTCACTGAAAACATTACATGTATTTTCATATCGCATAATACGTTTCCATTTTTACACCTTTTATGTATAAAAACAAGTTGTAATTTATAAAGAAACTGCAGCATATATTTTCCTGAAATATTTATGTAATGAAATTATTTTTTATTGTATATTAAATTAATTATATTTGAAAAGTATAATTACATTTTAGTTAATAATATTTATTAAAATATTATATTGTATATATGTATATATTTATATATATATATATATATATATATATATATATATATGCATGTACATTTTTTTTATTTAGACAAAAAATTAATTACTTTATAATTAACTTTTAAATTATTTTTACCCATTTCTTCCATTAAAAATACATTTAAAAATTTGAATTTGGAACAAAATGTATTATTGTTTTATTAATTAATGAATATAAATTTATCTATTTGCAAAAAAAAATCAAGCTAATTCACATATAAATTATTATTCTGTTTTTAATATAATACTGAAAGTACATACATATATATATATATATATATATATATATATATATATATATATATATATATATAATCGACTGGGTAGCACATACAGTGGTTTGTATCACCGCGTGTCATGCGGGAGATTGCGTTCAAATCCCAGTCGGAAAGTCCCTCATTTTCGAGGGTTGAGTATGAAGGCCGACAACCTCATCTTGTAAAAAAAATAACTGTCGAGAAGGGAGTAAACCCCGAATAAAAAAAATCTTCACCAATCCGCCTGGTCAGCGTGGTTGGTGAATATGACCAAATACCAGTGAATGGTAGCATTTATTGAGGCTCTCGTCCAGTAGTGGATTGATATGGGCTTTATGATGTGTGTGAGATATATATATATATACATACAGGTAACCCCCCGTATAACACGGAACTTCTATAGCACGGTTTCGCTTTAACACGGTTCGAGAATTGGGGAAAATCCTCATACAACACGGTAACTTAGAACACGGTTTCACTCTAACACGGTTTGAGAATTAGATAAATCTCAGTACAACACTTAAAATTGTTAAGAACAAAATTCGAAATTAGGGAACTCCCCGTATAACACAGAACGAAATAAGAGCTTTTAAGTACACAAAATATCTCATTGGAAATTCACTAATCGGTCAATAGTAGTGTCTATTAATGATGACGAAGAAAACATTATTTAATACATATTAATAAATAATACTTTCGATGAAAATTGCTTTAATAAATATATTTCGCCTAATAAAAAAATATATTAGTATGTTTTTCTAATTTTTGGAACCTAACCCCCTATTTTTCATTAGTTCTTTGTTTCGTATAAAATGGATTCGCATAACACGGCATTTTTTGGAACTAACAACCGTGTTATATAGGGGTTGCCTGTATATATATATATATATATATATATACATTAAAATTTATTTGATATTAACGTTATTCACATAAAGCCTTCAAAAATATGAATTTAAATTAAATAATATTTCAGCTTATTTGAAAATAAAACACAATTTAAATATTTATTAAAAATTCACAATATAGATAGGCCAAAAATACAGTGGCTTTCAATAAAGACTAATTATATGAATTACTTTTCAAAAAATCACAAAGCATTTCTCTTCTATTCCTTTCGATCGAATTTTCTTATGTCTCTGTCCCATCTATCCATGGATCTCTTCCTAATTTTTTTCATATTTCTGGGTTTCCAATCAACAATTTCTCTTACCCATTTAATTTTTTCTTCTTGCTATATGACCAGCCCATTTTAAACTTCTTATTTTTACTATAACGTCAACAACTTTAGGTTTCTTTCTAATCCACTCGTTTCTCTTTTCAATTCTACATGTTTTTTCCAACATACACTTTTCCGTGTTTCTTTATGATATTTGGAGCTGATAAAATATTGTCATTTTAGACCCATGCTTCATAGCTATTGGTAAGAACAGATAGGATGCATTGTATTATTTTTTTCTTCAAACTTCGAAAAATATTTTACTTCATAATATGAGAATTTCTTCTGAATTAATACCAGCCCATTTTCAATCCCCTGTTATATATATATATATATATATATATATATATATATATATATATATATATATATATATATATATATATGATATTTGTGTATGCACGAGTGGATTTATTAATGAATGCATTCGTGTAGATTATTATAATGATGTTTGCAAGTACAATATTTTATCTTTAATTTTTTTTTATTTTTTGCTTTTCGTTTGAATAATTACTTTTATATTCCTTGTCGTTAAATTACATCCAATGTAGAAACATATGATGTCGACAAATCGTTAGCAAATAAAAGTTTACCAAACACACGTGTACCTAGTAAATTGTGCAAGGTTTATACATATACACTAAAAACGTTAACACTCGAGGTAAACTTTGCGGTTTTCATTCACAAACATTACTGAAAACGTAGTTTAGTCCCATTCGGCAATTAATATTTACAAGGCTTTTCATGTTGAATGATTTACAACGAACCCTTATAGTACATATACGCGATGAACGGGATCACCGCTAAACCGTACAACCACTCAAACTTGTCTCAGAGCTTGGTTTATAAATATTTACTGGGAGAGAGCACGATAGACGAGTTTACTACACGTTACAGATTTACTTTACAGGATTGGTACGACGATACGACTGGGTATTTGCATTAGATTAAAACGGGATCGTTGTAAAAAGGACGTTAGATTGGATCTTAAAGATATTCGCACGCGGCTTTGAATAATCGAAGTCGGGAAAAAAGTCGTATAACGTTCGAAAATTATCCCGTGGCTCGTAAAATTGCTATTTTAATTTTTTATCATTTCATTTTTTACTACAGTTATAAAATTCGTGTAGTTTAATTAAAAACAACAAATACTTTATGATTTATTAATAATCATTTCGAAAATTTTATTTGTTTATAAACATTTAATAAATTATTTATGATCTATTTAAAATTTAACGTTGTTTTATCTAAAAATACCTTTAACAATTTAGTTACGAAATTTATATATAGGGTCATCCTAATGTGACGGCTAGATTTGTATTTTATTGAAAAAACATATGTGTAGGGTAGTGTATTGGGAAACATGTGTATAGTTTTTATGTTTCTTTTTAATAAAACATAAATCAAAGCGTCACATTTGGATGACCTTATATAATTCACTACAAAAAATCCATTTCAGTTTATTTCATTTAAACAAATCATATATATACACATATGAAATATTTTCTTTCCTTCTCTCTCTCTCTCTCTCTCTCTCTCTCTATATATATATATATATATATATATACATATATGTGTGTGTGTGTGTATAGTTTATTGTTTCCAATAATTTTATAATTCATTGATTATTTTAAACACTTCAAATTTTATTAAAAATAATAAATTACTTATGAAATAATTATTAAATTAAATAATAATTTTATTAAAAATAATTTAAACACAAAATTATAATGGAAAAACTTAAAAATTTTTTTGAATAAACAAATATTTAACATTTTATTTGGAATTCATCAACACTACATCACATAATAAATTATGTTGTTCTGTATATTAATGAATTCTAATTACTGTATATTATTACGAAACACGCCATCATTTTTTAAATAATATAATAGATAATTACAATATTTGAAAATTATTTTTGGAATCGACTTTTAATTTTATATTTAGTTTTAGTAACTAGTTTTTCTTACTCAGTCTTTTATCTAAGGAAAGTTAATTAATTTATTATAATATACCAAAATATCATTTATATATATATATATATATATATATATATATATATATAAAACAATAAATTTCCAGAAAATCAATAAATCACATTTATAATTAATCAAAAATATTATAGCTTGATGCGAATATTAAACAAAATATTTTTTTAATATTAAAATATTCGAAAATAATTATTTAAATATTTCTCTCATAAATACAGATATTTAATCTATTATTATCACAATAACAATTAAAAATATTATTTTATATTCATGAAAAAATTATACACACATATACGTAGATATATATATATATATATATATATATATATATATATATATATATATATATATATAACCCATCAGTGGTGCAATGATTAACATTCCCGCATATTATACAGTAGAAGTGTAGTATAATATCAGTATTCGTACAATTATTTTAATTTTTAAAGAATTCATTAGTGCATTTATTACATAAAGCATTAAAAATTAATTCATGAGATTTTCTCATCAAAAAATTCGTATACTAAAGAAAATATATTGCTCTTTTTCATATACACTACATTTAAAATTTGCTCCGAAAAAGTCATTTCACAGCCAAATTCCAATTTATTATTGTTTTCCTTAATATTCATGTAAATAAAAATAAAAATTTACATATATAATAATATATTTTCTGATATTTACTGTGTTTCAATAATAATTAAATATAATATATTTTATTACTTTAATAAATAACATATTTTGCCCTTATGCATATAAACATATTATACATATATATATATATATATATATATATATATATATATATATATATATATATATATATATATATATATACATATTAATTGCAAGCATATAAATATAAACGTATAAATTAATTACTTCTTGCATAAAATAAATATGTATGAAAAACATTTTGTGCTTTTGTATAATATTTGTAATGAATAATGTAGAACGTTTTTATTTGAAATTCTATACGAATGTAACAAGTGGCAAATGTTAAAAGGTAATCTTTTGGTTCATTAAATGCTGGATGGCTTTGTAAAACAGAATTCGATTTCATTTTATGGAATCTGTATTACAAATGTTATCAAAAAAATTTAAACATCACATAAATAATGCATAATTCTCTGCAGTGACAACAAAATAACTTTTATTTTTAATGCATTCAAAATTTGATATATGAAATTAAATACACATAAAATATAAAAATAGTGGAAAATATATATAAATTTTATATTTAAATTTGTTTTTATGGCAAATATAATTAATATACAGATATAATTTTTATTTATATATACTAGTAATATATATATATATATATATATATATATATATATATATATATATATAAATTACTTTTACATACATAAAGACATTTATTGATCCATATGGTAAAAAATATGTCTGTAAACTATGCATTTCTATCAATAATGAATTTGTTCAATATTAATTTATAAAACTTTTAAAATCGAATTCAAGCTTATTTAGAACACTTTTGACAGTTAAGATTAAATTTTGAAGTACCATCTCATATTTAATTTTCTTCTTGATCGTTTTATATTCTTATCCAATCACTTGAGAACTTTTTATCCGACAGTTAATGATACAGCTTGTTATATGATCTATTTATAGTTGGAGTCTTATTAATTTCTCAATTTTTGAATTAGAAACTAAGTAAATAACATTTATCTCTTCAATTGTACACACACACACACATATATATATATATATATATATATATATATATATATATATACATCATCATCATATCAATTTATATCAGCCATTGCTGAGCGCTCATTAAATGTTTCCATTCACGGAGTTTAGTCTTACTGACCACATTAAGTAGATAAGATAGTAAAGGTTTTTTTTTATTTACGATTTACTCCTTTAGGCAGGTTTTCTTCACTATATATTTATATATATATATATATATATATATATATATATACATATATATATATATATATATAAATAATCAGCCTTTTTGTATCCACTATTGGATGAAAGCATCTTTCAAAATTTTCCACTTCGACCAATTCAGTGCCTTTCTCATCTAGTCCATTCCGACGGATTTTCTTATATCTCTATCTAATCTATCCATACACATACACACACACACTCATATATATATATATATATATATATTAAAACATGAGTGTGTGTGTGTGTATTTCTGTTCATATGGTGATACTTAAATAAGCCTATATATAGAGACAAATTATGAAAGAAGATTTTTCTGTTTATTTTTCTCAAAAAAAAAATATTATTTTTATCCACTTATTATTTTTTCTTATATTATTACACTTATATCCACTATACATTTATAAATATATTCACTGTTTGTAATAAATTTATTTATAAATAAAATATAATAAATACTTTTAAAGTTTATTTTATTATATACTACTAAGGCTTTAATAATTTTTCATAAATGTACACCTAAATCACTAAATCAATATTGTACAAAATACTATTCTTCATTATACAATTGCAAATACTCTTAATTATAGTAAATTATATTTGTTCTCTTTGCACTACAATCAAATGTAACGAAAATATACCACTAATGATAGACATTTTCCTACTACAACTTTAGATGAAGAATATTGATACTACTTTACGTTATGTTCGATTATATTCTGTACAGATCAACTATAGACAGCTACATTCTTAAAATTGGTTCTTCATTGAGACAGTTGCACTATTATTATATATAATAATTTTTGCATAGAATTTATATACAATATATATATATATATATATATATATATTAATACAGAAAATTTTATATTAGAAAATAGTCATTATTAAAAAAATATTTTTTGTATAAAATGTAAATTTTTAATATTTAATTGAATTTTTAAAAAATTGAAATCAAGTTATATAGTAAAAGTTATAAAATGTATATTATAAATCAGTAATTTCGATATTTCTACTATTATACTTTCTAAACATATAACAATAGTTTTTTATAAAAAATATTTTTTTGTTAACAAAAGTAATTAATTGCTCTTTCACTCGCATTAAAATACTTTAATATTTTAAAAAATAAAAAACGGCAAGGAAATATGTAATCTTATCTAGTGTATTTAATAATTAATTGCAATTATTTATGAATTACCTTACACAAATATAAAAAATAAATAAACGTCAAATAATAGCTTCATTAATGAAGAAAATATTCACTTTAATAGTCATTAAATTCCATCTTGTTTTTTTGTTCCCCGTTAGATAAAAATATGTTTATTTATAAAATTTAATGCTTTTAAAAAGTGTTATATAATTGATTCTTTTTTTAAAAAAACAATTTTAAGCATGTAGGCAAAAAAAACATATTTTGTGGATTTCCTATAAAAATATCTGTTATAATAAGATTACGTTCTTTTCCTAAGCAGCTTATGGTTACTAAATTCATAGGTCTATTTCCAATATGACACAGATAACTGAACTCGGAAACCAATAATGTATTAAAATCTTACAAAATGCGTTTTACAGTAATAGTTTATAAATAAAATTTATACATAAAAATATTCTTTTTAACATTATACATAGAAATAATTGTTAATTTTTATAAGTAATTATTTAGGTATTTAATAAAAAAATAACTTAAATACAAATTAATAAATATATATATATATATATATATATATATATATATATATACAATATAATGTAATATAAACATTTTTACTAATTAAATATTTAAATGAATGTATGCATAAAATTCATAAATTCGCATTATAAACACGAATGAAAAATTATTTACGTTTTAAATTTTAAACTATAATTATACATATATTTTTTATTATTTTCATTCTTTAAAAATGTATTAACTTTGCTATCTATAAACAGTAATAATTAATCTGATTTTTTACTTTTAGTAATATTCATATTTATAAAAAATAATAGATGATTACAAAATCGTATTAAAAAACTCTGTAAATTATTAATTCAAACTATTCAAAATATGAACAGAATTTTCAATAAAAATATAATTGATAGCATGCCAACTTTCAAAAAAAATCTTATTAAAAAAAATATTTCCCATGTACATAGAAATACATACAAAATTATTTTTAATCAAATTCTAAAATTGTTTCCATAAAATAAAAAATAATTGCTAGAATTGTTAATATTCTCTCTCTATATTATTAGTAGTTATGAACAGTTATAATCAAATTGACATATATATTAATAAATAATACTCAGATAATTATAAAGTTTTCAAAAATTAATAAATTATTTATTAGAAATAATAAATTATGAAAACTAATAACTTTTTCTATTGTCAAATAATAAAAAACCCTTATATATATATATATATATATATATATATATATATATATATATATATATATATATATATGTTATGAAAATATTAATGAATTATTATTAAATTTCACGATAGACAAAATTATTGACAATATATTTTTCCATGTTTTCTATTCATATATATTTTTTTACTTTATTATATCCATAGTAGTTATATATATATATATATATATATATATATATGTATATGTATATGTATAAAGAGAGAGAAAGAGAAACCTAGTTTTAATTTACAAACAAATATTACTTTTTCATAAATATTTTACATTTTTTACTACTTTTTATAAATACTATATACAAATGAGAGCAAATAAATATTAAAATTTTAAACTAGTACCGTTCTAACATTTTCATAATATTTATTTTATTTTCTAAATAGTTGTTTACAAATAAAATACTTATTATTTATAGAATAAATTTTAAATGACAAGTACTTTTATTTCTCCATAAATAATGTTTTATCTACTCAAATAACAGACACTAAAAAAGCAACTTACAAGAATAATATTCAATAGTATCTATCACCAAGGAATTCACTACAAAGCGTCTTCGGTATGAAAGTAAACAATCAAAACAGAAATAATTCAATAGCCAACAAATTCAGTGTCAATCCTTGGATTCAATTACTCATAGAATCGAACGCTGTCCTTTATATAAATCGACAAAAAATACAAAATTGACCTGAGAATCATATGACACGTAACAATGAAAAAAAATAACAAACCGTCGAGCTAAGTCAAGAGAACACGTGATACGTTTACCAAGAGCCGGAAACTGGTGCTTTACGCGCACTGGATTCGATTCCGGACGCGATGGAGTACGCGATGTGACTGAACGTCGACGTATAACGTCGCGACGTCAGACTTTGCAATGATCACGTGGCCACCATCTTGCTATTTCTATTTCTATCTATCTCTCTCTTTTTCATGCATATCATATATGAAAGTCGTTATTTTACATTCATCTCTAATTAATAAAAAATCTAGTGTTTGTAAACATATTTTGGGAAAACTTAACTCATATCCATTACAGATATTAACTATTATTTACATTAATAATTAAGTTTTAACGATTAAATGTTTCAAATTATATTTTTTTCATTCAATAACAACTTGATAGTGTCTTTCATTTTTTTATATATGATTCTGTAACCGAAAAATATCCAATCATTAATATATATATATATATATATATATATATATATATATATATATATATATATATAGTGAAAACTAAAGAAATATCTTGAAAATTTTAAATTTCCAAACAAAACTTATTATTTTTTCCTATTTACATATACAGAAATCTGCATTAATATTATTGTAATTGAAATATATACAGAAGTGAAAAAGTACAATCAGTCTGATAATTAATTCAACTTACCGGGATATGTTTCAATATTGATTAAATTTTTTATTAGAATAAATACTAGAATAACGAAACGTTATTAAAATGTTCCGTAGAATATTATAATACAACTAAATCAATTTAACAACGATATTTTATATGTTAAATTATTCTTTGTGTTCATATTTATTTACTTTACAATTTATTTGTCAATATCGATTCTTAAAATGACGTTTATACATATGACGATTATTTCTATAAACCCATTCATAAACTATTAATTTAAATTAACTGTTATGAAATAAATGTCAATAATCAGTACAAGCAATACATTTTACATTTATTATTTGTGAATAATGGAAATTCATTCATTTTGATGAAATTAATAAAAAGGCTTTGGCGTTTATGGCATTGTTATCGAAATGCGCATCAGTCGATTATTGTTATAGGCAAAAAAGTGAACAATAAGTAATTATTGAACATTTTATAAAATAATGTGTTGTTGGAAGTAGAAATTCATTTATGTTAACACATTGTTGACCGGTCACGAGTTAACTCGTGTTTTCATGCCCAAACGTTATTGACTGATCACGAGTTAACTCGTGATTGTACTTGCATTAGCAATTTCAATTTATGAAACACAGGGCAATATAGAATACTGCAAAAGCTTTGTTCATCGTGTTTCAACGTGTCCCTTTTATTATAAAAAAAATTTTTTTTCTAGATATTCAGATTTTTATAACAATTTTAGTTCTGTAAAAATTGCAACCATGGCAGATCGTGATAGCGAAGAATTTTTCAATGAATTATACGCGGATGACTTATCTGATTGTCCGAGTGATTTGGAAATAAATTGTAGTGATTCGGAAAGTGATAGTTTATCGGAAGACAGTTATGAATCTGAGATTAAACCAGCAAAACGTGAAGTGGTGTGAAAGAGTGTGAAAGACACAGAAAAAGTGTGAAGTGGTCTAAAAATGTTGCATTCTTTTTCATTAATTGTACTTTGTTTAATGCATTTAAAATTTACTGTAACTCTAACTTACAAAATAAACTTAGATTCAAAAAATTTCTATTAGAAGTAGCTAGGGAATGGATAACTGTAGATTTAAATGAATGCAGCTTTGTACCTGGCACTTCTTCGCGTACTTCTAAAAAGGCTCCGTACAATGATCCACCTTTCAGGCTGTCAGGACAACTAAAAGACCACATTTTAGAAAAAATAGTCACCGGTGTAAAAATAAATCCAACTAGAACGTGTAGAGTATGCTCTTCAAAAGGAAAGCGCAGCGAAACAAGATATATTTGCAAAACCTGCTGTGTACCATTACACGTAGGTGATTGCTATACGGCATATCATACTAAAAAAACGTATTAAAAGTTATCTAAAAGATATGTACAAAATTTCATTTCAATTCATTATGTATAAATAAAGTTTATTGAAGGTTATTTATATTGTTTCAGTTCCACATTGAATTACGAAATAATAGCCGGTGACATGAGATAGCTTCAGCGTAAAATTGCCGGTCAACAATGTGTTAAAATTAATCTCCCAGTTAAAAAAAAAAAAAAAACTTAACTAAGACAATATATTAGGAAAATAGCACTACATAAATTTGTACAAATTAACCGGGATCTTATACTTTATTAATTTTACTTAATGGACATTTCATCAAACTGCTTTTATTTATTTTCTGTCTATTGATTACAGTCTTTTAATTATTTACAGTCATTTTATAAAAACTTATATTAGGTTGGCAAATATCTCCCTTCCGCCTTCTGGTCTTTTGAATTTCGCAGCTATGCACAAAAAAAAAAAAAAAAAAAAAAAGCGGAAGGGAGATACTTGCCAACCTAATATATTAAAAACGAAATCGAAAAATTATTGTCCCACTAATTCAATTTAAAATTTTAATATTCAACTTAAAATAAAAAAATATAATAAATTAATAACCATATATATAGAGGGGGGGTGTAAAATAAAGAAGTTAAAAATTACATCTTCTTTATTTTAAATCGTATGTAAACTTATAAAATTTATTCGATTTATCATCGAAATATATAATTGAAATGGCATTAAAATGTTTAACTCTTTATCAAATAAAGATTAGAAATGTGTTTACAATAATATATTTTTTAATTTTTATTGGATTTCAATAATATTTATTGAATTTTTATTGGAATAAGTGTATCAATTCTTCATATTTTTATCAAATATGAAATAGAGAAACATAGTAATACGTTTGAGAATTATATAATAAACAATAACTAATTATTTAGTAATTTCTGGTTTCATTTCCCTTCATCCATTACCCACAATATACGTTCACTTCACAAATAATCTAAATAGAATACCAAGCAATGCGACAAGTAAACCTTGTGGTCTATTTTGAATAATGAGATTTGAGGTCACAAAATGAGATTAAAATCGAACGAAGAAGACAAACTGAACTATTTGGGTACGCGTGCGTCTGAAACAAGCACTGCCTGTAAATTATGCATATCGTGTCATCCCCACATTGAAACAATCACGGACTTAGTTCCAAGATACTGAACCATTTCTTAATGTGGTAGATTAACAGTCCCGTGATGGATAACATCAAGCATTTACTTATAAATTAATTATTTTATTTCCTTCCTCTTTACAAATATTATATTTGCGTTTGTGTGCTTTGTACAATAGAGATACAAGTCAATTTTATATTAGGTATGTAACAAAATACATACGCTATGCTCATAAATGCATTGATTATATAAATATACATAAACATACATACATACATACATACATACACACACACACACATATATATATATATATATATATATATATATATATACATACACAAGAAAAAAAACTGAAAACGTATGAGTTAAAAATATAGACATTTTTTGTGAATTTATGGATAAAAGAGGAAGTGGAGCATTGAAATTGATAATATGTAAAAAATCTTATCAAAAAGCGAATTAGTAAAAACAGAATGCGATTTTATATTCATGTATATAAATATATATGTGCGTGTGTGTATGAGTATATATATGATTGAGTGTGCGTGTATATGTATAAATATGGAACACTAAAACATTTTATAAATATAAAAAAACATACGACATTTATATTGCTTGTAATCAAGTAATTTGCAAAGCACTTAAAACAATATGTACTTTTACGTTTGCTTTTCAATTTGATAAATTAATTAAATTTCTTTTAAAACTTTATATATAAAAAATATATAAGTCTATAAAAGTTTATCTCAAACGATGAATCAAAATAATTTTAAATAATCTTCCATTTAATAATGATTTCACAAAATAAAAGAAATGTTTTTGCTAAATAAACTTGACTAAAAAAATATTTTAAGAAAAATCGATGTCAGTGTAAAATTCTATACATTATATAATATTAATAAATATAAAACCAGTAAATAACGAAACAGTAAAAAAGCAGTGAGTACACATTACATTTATAAAATATAATAATTAAAAAGGATTGTTAATAGAAAATAAATTTGTCTAGTTAAATTAAAATCTTTATCAAATCAATAAAAACGTGAAAAAAATATATTTTGTATAAAAAAATTTAATATTGCATTTTTGAAATAAATAAATACATATAAATAAATAATTATTTTAAATTTATAAATACGTTACTTGAAGACTATTATTTTCAAAAAAAATTTAAGCGTAATTTTAATATAACTCCATAAAAATATCCCATTATACAATAATCATATTTCAAAGAATATTTTCAAATCAATCATCATATTAATCAATATCATACTAATTACATTAATTAGATATCAAAGATCAATTATAATGATAATTATTAATAATAATACCATTAGATGAATATCAGTAGAGAAGATTTCAATAATCCATTATTAATTATTATTATTATTATTCAAATTTTGGAATTTACTTTATTTTTCGATTTTTAATAAAAGAAATAAAGATAATTATCTTTAAACTGTTATACTACTGAGTATATTTTTTCTAAAAAAAAACAAACTGAAACTTTCTAAAATACTAATTAAACATTCATCGTCAATATAAAAAACTACTTATTTTTAAAAAATGACAACGATTACAGACATCTTTTTTTACATTTTAAAAACACACATTTATTTTATTTAATAATACTGATAATTCGTTTTAATTTTTTATTTAGATTGTTTAATGATTGAAAGCCAATAATTGAATTCAGAATACATGAATAATTAATTCTTAATTACACTAATTATTTAATAGCTTTATGAAATAAATAAATTTCTGAAAGAATTTATTAAAAAATATCGATACAGTTTAATAATATAATACAGTAACAATAATATGTTTTTTTTAAATATTTTAACTATTTCAAAAAAATGTTAGAATTTTCATTTGAAATAATCATAACTGGAAAAGATCAATTTTTTTTCGGTATCCCAACTTAATATGTTTGCTCTCAAGCAACGGTTTCATTGCGATAAAAGCTGTATTTGTATAGGCCCTGCTTAGACGCTGGAGACGTGGGTTGTCTTTAATGTCAATTCTACCCTAAAGACCGTTATTTTCGCCAAATTGAAAGCTATTTTCATGTTATTACGTTTGATCTGTGCACTATTACATGTTACGAGTGTGTATTTATGCCGGCTATTTTACCTATTGATACAATATCTAATCGCGCTATGAACTTTCACATTTGACCATATTTACACAAGAGCAACCACCTGAGAATCATTATTGACTCTGAAACACAGATGACATGATAACACGAGAAGTAATGATATCAAAGCAAAGTATGTTTTTCCAAGTTAATAATTTATAATGAACTCGACTGCATAGTTATTTTTACATTAACTCGTTTTTTCACTCTAACCAAGCCTATATATATATATATATATATATATATATATATATATATATATATATATATATATATATATATATATATATATATAATATATATATATTATATAATATATATATATATATATATATGTAAAACAATGTATATTATAAACAAAAACATTTCGAAAGTTATAAAAAATAATTATATATTCTCTATTAATATTTATAATATTTTTCTACAAATCATTAATTTTTCAGTTTATTTTAATAATTCAGTTGGTTTAAAAAATAAACCTACTTAAAATTTATTTTAAAGATTTTATCTACAACATAATTTTGTAGATCCCATAAAACTTTAATCTGACTAAGAAAAATTCAAAGAAAAGACAGTAAACGCTAAAACCTCAATTTCATTTTTTTTTAATTATGTCAAATATTTCTTTTCTGATATTTGACATTTTCTTTCGGACAAATTGGATATTTTTTATTAGTGAAATATTAGCATTTTATCAATAAAGCAAAAAATAAACATTTTAGTTGTTAATTACACACACACATATATATATAGAGAGAGAGAGAGAGAGAAAGAAAGAGAGAGAGAGAGAGAGAAAGTAATCCAAATGTGATGTCTAGATTTCTGTTTTATTAAAAAGAAACATGTGTATAGGATGGTGTATAGGAAAACATGAATATAGCTTCTTTTTAATAAAACACAAATTTAAGCATTACCTTTGGATGACCCTATATATTCTCTATTAATATCCCTATATATATATATATATATATATAACATTACTATTTAACATCTTTCCTGCAGTCAATTTTCGGTGACTTTTAAGTCACACCGTACGAGCCACATGCGCCCCACGTTTTTTGGAACTATATTTTTGTTTATAACATTACTTCATAATATTTATAAGACTGCATAAATCATTACTATTAATAAAAATATTGAACGTTCAAAATACACTTCAACACAACGCAAGAAGTTAATGAAATTTAAATAAAACTTTTCACTTCTAATATTATTAATATTATTGTTTTTGTTACACATTCTTTCATGATTTGGCTTAAATATTTGTAGTCATAAAAACATAGTGCAAAATTTTGTATTAAAAAATTACCAAAATAAATGCAACTTCTCTGAACAATACATTATATATATATACGAGTATATATATATATATATATATATATGTATAAATAAATATATATATATATATAATGCTAACATTCATTGGTATTTGGTCATTTGGTGAAGATTTTTTTATTCGGGGTTTACTAAAAAGATGAGGTTGTCGGCCTTCATGCTCAACCCTCGACTTGAAAACGAGGACTCTCCGACTGGGAATAATAACACGCGGTGATGCTAACCACTGTACTAGCCAGTCATATATATATATATATATATATATATATATATATATATATATATATATATATATATATAAGGGAGTAAACTCCGAATAAAAAATCTTCACCAATCCGCCTGGTCAGCGTAGTGAATATGACCAAATACCAGTGAATGGTAGCATTCATTGAGGCTTTCGTCCAATAGTGGATTAATATAGGCTAAATGATGATATATATATATATATATATATATATATATATATATATATATATATATGAGGGTGGTTTGATAAGTATGGTAAAATTATTTATTGTTTAATTTAATTGATTAATTAATTAAATTAAAATTTTCAATTTAATTTTTCTTACTTTTTTACCATACTTATCAAACGACCCTCGTATATATAAAAAAAATCTATATTTTACACCAAAAGAAAGAAATATTATCGTATGATTTTCCGATTTATATTATCACAAACAAAGATTGTAACCCAGTGCTCATTAGACTGAATATAATAACATGCAAAACGGAATAATTAACTCTCGATTTATAAAACTTGAATTAAAAGAGCATCTCAAAAGCAAATTACTCGTGGATCACCGAATGTGGCGTAGGAGACCAACGATTTGATAACTGCACTCTATGTAATTTTCAAGCATAAGTATAGAATTTTATAAAATATTTTTAGTAGCAAAAATATCAAACTGATTGAGCGAAAATTTTAGTGTGGGACGTAAACGATCTGTGTTACCAAGAATATATTAATAGTTCAAAGTAAACATCACATTTCTTAAACCACCAAATACAGAACATTATCTTTTTGGAACAGAAATTCTCTGTTGTTCATAATTTTGACTGTATATATTTTCAAAACATTACCGCTTTTGCTTAATGTTATAAATAATTTATTGTATATTCTTTATGATCGTAAAATCTAAAAATGTTGTTTTCCCTGGCAACTAATTAAATATTAAATAAATTAAATCTTTTAACAAAATTTACTTGATGTAATTCATGAAATTCTCATTTTCTCAATTTAATCGAAACTTTAATTAATACAAAATATTCACTAAACTTCAAAAAATTTAATTAGTCACCTAGAAAGTTGATTACTTTAAAAATTCAAATTAAAATATCTACATTTTTTTAAAAAAATATTTTTGATATATCAAATTCAATGCCATTTTAATAAAAAAAATCATTATATTTCTCGGTAATATATCATGACTCCTATGTATTTCCATCATTATTAAAAAAATATGTTAAATTTTCAATAACTAAAAACAAATTTAATATATATATATAAAAGTATGTATGTACAAGTATATGTTATGTTTAAACTTGTTTTAAATTATAAGAATTACATTATTTATTGAATCATATAATTATACACATGAACAGATATATATATATATATATATATATATATATATATATATATATATATATATATATAAAAGCAAAATAAAAACTAATTCATTAAATATAAAAACAATTAATTAGATATAATTTTTAATTTTTCAAATACATATATTTATTTTATCAACATTTTATAAGGAATAAATCATTCGACATTACTTTTTTTAAAAAAAGTATTCTTAATATTTACTCTAGTGATAACAAAATATTTACCTTTTAATAATAATTATTATTTATTTTAATGACGTAAAGACAATAAAAATGTTACTAATTAAAATCAATTTTGAATTAATACAACTATTTTTTGGATAAATATGATAAAATAATATTTAACATTGTTTCATATGTTGTTATATGTGAATATATATATATATATATATATATATATATGTGTGTGTGTGTGTGTGTGTGTATGTATGTATGTATGTATGTATGTATGTGTGTGTATGTGTATGTATGTGTGTATGTATGTGTGTGTGTATGTGTGTATGTATGTGTGTGTATGTGTGAGAATTTGTGTTCATATGCTCACAGACATGTATATGTAAAATACTGATGAATTTTATATGATATGACTTTTGTGATTAATGTTCGATGTTAAAAATTATACAAAAACTATCCTTTGAAAGTGTACTTTCTTGCTACGACTATATTTTTTGTGAACGATCAATGAATTATATATAAGGTATTACTCATGTCAATCCTTTACTCCATTGTTTCCTCAGGAGGTTTCTAAAACCGATATCTTAAGATTAATCGAGAGCGAATGTCTGTAAAATATCTTTCAAACCTCCAGTGACACCACAATCATATATTTATAAGTTACCAATAACCATTTTTAGTAGCAATTTTATTAGAGTCATGTTAGATTTTTATAATAATAAATACTTTCTAGTGAAGATATATTATATATATATATATATATATATATATATATATATATATACACAAATTAAATCTATGAATGACAGGTAGAAGTAACGAATTAAAATAAGGCAAACGTAAATACACATATATAAGTATATAGATTTCGCTTGAAAAAATAGATAGAAATAAAATATAAATGACATTAATAATTTAATGAATTTATACATTATTTTTATTTAAATAAATATTCTTTTTGTTTCAATTTATTTTTTTAAAACAATTAATATTCTTAATAATAATAATAAATTATTATTGAGTAAATTAAACATTATATTGTAATATGTAAAATTAAAACAATGAATCTTTAAATCAAAACATTGTAAATTAAGAATTCAATTACGACTTAAACTGTTTTATATTCCAAATAATATTTCAGTAACAGAATAAGTTTCCTATATAATAATAATAATAATAATAAACATTTAACAAAATAAATTAAGACGACATACATAATATATTTTTTCTGTGATTTAACTGAAACATTTTGTAAAGGAAAAAAAACAGATACATAAAAATGCTATAAATAATTGAATTGACATTTATCAGATCATTTCTCAAACTAAACAGAACATTTCATTTCCAATTTCTATTAAATAAATGATAATAAACAATATCGTAAAAATAAAATATGTTTTAGTAAAAACATTTGATTTTTATGCTAATAAATTACTATATCTAGATTTATTTATCTGTGATCTTAAATTATACTTTGATTTTCATTAACAAAAATCAATCACTAAGTTTCTCTTATTTAATACCAATAAAATGTATTATATTATTTCCATTCTCTGAAATAAAATAAATATAAATTTAAATAACTAATAATGTGAATAAAATGTGAATTTATCATTAGGGAAATATCAAACAAATTATATAAACATTATCTGAAACAGTAAAAGCTATTCTTTCAATATTAAAATAATATCGATATGTGTGTGTGTATATACATACAGAAATATGTACGCACAAAACATATATGAATATTATTATTTTTAATAAAAAATATAAATTTAATTCAAACTAAAATCTTTACAAATAAATCATTTTTGACTACAGTGATTAATTTTTAAATCACACAAAAAATGTTGAATACAGTTAAAACTAATAAAACATACCCAAACTTAAAAAGCTGGTATTATTTACAACACAATTTTTAACCATTAAAAAATATAGATTCAATGAAATACCACTCAAACATATTCTCTCACATATATAAAATAATAACAAAGTTTTTTCTGAAATAATGTAAAATAAATATCTTAAAATGTCCAAAATTAAACAATAAATCAATAAAAATCAAGTATTTTATTTTATGATGACCTAACAATGCCAGATAAATAACTGAGCTCATTTTTAAACGTGAAAAATGCTTTCACAGAAAGAAAAAACTTTTTTGGAGTGAAATACTTAGGACGATCGTAAAGAGTGAATAAAATCTTTTATTTATATATATATATATATATATATATATATATATATATATACATATATATATATATATATATATATATATATATATATATATATATATATATATCGTCTTGATTTAACCAATAGACACGAAGCATATCTTGTACAGTTTCTCATTTCTCTATATTTTTTTCATTTTTATAGTAAAAACTTTGTCGATCGGATTAGTTCGAAAGGTCCCACGCGAATTGTTCAAGATAAATGTAGTCTCTGAAACATGACTAATAATTTGTCATTTGTTATTGTTTTCTTTTACACTTTTATACGTTTTGATTTAACTTCTAACGAACCTACTTTTTATTACATATAAAAAAATAATTAGAAAAAAATATTCGTGTGTAAATTTTATATTCAAATACCTGAAAAATATTTTTACAATATGTATAATCATATTATTTTGTTAAATATTAATAATTACATATATATTCTTTACTTTTGTAGGTAAATAATTCTTTATTCCACATTTGTACTTAAATAACAAATCTTTTTTTCATATTAAAAAATATGTAACTTGTATTATATTATTTTACTTAAATTGACGTGTGAAAATATAAAAATTTTCAATTACTCCTGTTGTCATTATTACAATATGTCTTATGTCTCTTATTACGATATAAAAAATTACAAAAAAATACGAAAGCAATATAGGTTAAATTTTATCTCTTCATTATTTCACCATATAAACAACAAAATAAACCTTGATATAAAATTTAATTGTAGATATAATTAATTTCTAATAAATATATATATATTTAATAATTTTTTTTTCAAAAATGTATCAATTTCAAAAGATAAACAAACAAATTAATTTTTTTAAAAAAAAACATTCACTGCAGAAGTTATTTAAAATTTTTCTTGATATTTTTTAAAAGACATAAATTGTTATATTTATTCTAAAAATTAATTCTCTTAAATATTAATGTTTACTAAATACTTAAATTATTCATAATAATTATAAACTTTAAAAATATTATTTTCTAAAGATTCTTATTAGTAAACAATTATTAAATATTTTTTCTAAAACACTTTATGAAAAAATCTTACTTAAATATATTCAAAAATATAAAACAAATTAATTCAATATTTTGTTAACAGACTCGATTTTATTTCTTATAACTATTATTATTATAAAAGTCGAATTTGGCTAAAGCTAATTTACTAAAATAATAAAAAAAAAAAAAAAAAAAAAAAAAAAAAATTAAAATAATACCCGTTATTATAAATTATTTTTGTATTAGTGCTATGAACATCCACCTGGTAAACGTATGAACAAGTAATATAAATCTAATAATTTTATTAAAATTATATAACTCTCTACATGCTAAAACATTTAATAAATTTGCAATTTTTAAATAACATATTTTTCCCAAAAAAAAATATTTTTTTACTATAATTGAAAATCATTATTTTTAGCATATTGACACTTCATTAATAACAATATCTTTTATCTATTCTATTACAAGTTACAACATTTAATTTTATTGTCTAAAAAATAAATTTCTCTAATTACAATCAAATATTTTACCCAAGTTCATAATGGGATGAACTAAGTACACGCAAGCTATACTAAAGATAATAAATTACACAAGAAGTAGACATAAATGTGGATAGTAACCCTTTACTAATTATACCAATATACATTTATAAATGATATATATATATATATATATATACATATATTATAGAAATTAATTGTACAGTGGTATTATCATTATTGTGGCAACTTTTATCACCACATTTACTAAATATACTGTTCTTGTTTTAATATATTTTTTTATATTCTAAAATGTAGTTATATATTCATGAAAAATTGTTGAAACAGATAAAAATGACAACACATATTTCTGGAAATACGTTTGATCAATTTCAAATACATTCAATATCAATCGTTTTCATTCACCTTACACGTTCAATTGATCCTCAAATATCAAATACGTCGAATGATGGAACTGAATTGAAAAAATTCAACAAAGGATTTAAACGACCCATCATCCCTTTTTCCGCAATCACAAATCAAAAACCGCAATTTTGAATGAACGGTGCTCAAAGTGATGCCATTAAGGTTTAAATGCGGTATCGCGGTGGCGTCAGACGAGGACTTTTCGCGTCCTCCAATATCAATCTATCGAACAGCCGCAAATAGCACGACGCTGTGTCCATTATATGTCATGGCGACAAGGTCCCTAGGGAACAGCCATAGTCACGTTTATTTGTAATCATGTTTCTCTTGCAGAAAGGGATTCACGCTTGTAACTACCGCCGTCTTCTCAATAGCTCATCGACAGAATCGATATTAAATTACTATATACGTTCTAGACGAAAAAGTATCCTTGGATTTTTTGATGCACGTAAAATCAATGTTTCACTGCTATACAAAGAATGAATAATAATTATGTTTCCCGCATAAAAATGTAATCTTCAGAAAGTTCATAAATTTACATGTATATACAAACACATACAAAATATATACATAGGATATATATATATATATATATATATATATATATATATAATTATATATTTACCTAAATTATCTAAAATATTATAATTTATTAAAATATGAAAATAAATTCTCTTATATTTTAACTGTTATTATAAAATTAAAATATGCATTCATTTATTAACATATTTATGTTTGTTTCTTTTTTTATTTTAAATGCTATAAAAATATTTATTATAATTAATAATTTCTGATAAAATGTAACAATATTCAACATATATATTAACTAGTAAAATTAATAGTTTTTTTTAATTACCCTCGTTCATATTTGAATATATTTTTTTAATACAACAAAACAGCACGAATTAACTTAAAATATACAATATTCAGTATCAATAAAATAATAATAAGTTTAGTGACAAAAGTCACAATTTGGGAACAATCTTTACAATAATACACTTTACCCTTTTAATATAATTGTTAATGCCTTAATGACAAAACGATGTTTTAAAACTAAAATGAAAAGCTTTATAAATCCGAGTACTACTGTGAAAGATTGAAGTTTTCCCTACTTGTTTTTTGTAATTTCCGAATTTAATTTATAACTGACGATCCTTTCTGATATATAAAGAAGGATACGCTATTCCTTGATTAAAATCATCCTAAGCCGAAAAACGTAATAAAAGCGTTAAACGTGCAAAATAAACTTACAATCCTTCGTCTATATTTCAAACTTTCCCACTCGATCTGTTCTATTATTTCACTAAGGCTATTTATCCTGAAATATCTATTTAGTACGAAATAAACAGCTGTTCTATGGAATTTTTTCTATTTTGCGTATTTGTTACTAAATGCAAATCTCAAACACTCTCACTGTATTCAAACAAAGATCTAAGAAAAATCAAGCATACTTTTTTAACAATTGTACTACATTTTTTAATTGTTTTTTTTACAAAATTATATTTTTACAAGCTTTTTTAATACCACTTAAAATATACCCATCTCACAATAAAAATTACTGCAATGCAATCCCGAAATATTTATGTAAAACAGAATCCATAATTTCTATTTCATCAACAAAATCAAATGACTAAAAAAAAATTCATCTATTAATAAATCAAACATAAATCTTTTCAAGATATTTATTTTCATTCAATTAATAATTTTCGAATTGTAAATGTCGACATCGAACTCTGACACAAAGTCCTTATAAATTACACAGTTATCGCTAAAAATTTAATTTTTGAATTTATAATTTGATCAGGAAGATCATTTATAAAAATGATAAACAGACGAGAATCATTTACATTGCTTGAGGACACCTGAAGTTACTAATATTTCACTTGACAGCATGTTTTCAATTTTAATTCTTTCATTCATGCTTAGAAGGACTTTTATTTCTGTTCCAACAAATTACTTTACTACCAAAATCAAAAAGAAGTAATTTATTGATATTTACCTTGTAGAGAACTTTAACAAAAACCTAGTATATTTTAAATAAATAAATATATATATATATATATAAAAAAAGAAAATATATTTTTAAATTTATCACAGATTTATCTCAAAAATGAAACAATATTTAAATTTTAATTTCAATAATAACAACACATTATTTGAAAATATAAATATTAATAAATATTATTTACTTGTCAAATTTACTTTTTATGTAATAAACTAAATTATACTATATTTTTTTTTGCTTACGTCCAAATAATCATTAATTAAGAAAATATCTCTACACTATAATATTTCAACTCCAGAGTTTTAATTTAATCATTCACTTTTTACAGAAATACAGTAACTTTTAATTAAATTCAAAAAATAACAATTCATCATTTTTCAAAAAATAATGCTTAAATAAGCCTCGCAAGAATGACAAGTGCAAAAAGTAAACAACAACCATTACAATGACACTTTACACAGTTGTATATTTTCAACCAAGTAGAAAAGTTGACAGGATGGTGGATATGACGTCAGTAGTATAGACAGATGATTGATGAACATCCGTGATGTACATAACACTAGACGCATATGCTATACGCCATACATTGAAAATGATTTTTACGCATACTGGAAAAAATATATAAATTGCAGAATGATTGTGTTCTGTCGCGAACGTGAACACCATAACTCAACACTCGCTGGCGCCAAATTGTCACCCCCCGCCCCTAACGTAAATAGCCATTCTTTGTGACAGGTGCACAGAAAAATCATATATCACTATTTTATTTTCAAGTAGTTTGTGACCGTTCCATATTGACTAATCCAGAAAGTGTTGATTGGTCGACAATAATTCAATGTCATTCACACTCTGTGTATAACAACTGTCAAAAAAGGATCAAGACTAGCATCTTTATTTGTATAGAGTAATCATTTCTTTTCTCAAAAATAAAATAAATTCATTAATATATTTTATTCATAAATTACAAAAATAAGTATAGCTATCAATACAAAAATAAACATATATTAATATTATAAATAAATGACTTACAGATATAATCCTTAATAATATTAAATTAATACTATATCTAATGCAATCTTCTTTATACTTTTATTTGTATTATAATAATAATAAATCGTACACAAGTCTACATGAAAAAATAATAAATGGTAAATTATGCAGTAATAAAAATCAAAAATGAAAAAAAAATTAAGTACACATATTTTTTAAAAAATTGTAATTACACATCAATCAAAACACGATAAATTCGTAAAAGCATATTATTAAATAAAAAAAAATACTATTTTTGTAAGTCCACATTTTAATTTACTGTAAATAATGTTTTTTTTTATAGAAAATTAAAATGAACAGATGTGTATGTGGAATTTTATTCCGATGAACTCTCTTTAAAAAATAAACTAGACTAAAAGTGATATAAATCTTGGTTTAATACAATTATTAAAATAAATCATGCACTTCTGAAAACATATTTTAAATACACATTTCATCAAACCAATGTGTTATGTCGGATTAAAAGTTTTGGTTTATATTATAAAACTTAATATATGAAAACCGCATAAAACGAGGGTATAAAAGTTATTGAATCGAATTTGTATTTATTCATCAAAGCATATTTCATACTTCACTGAAAAAATTTGAATCATTTAGTTAAAGAAAATACAAATGAATAATCTACAAAAATATAATAGGAAAGAGAACCTATATTTAATGAAAAAATATTCCATTATCGAAAGCAAAATGAACTGATAGACAATAGAACATAGCATCGTATTTATATAATTTCTTATAGAAGATTTCATTTGTATTCAATCTACATGTATAAGTACTTATCTTATTTCATAGGTCTAACTTCATCGTTTTCATAACTATTGAATCTTATGCAGCAAAAACAATTATCGTTTCTAGTGAAAGCCATGAAATATACTTTAACCTCAACTTAACTACTTACATTTCTCTTACTTCATCTCCAATTAAATATTAAATATTTAAAGGACTTAACTGTTTAGTACCATTTAAAGCAAGTTATTTATTCTACTTAATGTATTTATAGAACAAAATTATTATATCTCATCTACTAAATTACTAATACAAGAATGTAAGATTTTTTTTATTTATTTTTTTTATATATATATATATCAGCGTAGAACCAATTGAAATTCATGAATTTATATCTGATAGATGTAAGTCGGAAAATTACTATCAGGAAATACAATATTTTGAAACAACACAACAGGTAACAAACCAAACTGACTGATGGCGTGAATTTCCTTCGATGTATATGTAAGTAAATAAAGCGACTGTAAATGGAAAATCCGATACGGGAAATTGACGAAAGCTATGTGAACGATGACGTCGACTTATGTAAATGTCAAACACAATTGAAAATTCCCATCTTAGCATCGACGAAGTAAGTAATTTATACATTCCTACTGTTCAGTACGAAATTTAAATTCAGTCTCTCAATTAAAGCAGACGTTCCGAAGGTACTCGAATAAATTAAGTATTTGTAAAATGCGAGTAATTTATCACAAGAAGTTTTTTCTAATGTACTTGAACTACAATCAGAACCAGTGACGGGACAAAAATCAATATTGAAAATCAATTATAAGAAGGAGAAACAAACTATATGACTTTTCTTATGATGAATGATAGAAATGATATTTCAAAGCGATTTATTATTTTTCCAATATTTTAACTTCTTCGGAAAACTTCATTCTTTCGAATAAATATCGAAAATAATAAATCTCTCAAAGATATATTACTAGGAGAATATTTGAAATTTTAAATAAAACAGTATATTTATAAATAAAAATGCATTTATATTTTCTATAGCATTAAAAGTAGACATTTGATTCTACATATTGTCTCTAATCCCTCTAATCCTTTAATCCTTTAATTCGTTAATATGATGAATTTACTATTAAATATTAATTTTAGAGTAATCAAAAAAAATCTACACTCATTTTAAAATATTAATATAAATCATATTATAAATACCAAAAAAAAAGGGTTATGTGTATTCTTATACACATGCCAGAAGTGAAACTTCTTTTCAATAAAGTCATCAAAAGGTACACGGACAAGCGTATGCCTAAAACTCGTAGATGAACAAATTCTTCAGAATAAAGTAAGTAACAAAATGAAGAAATGTAGTAGGAAGAGAAGCGGCAAATACACGGGATAAAAATTTAAGTAGAAAATGATCAATGTTTTAAATAAATTAAATTTTTACAATTATTTCATATTAACATCATAATACAACGTGTCTCGATGATGTCTTTCATGCTATATTAGTATGCAAAAGACGTTTAAAATGTGTTAAGTAAGATTAATATTCATTTATTAAATTTTATAAAATTATGAATTATGAAAATTTATTCGTAATTTGGAATTTCTTCGATTTCCACTGCTTCCTCCGGTGGTGACTGAGTCAAAACTGGTTTTTGAAAGTAAAATTTTTGCAGACTTTACCATCTTAATTTTTAATTACTATTATTTACTATTGTAAATATATAATTTAATTAGATCAATTTAAACAATTAAAGGAAATACTCACAAATAATAAAATACTAATTAAAACTTTAATATAACTCCAATAAATTTTTTAGATACTATTTATAGATAATTGATAATTTTATAACACCACATAAAATTTCATAAATCTTCAAAATGACACCTGAGAACAAAGAATTCATAATTATTGTGAGAATTTATTACAAATAAAACAACAGATAATCTCAAAACTGTTATAGGTTTCGATATATTTTTTTAATACCACGTGTTTTTAACAGTTTTCAAAATACTACATACTACTTATATATTGGTATACGTGCCAATTCCCTCAATTTCGTTTTCAAGTTAATATTATGATGACGTTATAAAAATTAATATACTTATTTTTTTATAGCACTGAATAACACTTTATTTAAACACAATTAACAACAACTGATTGTATATAAAAATTACTAAGCATAATAACGACATTTCCAATAGTAAACATAACGTCTTATCTAATCACATGTTAAAAAGAGTGTGTATGCGTGATGGGCTTTTTCTCACTCCATCTACTACTTTTTCTCACTCTATCGTCTAAGCATGTATTTTCCCTATCTGGCACTAAAATTTGTACTCAATTTCCGTCATATATTCTCTCTTTCCGCGTCAGTAAATTTTTTACCCTAAACGTAAAGAAGTTACACTTCTTCTTTTATTCTTTTAAAACCTAATATTTTTGACTATTATTTTTCCGCTTTAGTTTTCTCATCTTTTAGCATTCATTATTTTGTCCGGCCGAACGTTTTCTATATATCTTCTATTTACTGTAAATTTTAAATTATGGAGTATTTTAAAGGGAGTATTTGTTTTTTCATATTACAAGATTTTATTTAATTTTTCAGTAGCTTCTATGTTCTTCAATAGTTTTTCTTATGAATTCGTTATTATATTTACAAATATCTTATTTTATATATTTTCTTATTATTTTACCTAATTCTGTATATTCAATTAAGTTTTTTTACATTATCTGTCGTTTTCATGTTTTGTCATTTTTTCATTAAAATTTTTGTAGCTTGTAAAATCTTTACACATGACTTTATTTTTATGGTAACTCTTATTTTTTTAGAAACTTGTTTAATAACTTGGATATTTTAATTTTTTATATTTTTTTCTTTGCTCTTTAGTAAATTAAATCAATTTTTCAATTCTAATTTCAAATTACATTTATATATATATATATATATATATATATATATATATATATATATATAAAATGTATATTCGTATATTATAAAAACTTCATTTTTTATAGTATACAATTACCTACATAGTAAGTGAAACTATTTTAAATCAAATAACAAGTAACGTTTTTGACGTAACGCCACTGATCATCATAGCACCTCTATCTATTCTTCTTAGTTCTGTTATACATGTTCTTTCGACTCGTAAATAGCGGATGAGATAAAAGAGAAAGAAAATAAGTGGATGGTTTGCATTTTTAACTTTTCAGATGAATCGAAAAACATGAATATTTCATGGATTTTTTCTCCATTCCGTATTTTGAAACTCTGTTATCTAGTTGCCTCCATTTGATTGCGAGTGACATTGTTTTTTATTAAAATACAGTAGGGTTGTTAAGTAACTTTTAATGGAATACTTTTTTAAATACAACCGGTAATTGACAGTATTGAAAATCAAATGAGACATAGAACAGATAAACACATTTATATACGTAAAATAATTGGTATACATGAAAACACTAATCAAATTTTAAAGTTAAATTTCATCTCACGTCATATTTTTTTATACATTATATATATATATATATATATATATATATAATATGCAGAAAAATAGATATAGATAGGAATATAAAATAAATTTCCGAAATAAAAACACGTTAATAAATGATTCAATTGATAATTTAATATATAATATTATTATTTTTATTGATAAGCACAAGAAAATTAATTGAATATAAATCTACAACTACTTTTTTTAAGAAAGTTAATAATTTACAATTAAAATTCAGAAAATTGAAATATATGACATTGATAACTAATTAGTATTCAAATAAAAAATAATAATTGCATACTTACAGATTTATACTAAATTAAAGCATCAGATCGAATGAAAAATCATCTAATAAAAAAACTTGATTATCAATTTTTGGAATATATACTTAAAAATACATTTCTTATATGAATCTTAAAGATCTAATCTATTTTTCCAATTTGTATCACTTTAATAATTTTTAGACCACCTTTTTCTATTCAAAATAACTTCATATTTTTCTGGAACTGACCCAATTAGTTGTTAACATATTTAATTTTAATTCATAGTTCTTTAATGGCACATAGACATATTATCTTGTATGTTTGACTTTTTAAAAACTTTAATATATTTATTTATAAGTTAAAATAATATTTATCTAAATATTAAAAAAAGTTATAAATAATAAATATTAAAAAAATAAAATAAATGTCAACAAATCTCTCAGCTTTTTTAATAAATATTATATTAGTAGTTTATGAATTATTAAAAACATTTCTAGTTTATATATATATGACTTCAATTTAACACAAAGAGCAAAATAATGAAGTAAATAAATTAAGAACATTAGAACTACTCTAACTTCTATATCATAGAATTATAATTAACTCATATTGCTTTATTATCAAATCTCAATCAAAATTAATCTATATCAATAAAGGATACCAATTTGCGTCTTGTCTTTTGTGTCTAATTTACCGAAGATAAGCCCTCTAGCCTATTTTATAAATGTTACTTCACACTCGAATGACCTTAACTAAATAGTAATAGAATACTTGACATCTCTATTCTCTGATGTTTAAGCTTCAACAAATATTAATTTAGTTCAATTGGAATAATAACTGATTACAATTTAATATAATAATAAATGTATTCATCCCATCAAATCTTCTATTAGATCGAAATAAAACTGTTTATCAGAGATATCAATGATTTCTACAAAACTCAATATGATCACATTTGTTTGAAAAAAATTTATAATGTAATTTATCAAATTATTATTCGTTAAAAGTATTTTTCTAAAAATTCAACAAATTGAATTTTTATTTAAAATGTCAGTTTTAAATAAAGTAATTTATATATAATATATATATATATATATTTATTTATTTATAATTAAAATTTAAATCTTTTATAATAAAAAAAAATATTACTTCATACCTGCATCTTTAGTGATTATAAAAAAGTGAAAAACAGTATTATAGAAATAAATATTACAAAAATGTATCTATAATAAATTCTTATTTCTTGTACATTTCAAATCTGCTATGTACGAGGGTGGTCCCAGAAGTACCCGACCCAACAAAGAAAACACAAAAATTTTGGAAAAAAATATATTTATTTTTCAACATAATCTCCTTCAGCTCTATACACTTTTCCCAGCGATGTTCAATAAGTTCGATACCCTTTTTATAATAAGAACTGTCTTGCTCCTCAAAATACCCATTAACTGCCGACATCACTTCTTCATCGTTGGGAAATCTTTGACCACTGAGCCATTTTTGCAAGTTTGGGAACAGAAAATAATCCGAGGGGGCTAAATCTGGCGAATAGGGTGCATGAGGTAGCAATTCAAACTTTAATTCATTAATTTTGGCCATTGCAATAACGGATTTGTGAGCTGGTGCATTGTCTTGATGAAACGACACTTTCTTCTTAGCCAAATGCGGCCGTTTTTGCTTGATTTCTTCGCTCAAACGTTGCAATAAGTTCGCATAATACTTGCCGTTGATAGTTTTTCCTTTTTCAAGATAGTCAATGAAAATTATCCCACGCGCATCCCAAAAAACCGACGCCATGACCTTGCCTGCAGATGAAACGGTCTTCGCCTTCTTTGGAGCCGATTCTCCCTTTTCAGTCCATTGTTTTAATTGTTCTTTTGTCTCGGGTGTGAAGTGATGGACCCATGTTTCATCCATGGTTATGAAACGGCGCAAAAATTCTGCTTTGTTGCTGTGAAACTTCGCTAAACACTCAATTGAAACATCTTCACGACACTGTTTTTGCTCGAGTGTGAGCAAACGCGGAACCCATCTTGCACACAGCTTTCTCATGTCCAAATTTTCAGATAATATGCGATGTACCTCACTTTTTGAAATGCCTACTATGTCTGCTAGCTCGCGCACTTTCAGTCGACGATCATCCAGTACCGCTTTGTGGATTTTCTTCACCATTTCTGGAGTCGTCACCTCATTTGGTCGACCACTGCGATGCTCGTCTTGGCAGCTCGTACGGCCTCGTTTAAACTCTGCTACCCAATATTTCACTGTTGTAAACGAAGGAGCAGACTCACCCAGAGTAGAATCCAGTTCAGCTTTTATATTGGTTGGGCTGAGGCCTTTCAAATAAAAGTATTGTATCACGTAACGATGACAAATTTTCTCCATTTTCACAAATTTACTGAAAACGTTCACTACTGATGGCTGCCAAACAAATACTAAACAACATGGCGTCCTCAAACTTGAAACATATGCTTTATAGATTGTGTACTTTCTAATACAGTGATATTTTTCAAACAACTACCGCCATCTCTAGGTCAGGCCGGGTACTTATGGGACTACCCTCGTATTTTCATCATTAAAAATATTCACTGAGTTTGGTATATCAATAACTTTTTTTAAATTATGAAATTTTATTTCACGTAATCTAAAATATATTTATTAATATTGGTACTATATATTTTTTGTATATAATTTTAAAAATATGTAATTTAATATAAAAATTGAAAATATTAAAAATTGATACATAAAATTAAAAGGTCAATAAGCATAAATAATCAATTAATTACAAATATGAAAAGTACTTAAAGTTATTGAAATTGGAGAACAAATTTTAATGATATTATAATATTTTATGAAATCAATATAAAATTTCTGTTTGTATATTTTTACGAAAATTAAATTATATCTTGTATATCATTAGGTTACGTATATATCTCACACACACACACAAGCATATATATATATATATATATATATATATATATATATATATAGATTAATTATTTTACATTTTAGAATTCATGAAACATATATACATACATAATAAAAACCACTAAAATGATATAACATTTTTGAAATTGCTCTCATTAAAATCATAAGTTGAAAAGAAGAATTCATTTTTGTACATAAAATATTGCAAGCTTTTACTAATAAACATTAATTTGAATTCAGATCATAATAACAGCAAATCCACGATTTGTGTTGTCTGAAATCCATAATAGCTTTGTTGTTTATGACACTAGTCGTTGTTTGCGTACGTGCTTTGATTTTAATTATTGAAAAATGATGGAATACCCTAATAAAGATGGAAAAAGCTCCAGTAGGCGGTTGGTTTTGCAAAACTGTCCATTGTTTTGTTAATACGATTACCGTAATCGGTACAAGCACAACTTGAAAACGTACAGTCGAATTGAATGAAAACTTTAGCCATAAAAAGCTTCTGCGAGCGTAAAACATATTTAATTTATTTTATCAAATAATTATTGAAACGCAGAGATAAGTCATACGTGTTAAATATATATATATATATATATATGTGTGTGTGTGTGTGTGTGTGTGTGTGTGTGTATAATTATCTGTCTTTTAAAATTTTAAAATCATCTACATATTTAAAATTCGACATACCTATTTTTCAAATAAAAAATCAATACATTTTTAAAAATTAAATAAAATTTTATTTATCTTTTGTTCTTTCATTTCACCAATCCATACAAATATCTTTCCAAAATTATAAAATTAATCATTTCCAAAGATAATAAAAATAAAATTCCTAAAGATAAATCACATTTTTCAAACACCATTTTTATCATCTTATTTGTAAAAAATCATCTCTATACAGCATACATATATTTTTTAAGCATAAATTACGTTTTTACTCTTTAGATAGTAAAAAGTGGAAATTAGCAATAGAACTTAGCATTTACTTTCAAATCAACACTGCATAATCTAATCAAAACAAATCAATTTATAAGATTTTTTATTTCCTAGAAAATGTCATTCATTAAAATCTGATAAGAACTAAAAGCTAACAAATTCACACCGAGTAATTCGAATACACCAAATGTATGTATAGATAAACAATAACAAATGTGTTTCAAAAAAGACAATCTACAAAAATATTATTTTCACTTCACAATATGACGTATAATAACTTTTTATGAGATTTTTCAATAAAATGTTACTTTCCTATAAAATAATTTATACTTTTTTCATGAAATTATTATTGAAAAACCTTTTAAAATTTTGCTTTTCGGTTCATTTAAATAACAATATTATTTAATATTCCTGATTATAACTGAACTGAGAATTCATCAAGAGCATTCATCAAGAGTTCACTTGAAAATATGATAAAAAAAACTCATTTTAATAAAAGCATCTTTTATCGAATCAGAAGATTGAATAAGTTTAATACGTCAGAGTAATAAATATGTTAAGTGAACTGTTCAACACGTAACGGAAGAGTGTTTGTTAGAAAAATAAAACTTACGATTTTATAACTGCAAAGCAGTACGTTTTATTCGCAAAATTTCGTGTTAGGAACTCGACGCTTCGCTGATTAAATTATTAAATTACACTTTATGTCTATGTATGTATTAAGATATGAAAAAGTTTTATTTGCATAAACATCGACGAATAAAAAGAGAAAAGTTAAAGCAATCGATTTATAACTTTTGTAATGCCTCTCATCTCTGAAATAATATCTGCTTTACAAAATGTCTGAAGCAACTTGAACAAAGGCACCATAAACTCGACTAATATAAGAACTCTTTGTTACAACGTAAAAGTTTCCTTATTTAGTAACGTAAAGAACGTGTCTATAATGAAAACAATCTCAAAACCAAAACATTTCAGTAATTTTTATACATATTCATTTTTTTGTCACGTTTGTTGCCAATATTTATTACAAGTACGCTTCATTTTCAAATGTATTTTTAAATAAAAGCGTACTTAAATAACCATGAAAATAACTAAACAGATTTATTTAAATATACCAATATAAACGTGAGAGATGAACTACAAAATAAACCATCATTAACGCCAATAAATTTAGAAAATAAAGACAAAATACACAATATTATGCCACAAAATAGTTGATTACAGATATTTGATATTTCTGAATCAGCTTTATAACAAATATATCATATTTGAGCTAACAAATTATGTATATTAAAATTTATTCCTGATCTATTGCACATTTATCAATGTTCAATTAAAAATACACTCGATTCTAAAATTCTTAAAAAAATTTTAAATTAATTCACAATAAATACCACATATTTTTTAAAAAAATATAACCTCTAATGAACCTTAAATAAACTATTTCTGGCAAACATACTAACAAACTAATATACAGAATTAGATTTACCAGTTTAAAAGAATTTAAAACAATGTAATAAGCTGAAAAATATCATTCATCAACTTTTAAAATATCAAGTTTTAATCATTGATTTTATATATATATATATATATATATATATATATATATATATATATATATATATGATCATCCAAATCTAGGCGTCACATTTGGATAACTCTATATAATGCTAGAAACAAATAAATGAAATAAAATACCTGAAGAAAATTATATCTTATAATGATGACTTTGGCCAGGAATTAAATCGAAAATTAAGGCAACATACACAGAATTTAGAAAGATGAATAATATAATGAAGAATAAAATACAACTGCGTCTGAAACGGAAAGCAATGTGTACTTCCTGCTTGTATATTGAGGTCAAAATATGAGAATCTGAATGGAAAAATAAGGCAAAATGGAAACTGAATGCAAAAATGAAGCAAAAACTTATAGTAAGCCAACGAAACATGAAAAAGGTAATGTTAGGAATTTCCAAACATGATTAAAAAGTCTATAAATGGATGCAAGAACAAATAAAACTAAATGATATAATAGAACAAATAAAATCGATGAAATAGGCATGAAGATGGCATATAGCAAGAAGAGAAGACAACAAGTGAACAAAATGGAATAGTAACCAAGAAACAAAAAGACACCATGGAAGAAACTCTATCAAAAATGACGAATGAAATTGTGGAGTATAAAGAAAATGAGGGTTAAATGAGTTTAGTCGCGGACAAGAATGGAAAAATCTTGGAAAAACGTTTAAGAAGATCTAATTATATTAAATAAGTCTTCTTCTCAACAGTGGACTAATGTAGGCTTTTATTATATATATATATATATATATATATATATATAGAGAGAGAGAGAGAGAGAGAGAGAGAGAGAGAAATAGAAAGAGAGAAATAACACAAAAAGGTAGGAAAAGAAATGAATTTTTTTTTCAAAAAGAAAACAAAAGTTACTGACATTATAGTAAAAGTGAAAAGTTTGAAATAGAAATAGATCAGTCATAGAACAAGAACAGGTAACTTCTGATGGATAAGGGAAGTTATTGATTAGAGGCCTAAATATACAAGAAGACCTAGAAAAAAAACTCATGGATAAAATAATATATATATATATATATATATATATATATATATATATAAACATATCTGAATACAACAAAAGTCAATCAATAAAAAATAGTTAAACATCAAACAAAAAGTCAACAGATGATCATTAGACATTTAAGTTTTGTTAAATATCATATCAACAAAATAATTATTCATGTAAACGTAGATTAAAAATATTACTTACATTTATCTAAACACTTAAAAATATTTACATATATCACTTAACAAAATACATGTTTACAGTACAAAAAATTCATTTAACTAAAATCATTCTAACAAAGTTATGTTCATCACTTATGAGCATAGAATACAACCACGCCGTAATAAATTCGTTTTTCGTTATTCAATATACGTCCGTTGTATAATAACGTCTCATTACACCAACAATAGCTGTCGCTGTACGGCTTCTTCAATTTTATGTCATAAAAAGGAACAATTTATAAAACTACGTTCGTTCCTTGCACATTATATATATATAAATTTAAGCATTTTTGAATAATGAATACAAAGTCGGTATATAATTTTAATCAAAACTTTGAAAAATGCCATTCAATGATATTTTTAATCTTACTTAATAAATGATTTAACTATTTTTTTTATTTTACATAAATATGCGCGTATACAAACACACACACATATTATATACATATATATTTATATATACGAATATGTACATTCCGACTGAGTAGCGTAGTGGCTTGTATCACCGGTTGTCATGTGGGAGATTGCGTTCGATTCCCAATCGGAGAATTCCCATTTTTGGAGTTGAGTATGGACTGACAACTTCTTCTTAAAAAGTACAACTGTCGGAAATCTCTGACAAGAAAAGACTTCTATTTTGGAGAGGCGTTGAATAGTCTATGGCCATTGACTATATAACTATCATCTTATATAAATATATATATATATATATATATAAATCTCTGGGTACAAGCAAATGCGGGAGATTGCTTCGATTCCCAGTCGGAGAGTCGCATTTTCAAGTCGAAGCATGAGGCCGACAACCTCATCTTGTAAAAATAACTGTCGAGAAGGGAGTAAACCCCGAATAAAAAATCTTCACCAATCCGCCTGGTCAGCGTGGTGAATATGACCAAATACCAATGAATGGTAGCATTCATTGTGGCTTTCGTCCAGTAGTGGACTGATGTGGGCGTTATGATGATGATGATGATATATATATATATATATATATATATATAAATTACTTTAAAAATGTTATTAACTAAAAATATTTATTTTTATAAATTAAAGATTATTCAATCTGTTTCATTTCAATAATTAAACAATTTTTGTTTTTTTTTATTAATCAGCCAGATTAAAATTTTAAAAAATAAACTGACAGACCTTTACTTAGCACTTTTATATTATCAAAAAATAATATAATGATTTTTTCAATTATTTATTCCAGATCATAATATATTATAACATAATACTTGAACACATAAAAATACGTGGCTACCTGAAACTGACTTCTCATTTTTATACATAAGACTATACTTAGAAAAAATCTCTGTAAAAAATAAAACACAAATTTCATTTAATTAAATTATCATCAACCCACGAAAACAAAAAAGTTAACTGAAAAAAATTATAATTAAATTTATTTCTGAATATTTGACTTCAAATTGTTGTTGACAATATTTCAAAATCTTTAATTTTTTCAATAAAGTGTATAATAATCGAAGCTATATATTTTTAACTACCGGATATTTTAAAGTTTCCATTTTCCTGAAACGCAGTTCATCGACATAGTTCGTACATTGTTTAGTTCACTGATTTTTATAAATACATCTTTTTGACAACAATAATAGCTGTGTCGGCAATATCGATTTTCAATTTACTATTGAACCTATGTCGACTGTAAACGAGCCGAAGCTCGTTCATCCTTAGAAAACTGCGAAAATATATACGTGTACCCCTATCCTCCTATTTATACATATAAACATATATTTAAATGTATTTATATATATATATTACATATATATATATATATATATATATATATATATATATATATATATACATATATAGCCATGTATATGTAAATATTATTAACAATTTATATTCTGAATCTGAATAAACAGTTATCCGAAGAATCATTACTATTTTCAGTTTTTTTTCTACTGATATGATCAGAAAAAATATCGAATTAGATAGCAATAATATTGAACAATTTTATTACATAAATAAATCATAATTTCTTACTTCAAAATTTATATGATACAAATAAATACTCCTATTAAAAAAATAATTTCAGTTAAATATATTCATTTACATATAGGTATATATAGAGAGAGAAAAAAAGAATTGAAATTGAAATATATAAGACAAAAAAATTAAAATGTATTCGTGTTAAAGAAATAGAAAAATCAAGAAGTTAAAATAAAATGTAAAAAAACTAAGCTATTCTGGTTTTATGATGACATTGTTATCTTTTATAAAGAAATTCACATCAGAGAATTTAACAAAGAAAGTATTTTTAAGTCAATTTATTATAAGAAGAGAACATTAATTGAAAAATATACGAACAGAATAAAAATTAAATGATGTTTATTAATATTTATATTCACTTTTAACTTTATTTAAAAACAAAAATATGCAGTCAATCTATCTTTAGTTCAGTTATTTTCAGTTATCTATCTTTATCTAAAAAAATAAAATCTGTATATGAATACCAAAATAATTCAATAACTTCAAATAAATGCAGAAGAATAAAAATATGTTTTTTAAAATAATAAAACTTAAAAAAATATTATGTACTTGAAAAAATATAAGTAAGAGACTTGCAACAAAAATTTAGTTTTGAATGAAATTTAAAGCATATATTAAAAAATAATACATAAATAACAAAAATATTATTTACTTTCTACAAATATATAAAATATTAATATTTGTGAATAAATAAAATAAAGATATCGACGAATTAATGGAAATAAGCGAAAGAACAAAAACGAAATCACTTCAATTTGAAAATGTTCAAAGAATATATCTAGTAGTGGAAGACAAAATATGATATTTATATATATATATATATATATATATATATATATATATATATATATATATATATATATATATATATATATATATATATATATATATATATATATATATATATATATATATATATATATATATATATATATATATATATATATATATATATATATATATATATATATACATATAATGCGTTACAGTCAGCAGAACTAAATAAAGAGAACACGACCATAAAAGAGAAGGGCGATTTAAAGACGCCAATCCTAGGTAGGCTGAACTAGTAGAAAGAGCAAAAATATGTAAAGGAAATTCAGCTCAAAACTCTAAAAAATTTGACTAATATATATATATATTTATATATATATATATATATATATATATATATATATATATACAATATTATTGTTTATTCATATGCATTATTTGTAAATATACTTTTTGTTCGGTTAGAGAGTAAGCATACAAAATCCATTTGTATAAAAACTATCGATTCATTTTAAACGAGTTTAGTTTTATCTCTAACATAAAATAGTTCTGTTTTTAAATGATATACTTTATTATATTAGAAAGAACTTTATCTGAACATTTGTATAGAATAATATGTTATACAGAATAAAACATGAATTTTAGGAAAACAAGACACAAAATGACCAAAAGCAATAAAATGTGGATATTGAGCAAGATAATAAAGATCATCTAGACAAAAAATATTTCCAAGAAAAATGTTCTCAGTAAATTATATTAACAAATGAAATTATTAATTAACGTAGAAAGAAGATAAAATTAATCAGTTATCAGTTGAAACATGATACATTCTTAAAAAATATTTTGAAAATAAGCATTTTAAGAAGAAAAAAAACCCAAAGTATTAAACTTCTAGAAATGTTAATCTAAAAAACTGAAGTATGAGGAATATGAAAAATTAAGAGAAACACAGAAATCTTGACACATGATTACAGCTATAAAACAAATGCTTTGAATTATAGATAATTAGTTAAATACTTTATTGTACTTTTTACTTTGCTAGTTAAATAAAAGTTTTTTTGATCAATGACAATTTTTTCTATACTATTGAATAATTTTAATATTAATAGTTTTGTACTACTAATAAATGCAATATTTTTATTAAAACTGATCTATTGATTAATCTGTTGTGTTAATTAAAATGAAAAATATTTTTTTGCAATTCTCTTTTTCCTAAACAAAATTATTATTAACATTTAACACTTTTTTCGTTAAAATTATTAATAATATTTGTTTTTGACATTTAGTAACATATTTTTCAAATTAGTTGCATTTTTTATCATATTAATAAAGGAAATAAAACATATCAGCAATATATATATATATATATATATTAAAGTTCCTCTCAAAATTATTAATTCATCATTACAATGAATAAAACCAAATTTCTAATTTTCAGTGAGCTCTACAATGAAATCTTTATATTAATTGCATAATTTAATTATTTAAGTAATATAAGTAGTAATAATAAAATCATAAAATATATTAATTTTAATCACAAAAAATACTAAAAAAATAATAATATTATATATATATATATATATATATATATATATATATATATATTATAAGAAATAAATCATAAGACAATTTACATTTTCGATAAACTTTAATTCATAATTTCAAACACAATCCACTTTATTCAAAAAAGAGTAAGAATACAAATATAAACTTCTATTACGATATAAAAAATGCTACACAAAAATGTATTTTCATCATATATATATATATATATATATATATATATATATATATATATATATATATATATATATATATACGCTTTTAAACATTGGTTATATGCTTCAAGATGGTTTTTGCAAACCGGCAGATTATCAACCCGTACCGCAATATATCTTTTTCAGTTCGTACGGAAGAAACTGATCGAGATGGCGCTTTTTTCAAGTTTTTCTTTTTTGTTCAATAGAGTTTTTCTGTTATTGTATCACGGAGTACGATAAAAGACTACTTCAAGTGCTACTAGCTGTTAAAGCTTTGCCATCTAGAACTATGTCACTTCAGACGATGTTCATTTCAACACTAGCGACATGAACTTAGAGATTGATGATTGTACTTTCAAATGTTGTCAACATTCGCCATCTTGTTCACAAGTTGTACAATCGTTCATTATTAAATACGAGTTATTAATTTCTACATATTATCATCTCTCATACAATCATAGGCTTTACATAATGGAAATGTAAAGATATATATATTAATTATTTGATAACGAAGAAAATGTATAAGAAATAAAAAATGCACTATAATTATCATTATGTATAAATGATATTTTTTAAAAAATATGTTTATATAACATTATATATCACTACACTCCTGAGACCAAAGATATTAAACAATTTTATCAAGGGGGAATCTGTTTAAGAAAAAAAATGAAGATAATTCCATTCGGCCGGGAAGGTTATGGCGATTTTGTCTTTTGGGATATGGAATATATTATCGACTATATATATATATATTATATCAGTTTACGTCATTCCACTGTTGGACGAAAATCTCATTGAACATTGTTTATATTCGATCATACCAAGCTGGACAGAAACGTTGGTAAGGATTTTTTATTTAATATTTAGTTTCTTAAGCAGATTTCTTTCACTTTAACTAAAATCTCTACTTGCCCTATTTCTCCAACCAGGAATCAAACGCAATAACCCATATTACATGCAGTGACGCATGCCAATATACTACCGATTTATTATTTATCTAATACTACTCTGCTGTTATAACTGTTATTAAAACTTTGCCTCTAACAATACTAACTCAAAAAAGATTTTCTTGACTTTGAGTTCAATAACGGTTATATTTTTTACAGGATAGGATTGTAAGCCCCATAACAACCCTCAATTAGAGTGAGTTTTCTAATAGAAAAATTAACACAATACCTCCCATAAAAGATAGTGATACATGCCAATAGGCTGAAATTATACATATATATATATATCATCATCATCATCATAACGCCCACATCAGTCCACTACTGGACGAAAGCCACAATGAATGCTACCATATATATATATATATATATATATGTATATATATATATATATATATTTGTACAAATATACATGAAGAAGTTATATGTAACATATATTTCGTTCTCAAGGCTAGTCACACGGGAACAGCATACATTATAACCACGTGTCGATTGTTGAACAATAATCCCGTTGCGAGTACAAGGAAGTAAATAGAACTATAAACAACGCGGCAATCAATTTTTGAAGTAAATAAAATATCTTAATAATGAGAACTAGAGGTTTCTTTGTTTAAAAAAAAAAACACTTTGTAAAATCAGTTCTAAGCTGGACGTTGCCACAACAACATCAGTTCTAAAATGGATGTTGTAACAACACCAGTTCTACAATAGAAATTGTAACAACAGTTAGAGCTCCTCAAGCCACTGTTGTAGCTGACTGATAAATGAAAAACATCTTTTTTAAATTTAACTAACACGTATATAAAAAATATGTCATACGAAAAATTGCATTCGATTTCCAGTTGGAGAGTTCTTCATTTTCATGAAGCTGATAACCTCATCTTATTAAAAAAAAAACAACTATCGAAAAACTCTGACAAGAAAGGCACAATTGAGTTGACATTGTCAGAGAGACCTGGGACTGGAATAGTCTGTGGAGCCATTGATGATAATGATCTGTTTAGTAATCTTATTACATAGTTACTCTTTATAAGTGACTTTTTTATTATTATACATTTTTAACGTTTTTAAAATTGCTTTTACATAATTTAATATTATTATAAAAATAAAATACAAAAATATAATTTAAAACAGGCATTAATCAAAAATTGTAATTGTTCACTCAAGTCACAATATTAAACTAATATAATGATTCTTAAAGAAATAAATAAAAAATGTTTTTTAAAGTTTCTACGTAATCAAAAATACATTCATTTTTAGTCAGATTATTAATTAAGATAATGACTTTTCCATTCGATCAATTTTCAGTGCACTAACACACTCCTATTAAAAAGAAATTGAAGAAAAAAACGAAAAACAAATCGTTTAGCTATAATAGATTTAGCAACCTTAAACGACTACTTAATATTCGGTAATAACCAAAGAAAGAAAATACGAACGAACGAGAGCATTATTATCAACGAATTGCCTTGGACGCGTTAAGAGTAAAGCTTTGTAAGCACGATATTTATACGCTGACAAAGCTTTTTATAAAACACGATAAAATATTTCCGATCATTTTGAAAATTTACATAGGAATATATTTAATTTATAAAAAGCATAATAGGTAATAATATATATATATATATATAAATATATATGTGTGTGTGTGTGTGTGTATATATACTTACATATAAACATACACACACACACACACACACACATATGTGTGTGTATATATATATGCATATAAACATATATACATACACACACATATATTGGATATATATATATATATATATATATATATATATATATATATATATATATATAGGGTCATCCAAATGTAACGCCTAGATTTGTATTTTATTAAAATGAAACTGTACACATGTTTCTCTATACACTGCCCTATACACATGTTTATTTTTAATAAAACACAAATTTAGGCGTCATATTTAGATGACCCTATATATGATGAGTGAAAATCAGAAATATTTTTGACACATTTTACTTTTTTATTATAAAAAAGAAAAAAACGCTACGCAACCCCATAAAAAAAGTATCGTATTTATACAGATGATGCGCTAACTGGATAAACAGTAGCGAATTGGTTTCGTCGATTTCGAGATCAAAAATTTTGAAGTAAACGATGCACCTCGTTCTGGTCGGCCTATTGTGAAAAGTGTGGATGAAATCTTGTAAAAAATTAAAGAAAATCAACATTTAAGCAGCTATAACATAGCTAGAGAGCTAATCATTGATCATAAAACCGTTTTAAATAATTTGCGTAAGGCTGAATACACAAAGAAACTCGATATTCTGGTGCTAAAAGATTTAACGTTAAAAAATCTAATCGACTAAATTTCCATTTGTAAATTGCTGCTGAAACAGAACGAAATCGAACCATTTCTGAAAAGATTAATAACGGGTGATGAAAAATTGATAACATACTACAATAATGTTCGAAAAAGATTGTGATCAAAGCGAGACGATGCACCACAAACGATTGCAAAACCTAGATTAACGCCGAGGAAGGCGATACTGTGTATTTGGTGGAATTTAAAGGGAATCATCAATTATGAGGTACTGCCACTAAGCAAAACGGTTGATTCTAATTAATGCAATTAAAGTGATCGATTCAAGAAAAGCATCCGGAATTAACGAATAGAAAAGGCTTCATCTTCCATCATAATAACGCCAGATAATACATGACATATCTTTGAAGACTTGGAAAAAATTAAAAGAGTTTAGTTGGGAAGTTTTGATCCATCCACGGTATAGTCCTAACCTTGCACTGTTAGACTACTATTTGTTTCGATCATTGCAGAACTCTCTTAATGAAGTAAATTTGATTTTAATAGAGACCTACAAAAATCACTTGTCTGTTTTTTGGTCAGAAACCCCAGAATTTCTACATTAATGAAATAATGTCTGTACATAAAAAATGGCAGAAAGCCATACATCAAAATGACATATATTTGGTTTAATAAAAGATTTATAAACAATTAAAAAATATGTTTCAATTTAGTTTCGATTTGTAAAATATTTTATTCCCTAACCCTATATATATATATATATATATATATTTGTTCATCTAATGTCTTCTCTTCTTGCTAATGTCCTTCTTATGCCCATTTGATCGATTTCATCTGTCCTATTGTATCAGTCACTTTTATCTATTCTCATATCCATTTACAGGTTTTCCGATCAAGTTTAGAAATTCTTAACATTATTCTTTCCATACTTTGTTGGGTTGTCAAAAGTTTGTTTCTCCTTCGCGTTCGGTGTCAAAGTTTCATATATAAAATATTATATTATATATATATATATATATACATATATGCTTATTACTATATATTTTATTACTGTATACAATTATTTTCATTTTTATATTATTTGAATTAGAAAACAATTAGGATATTATTTTGCGGCAATATATTTCCTCACATTGAAACATAATCCCTTATTTAGTCAAGTCATTTTCACTGCATATAGTCAAAGATCCGTGATTATTATTTATGATAGTCATAAACAAAATTACAGAATTAGAATGGAATTGAAATTGAGGAAACCAAAAGTCAAGCCTCCAGTATTTGTGTGCTCGTTCAATTATAAACACAATGTGTCGACATCTAATTACATTTAGCGGACTAATGAAATGGAACATATTATTAAAATATATGTATCACTGTTCATATTGAAAAGTGTCAACACGAAATATCATAAATTATGTAAAGTAATTATAAGTTATACAACTCCCTTATATTTTTAAATTAATAACCAATAATCAATATTTAAATCTATAAATAGTGTACTAAAAATCTTATTGTATTTAATATACCATTAACAATGTAAAAAATATACTGGTAAAAGTTTTATGAAAACCGGATGAATGTGTGTTAAATTTTTTGGAAACAAACGTCTTTTATATAAAAATATTTTACATATTTGCATAGAGTAAATATTTTTTGATGTACGAGGGTCGTTTGATAATTATGGTAAAAAAGAAAAACTAAATTGAAAAATTTAATTTAATTAATTAATTAATTAAATTAAACAATAAATAAATTTACCATACTTATCAAACGACCCTCTTATATCAAAATGTTTTCAGAAATTTTCTAGTACATCTCTATGTTAATAGAAAAATTAACAAAAAATCATATTTAAAAAATGTTATTTTCAATTGAAGCATATTCAAAAATTTGCATAAATATTCAGTACAACACAATAATAAATAAATTAAATTTCAAATTTATTACTTCTTTCAATAAGCACTTAATATTCACTGCTATTTTTTATATATTCTAAACATGTTTCTTTTTCTAATTTATTCCATATATTTTAATTTATAAAATGTTAATATATTACTAATCACACAACAGATTAATTGAAATATATTAAATATATAATACACTCCTTTATATTTCTCTCTACTTTCCCTCTCTCTTTTTTACACACACACACATTTAGATCACCTATATAAACATAAAAAACAAGTTTGTAAACATATACAGGTATATATAAAAAGTTTAATCTAAAATTTTCTAAGCTGACTTAAAAATACGCTTGCTTCGAATAATTAGTATTGAATTTTCTATCCCAAATATATTTAATTTGTAGCAAAATCGTAAAAATTATATAAAGACGTTCTATGTCTTAATTTTCTTAAAATGTTTCTCAATTCAAAATATACCTATTTAATTTTCAATTTTAGGTTAATTTCTAAAAATATCCAATAAATCACATGAAATAATAATTGCATTTAAAAATTGGGATATTGTCATTCAAAACAAAATGCTTTCTTTCTTTGCACTCACTAGTGATTAGTATAATTAAACCTTAATTAATATTAACTCTTTGCGTTCGAAGCCTTTTTAGTATAGGGAAACCAGCAACTCGACGAGTTTTTTTAAAGCAAACATATTTTTAATTATATTATATAAACATTTATAAATAAACAATTATTGTTTATTTATAAATTTTCCAATATTTTTTCCAAAATATTTTCAAAAAACTTTTCAGAGAAATTTTTAAATAAAATTTTTTGGAAAATTTAAAATAAGCACTAATTGATCCGTTATTTTAGAAAGTGAAATAACTCCATTTTTGTGAAAAAATGAGTTAATGACAGTTTTAAGTAGACATAGATGTCCTCTTTTCATATTTATAATAACACAGTCAAGGGTGTACAATATACCCATAAATTAATCAAAAGACATTTTTTGTATAGTTTTATCGCAAGAATATTGTATTAAAAAAATGGTATAAGTCCATTTATTCATACATTGAAATATTTAAAAATTATTGACACATTACAGTCCGAGCTGTTTGCACGAAAATTGATACGTGTAGCCGTCATAATTTAAAATTTTCGAATATATTGCATCGCTTTACAAAAACGGTTATAAATTTCAAAATATCAAATATTTTTTATGAAATTTGAAGTGAAACTGTTTACCTGACTACGTCGAAGTCAAAAAGAGAAAGGTAATGTTTTTCGCGTGTATGTATGTAACCATGTTCATATGTTCCCAATTAGACCCCAAATTGGATTTTTAGCAAAGTGATACTCTATTTTTTGAATTAGGTTTTGGAGGAGAGATAGAGGTGAAAACGTAGTCACTTTTTTGGTTTATCCTTTATAACTTCTGGCCTTTGCAACCTAGGAAGCTGAAATCTTGTACACAGATATGAGATGTGTTGCTCTGTTCAAAATAGATTTTATTTCAATTTAATTACACAAATAAATTTTATGATCAAATTTTCTGTTATCTTTTGCTTTCCATGTTATCAAAGCACGCAATATTAGTCTAGTCGATTAGAAATATTATTTTTAATATATATATTGCAACATATATTTATACGTCGCCAGAATTTAATGCACAATACATAAACCCTATTTATATGTCTCCGGCATTTCACAAGCAGTCGACAAAAATCATATTTTTATATCTCCAAACGTTAATGGGTTAATATAAAAAAAAATCAAAATTGTTTTGAAACTTTTTTTGGAAAATTGATGGAAAATTGTTTGGAAAAGCTTTTGGAAAAATTTTTGGAAACGATGCGGTTTTCCCCACCTTTTCTTTCTGGAATTACACTGATATTGTTTTATGAGTTTTCCCTAAATTTAAGTACCTACTGTCGACGGACTTGTTGACAAATAAAAAAGAATCCAAGTAATTCTTGATGGCGACTCTCAGTCGCCAGTCGAGTTGTATCAATACATTGGCTGACGAGTGAGAGTCGCCACTCGAGTGCAAAGGGTTAATTAAAAGTGTAATATATCGACTCTCTGAAAACAATGGCATAATCATCCAAATAATAATAAGATAAAAAAAAACAACGCGTGAGTATCAATTACTTTTATAAAATCTTGTGATGTTGGAAAGTAATTCATTTATATAAAAATAGATCAAAAAATAATACGGCCGACAACAAAGTTTAAATTAATTATAAAAATATTAAATAATTCTTAAACATAATAAATTTAACTGCATCAAATCTAATATTAAATAAATATACAAATTAATGTTGTTTTAAATTTTCTTTATTAATGCTTACGTATAAACTTCATAATAAAATTCTGTATTCAATTACTTCATAAAAGAAGTTCAAGTATTTTAACACGTTCCCTACCACGTGTACTGTTTGGTACACACTAAACATTCCATTCTGACAGTGATATTTTTATCATTAACAGGCTCTATAATGTATATAGTTTTTAATGTACATGGTCTGAAAATGACAGTCACTTGAACACAATTTGGCAAGGAACGTGTTAAATAATTATGATTTATTAATAAATATTTTTAAAACACTTTTTTGCAAAATACTACGTGAACTTAAATTACAACTAACTAATGTTAGATTTAACTCACTTTTTATCAATGATACATTCTATTTTAAAAGTACAAATAGCAGTTTATTACAACCCAAAAATCAAATAATTATCATAGAATATACACATATATATACACACACAAACACGCACGTGTGTGTGTATATATATATATATATATATATATATATATATATATATATATATATATATATATATATATATATATATATATATATATATATATATATATATATATATATATATATATATATATATATATATATATATATATATATATATATATATATATATATATATATATATATATATATATATATATATATATTTACAATAAAACCCAAAGAGTAGATATAGGCAAAACAAAATTTACATCTGAACATTAAATTATAATAAATAAAATATGTAATTTACAGAAATTCTTAAGTTACATACTTGAATGTTAGTTTTATATAAAAAATAAATATTTTAAAACTAACAAAAGCTGATAAAAAATATTTACTCAGATATGTATTCTTACACAAATATTTATTTCATATTTTGTACTTTTAACCAACTCAAACAATAGATAAAGTATTATAATTAAGTATAAAATAATCTTACACCAAGTGTGTCAATATTTTTATAACTTTATACGCTTTCTCTCTATTCAACTTCATTCTTTATATATATACCAAGATAATCTATAAAACGAATATTAAAACAATATATAATTATTAGCAACTAACACTAATCAAAAATTTACATTAGAACTATTTTTTAAAACTATAATTCATAAATTTTGGTAAAACAGTAAAAAACAAAATTATATATTTATGTAATTACACATATTCATTAAATCTATATAAACATTACACATACATATAATATTTATAACACATTCAACATACATGCATATATATATATATATATATATCGATTAGTGATTTTTTTTAAATATTTTTGTTAGTGTGTATAAATATACATACACACATACGTGTGTGTATGTATGTGTATATATATATATATATATATATATATATATATATATATATATATATATATATATGAGGTCATCAAATGTGACGCCTAGATTTGTATTTTATTAAAAAGAAACATGTGTAAATTTTTTTGTTTCTTTTTAATAAAACACAAATGTAGACGTCACATTGATAGCCCTATATATTTATTTATTTATACATATATATATATATATATATATATATATATATATATATATATATATATATATATATATATATATATATAAAAATATATAATTAAGATATATACCAATAAAAAAAATAATTAAGAAATACCACTAAACACCTAATTTTAAATATTTTCATACCATTCCAAATTTCTTGTCACTTCATTGCCTTAAAATATTAACCTCGACAAATACAACATTAATCAGTGTATTATATGTTTACTTTTGACTACAAAAAATACTAGCTATTAACAAAAATAAAATAACATTTTATAATTACTGATTTAAAGAAATTGCCTTTGTAAATCATAACCCTTAAATAAAGAACACAAACTTTAAAAACATATAATTGATAATATACTACACATTCAATGGCAGCTCATACAATTCTTCAAAGGTCTCATGAATTTTTTCTATCATATCTACACATGTCATACTTCGGCCTTTACAAATGAAAGCTCTAGCATTACATTCTCTTGTTAATCTACATGCTGCATAACAAGCTATCATTGAACGTGCATTTGGGTGATCTTCATCATCAATATTTTCTTGACTTTTCAACGCCCACGCATAAAAAGTACCCAACGATCCAGACAACAAATCACCTTGACCACCACAACGTCTCGCTGATCCTTGTGTAGTACACTCGACACTATTTTTATAATCAAAAATCGCATCTTTCGTTCCTTTTCTAACTATAACAATGTTATCACCAAGCTCTTTCACCAACTTGCGAGCTTCATCGGGATCTACGTTTAGATTAATATCGACTCCGAACAGCCGTGAAAATTCAACAGCATTCGGTGTTAAAATAGCATTTGGGTAATTTTTTATCACATCACGATTATTAGTAATTAAAAATAAACCATCAGCATCGATTACAAGAGGCTTGTTCATGCATCTACAAACATTCAATAATTCGGTTACAACGGACATAATTTTTTCATCTCTTCCTAAACCAGGTCCAACAACTAATACATCTAAGCGTTCAAGCCACGGAGTCATTTTCTCTAACCCATCTTCAGTATCTAATAACGGATGAACAATCAACTCTGGACTGTATGATTTAATTACACTTGATGAATCAGAAGTACAAAACACATGAACTAAATCCGCGCCCACTTTCAAAGCACTTATCGCAGAGAAGTATGGGGCTCCCGTATATTCTTTAGATCCGCCTACAATCCCGATCCGTCCAGCTTGACCTTTACGCTTGTCATTAGTTAAAGGAGGAACAATTAACTTGCTTGTAAATAAAAAATCAACTTCAGCACTCATTTTATGTACGTACGTAAAATTCCGTCTAACTATACCACAAGTATTACGAAGAATAAGCATAAGGATATAATAAAGGAATGCGATAATTCACATGAATAAATAAAGAACTGTCATCTAATATATATACAGTATATGACATCTTGTTACTCCACTTGACAACTAAATGGTATAGTAGATATCTTCACATTAACTACCAAGAAAAAACTTCAAAAAGAAAATATTTCTATTATAATTTAACTGTTAATTAAACTTCAGCTCTAACAATTTATTTTAAACTAGTTTTAATATATAGATGTTTTTTTAAAAGTGATAGAAATTTACATTGAAATCAATTTAAATTTCTATCACGCTTAAAAAACAAATATTTGACAAAATGTGATATATTTCTGATTTTATATATATATATATATATATATATATATATATATATATATATATATATATAATGTAAATAGTAAATGATGTAAGTAAATATATGTCTAAGCCCTCACTCTCATTTGGGCTACTTATGTATATAAAATACATCAGTCATATATATTTTTTAATCACAATAAGCATTATATTCATTAAAGATATAGCTAAGTATATTGTTTTTTGTTAAATAGTTATACAATCATACATTTTACATAACCACTCATAGAACAATTAATATCATATTTTATCATGGTTAGAACAAATATTTGTTTCCAGTTTCATAAAAAAAAGTACATCATTTTATTCTTACTTTAAAAATTCATTATGAATATTGACAAAAATCACACAAATATCAATCACAAAAGCAAATTAATGGCAAGAAATTTATTTAAATGTATACAGTCACAAGTAGTTATTGAACAGTGAACAAATACTCACTGTTTATTATACAACTTAATTGAAAAATAATTATCATGAAAAATATTAAATTCATATTTTAACTTCATTCATTTTATAATATACATTAAAAAAAAATCAGTTCATAACTATAATTGATGAAGTATGTTCTTATTTACTTTTAAATACTCCTAATAATTCTATATTTATGAACATTTAATTAAAATTTTAACCACAGTGACCTAAATCAAAAAATAATATATTAACATATTTTAGTTTATACATACATACATATATATATATATATATATATATATATATATATATATATATATATATATATATATATATATATTATTGAAATAATTTATGTTGAAATTATTTATTTAAATAAGAATAACAAAAATAAATTTACATAATGTTGAAAGATAATGAATTTGTCCTATAAAAGAATTGTTAAGAAATGCACATACAAATCAGTCAGAACATTCTAATAATATCAATTATAATCACAAGATTCAATTACATTATCCAACTTACTTCTGAATTAGAACATTACAAATTAAAAATTAATACTATTACATTGCTACTGTTATAAATAAGACAATGTAATTTAATACTAATTTTTCTTTATATACCAAAATTCAATTTATTTCAATATTATCACAGTTATTCTCTTCCATCACCTTAAAACACAAACCACTAAATAAAATATTGCAGAGATCCACTAATAAAATAAAATAATAGAATTTAATTTCTGTAAATTTATACATGTAATTATATATTAACACTTTAAGCGCCTTGTCAGTCACCAGTGACTGACACTGAACTTTCCATTCAGACCGTCAGTCACCGGCCGCCAGCATTTCGTCCGGTGACTGACATAGCGACCTAAATGGAAAGCAAGACAAAATAGGCTTGGCGTTTAACGTGTTAATGTCATTTTTAGTATGAGTGTTTATGCATATATATGTGTATATATATATATATATATATATGTGTATATATATATATATATATATATATATATATATATATATATATATATATATATATATATATATATATATATATATATATATATATATATATATATATATATATATATATATATATATATATATATATATATATATATATATATAATACACACACAAATATACATGAATATGAATTTACACATATTCACACTTTATTTCATTCATTTATTAATAATCAACAACATTCATTAATTATATCACTATAGAATAATTAATTAAATTATTAATAAAAAGAAATTTATTTAAATTTAAAATACACCTAATACAGTCAACCATCATAAATCCAGCATCATTGGAATCTGTGGGGACTGAATTCGTAAGTTTTTCAGATCACAAGTGGTTAGATTAGCACATACAATTTATCCAACAGTTGACCCACAATTTTCAAAAATAAATCACATATAACATAGACAATAGTCTGATGACTTCAAGTTTATTCAGGCTTTTATACTGCCAAAAACAATATTTTAAAAAATACAATTATAAAATATGTACATGACAGGGAGATTTATAAAATCAAAACACACTACTCTACACAGAAATAAAAAACAAAAATATAAAAACTATTAAAATTTCAAATACTTTTTACTGAAAAGAAATATGCAATTGACAATATGTCAATTTTTTTTAAGGAATACAAATTCAATATATGAACCAATTAAATATATTTGTAAAAAGAAAAAATAAATAAATAACATCTCTTCACTTAAAAGTAACAAAATTCTTAGACACAGACAAATAAAGTCAACCACTAGTTGGAGTTGCACTGAATAAAAATAAGAAATTTCACTCCCATAAATTATGACCAAATTAGTGGTTGAACCAGATTACTGGTGATCAGATTAGTGATGGTCAACTGTACTGTCATAAAACATTAAAAATTCCATTATTTTATTCATTCTTAGATCAAACTGTGCATGTTTTATGTATGCATATATGTAAGTGTGTATGTATGTATATATATTTATATATGCATACATACATACATATATTCATTCACACACATATATATATACAATTTTATATAAAAATATAACTAAATTAATATTGCAAATATATAAATATAAATCTACTATGATTATTAAGTACATTATAAGTATGACAACAGCATAAAATGAATACTGCAATGTGTTTTTTCCAATTGTAAGGCTAAATCACAATTACATATTAATAGTAACTACCATCATATAATACAGCATGGCAATGGAATTTATTATATTTATTGTCTTATAGGTATATATAGCACTTTCAGTATTTTAAAAACATAAAATTCGTATTTAAGTCATATTTTGTTAATAAAATTATTCACAAATGTAAGTACTTTTTACATATCACGTTTAAAAGTTAACATTATATTTATTGCACGTTTAGTTTAAACAAATGTGGCAATACCAAAAAATGGACAATTTTTGCTCATAATTACAAATGAAATAAATAATTACTTGGTTTGATGTCTGCAAAACAATTAAAATTACATAATTTAACCCTGAAAGAATTTTATGTGCACATTAATATGCAAATATTTCATTTATGGTGGTCCTATAGAATCCCAATTGGCTAGAGCTTTTAAATCTACTATTTCAAATCTCCACTTCTGTGTTAAAGATTTGTCATCACATTTTGTAACATATATTTTCTTAGCTCCTAAATCAGCATCTAAACACCTAGGATTTCCACCATGAATAAGCCACTGATGATTCTAAATAAAAAAATACAATGAAATTTAATGTACATTTTAACTTTAAATTACACACAAAAGCACAGAAGGATATATATATATATATATATATATATATATATATATATATATATAAATGTACATACCACATCATATTTCCACAGTTGATTTCCTTTCATACCATGACAAGAATAAAGAGAAACAGATGCTTTATCTAAAGATGATGAAACATCCCAACATTTTGTTCTTCCTTTCGGTCGTATATCTTTATGCCATGTCAATGTAAAATTTTGTTCTCTACTACTATCTTTCCCTTTTGTACATTCATGTAATCCAAAAGGAACATCTACATCAAAGTGACCAGAATCAACACATAATTCAGGTGCAGCTATACTTCGAATTTCTCCCTTAGCAAAATCATCAGGTTCAATTGGTGGATATTTTAGAGGCAAATCAAATGCAATTTTCTCCATAAACCACTTAAATGGTTTACACTGAAGCTTTTCACGAATAGCCTTTTGAGCTGTTAAATCACCAGGATCAATACTTTTATAATGTGGCCTTCTATTATATAAATATTGAGCATATTCATCCATCCATACTTCAGCCACACGACGATAATTTTTCCCTACAAAATCACCTTTTCCAGGATTGGGAAAAGGTGCAAATTTTCGATATATATGTCCTACACGAGAGCAAGGTGCATCATACATTTGTCCACCACACTGCCAAATTTTAAAACTTAGTTCATATTGTTCACCTCCCCAAATTTCAAGTCCTTCATCATAACCACCAAGTTCCCAGAAAAATTTTGCACTAATAGCAAAAAGACCTCCAGCCATTATTGGACTCCTAACAACAATGAATTTATTACTAAATTTTCTTAGATATTACTTAACAAAGATTTTTACTTTATAATAATAAACAATCTGTACTGACAAATACAATTAAATATTAATCTCAATGTTAATTAATTACAAAAATCTTTCCCAAATAATGTTTACAAATAAAAGTATAAATATTAAAAAATATTTTAAATATTGAAATACTATACTTCAATGAACAAATAATAATAATAACATACTTAAATGGTTCAGTTGGATGTTTCAAATCTTCTGGTAATAAAGGTAATCTTTTATAATAAAACTCCCAATCAAATGCACCTCTTGCACCTTCATCTTGAGATCTATATTCAAATGTTTCATGAGCGATAACATCAATAAATGGACAAACACATGTTTTATAATCTTGGGCTATTGGTTCTTTAAAAAAAAGAAAAGTTTTTTAAGCATATTAATAGACAGCAATATTATAGAACAGTATTAAATAAGAGCATACTTAACAAATTCTAAATAAATAATTTATACACAAATTATACCTATAAAATTTGCATTTCTAAGTAAATTACAAAATTATCTATATTTTATTATAATTAAAAAAGTACCAAGTAATGGAGGTAGCCAGTTCACATTAGTTTCTGTATGAGAATCGAGAAAAATAAGGACTTCAGCTGTTGCAACTGTTGCTCCAGCTAACCTAGCCCTAATTAAACCTTCTCTCACTGGTAAATGAATTACTTTAACTTTAGTCAGATTGGCATTTAAATAATCATCTAATGGTTTTTTTGTGAAATCTGAAACAAAGTTTCTGAATAAAATTTTATTAAAATTTAATACATCTGATCTCAATGTCAATTAAATTATAACAAATATAAAATAAAGTAATAAAGTAAAATATACATTATTAATACAGAAATTTACATAAAAATACTCAATGAATAACTAAAACCACATATAAAATAATAACTGATTTTGAATATTACATATAAAACAAAATTATGAATATACAATTCTGTATAATTTAAAAAACCTTACCTTTTGTACTGCAATCATCGACCAAAATTATTTCTTTCAATAATTTACTAGGTGAACGATTAATTACACTATGAACTGTTCGTAATAATGTACTCCAATGTTCATTATGAAATGGAATTATCACACTTACACTTGGTAATTTTTTCAGATACTTTTTAGTTTTACATCTAACAATAAAGAAATAATAAAATACACTTTTTTGTAATATATATAAAATAAAATATTACCCTGGATGCCTAATATCAGGTATGGCACGATTCACTGAAATTTTATCACTAAGAGCACCATTAAAACCATTTACTTTCAAAAGTTGATCTCTTATATCATTTTCTGCAGCAGTTAAATAAGCAGGTTTTCCTTGTTCTCCAATACCTAATACATAAATATATATATATATATATATATATATATATATATATATATATATATATATATATATATATATATATATAATATATATACATAAATTCAAATACCTGTTTTATTTTTATCTTTTTCTATGTATTTATAATCATGCCAATCAATTTTTTCATTTTCATCTTCAAATTCCTGCAACTAAATAAAAATATTATTAGACAAAATTACCGTCAATTAAAAAACAAAATACCTACCCCCAAAGACAACCCATTTGGTGATAAATTTAATTCATTTGATTGTTGGAGGAAAATCATTTCTTGTCTTACATTACTATAATGTGGAGGTCGCACATAACGAAAAACTAATACGGTAGAAAAAACCGTCACTCCAGCCAAAAGTATAAATTTTAAAAAACTTTTTAAGTTACGCCGCATTTTATTTATACATCATTTACATTTATTTTATTTATTGGTTATTATAATAAAATTATGATTTTAAATTAAATTATGAAAGAAATTTATATATAAGTTAATATATATCAAACGAGACAGTACATAACACAAAAAAATAAATAAATAGAAAAACGAACGTTCAAGTTTAAGTATAAAATAAATGAAAGAAAAAGCTAAATGTTTATAACACGGAAGCTATTCTATAACCTTATAGTTTAATTGTATCACACGTCACATACGTCGAAAAATATTTGAGTAAAAATTAAAAAAGGAATTGTAAATTATATAAATTTCAATTAAAATATATTATCTATTCTGAATTTTATTACTGCCACGCATGTGTTAATGATAATTTCCAAAAATAAACTTGTTAATTGAAATTACAACGCTTATCTACTTTTGATAAGTTTTCTTAATCTTGTTTTGCAACAAGATATATAAAAACTAAATAATTAGTATTTAGTTTTTGTGGATTTTATTATCATATTTTTTTATTAAATATCATAAACATTACTTATTCTAGCATTTAATATCGAAAAAAGTATATATTTTACATAAAGAACTTGAAAGTATATAATTCCTGTTGTATAAAATAAACAAGTTTAAAATTAAATCTACAGTTATAAAAAATAAGTAAACATACGTATGTGTGAGTGTGTATATATATATATATATATATATATATATATATATATATATATATATATATAATATATATATATATATATATATATATATATATATATATATATATATATATATATATATATAATAAATAATATATAATATTGACTCTTAAGAAAAACACAAATTTATTGTAATTACAAACTTTAAATTATTGTTACTATATATTATTGTATGTTATATAAAAAATAAAAGATTTTTAATGATTATGCTGTAAAATAATGAAAACCTAAACAATACATTAAAAAAGATAACAAAACTAATACAATATTAGAATAACATTGATAAGTCTTATTTTCAAAGATTGAATTAGTAAAAATCAAAATCATTAATAATACACTTTTACTAAATTAAATGTAATTATAATTTCAAATATTTCTTATCCACACAACATATTTATACAAATGACTCAAGTAAGAAACTATGTAATTAATTTTAAACCAATTTTCAATGTTATATTTTTGAACAAAAATTAAAATTCATTGAAAATAATTCACAATATTTTTATTTTAGACACACAAAGAATTGTTACAATATTAGATATATATATATTGAAAATACTTTTGGATAAATACAATTTTATAAAAAATAATTACCACTTTTTACTATTAGTATTTAATTAAGTTATATAATTTTAATTAAATCAAAAAATGTCATAAAAGCATTTAAAAAAATACTTCAAGTCCAAACATGTATATATATATATATGTGTGTGTGTGTGTGTATATTTACATACAGGCTCGTCCCTTCCATATGTGCAATGCACACGGGCGGCCAAGCTTTAGGGACGGCCTATTCCAAGAAAAATACTTGGTTACCTTCTAATTTTTAGATATATGAAACAACACATTCTTTAAGTTTGTCTAGCCACATCAGCCCTTATGTAATATTTTGACCTGTTCGGCGTTACTTGATTATAGCATTTAACTACATTTTACTGAGAGACCATTTTCGAATACAAACACCTACTATCATTGTATTTCTAACACATTTTTCTGAAAAGTTCGATTATCCTTTCCCTTGAAGTTAATAAATATCATTCAATAGTTTGCCGTGGAAAAAGTGCAATTTGGGAATGGGGGCGGCCAATCACCTTGGAGCGGGCCTCTGTATATATGTATATAAATATATATATATATATATATATATATGTATATAAATATATATATATATATATATATATATGTAAATTATTTTTTTGAGTACTTACATGAATGTGACTAACTTATTTTTAAACTACATATTAAAATAAATATAACCAAATATGACTTTATGAAATATAAAAATAATTAAATGAAAAAAAAATGTAACGAATGATAGCAAGGAGATTAATAGAATGAATTACTGCAATTTAATATTTACTACAAATTGATTTTATTTAAGTTAGCATGTTTGATATTTTACAGAAGAATAATCAAAGATACATTTTTTTACAGTTTTTATATTACTAACATTATAAAAAGTTCATTACCTTCATAAAATTATTACTACTCAAAAATTTTACATAAAATTTAATTGCTATGTTTGAAATCTTACATGGTATGAAAAATTCTTCAAATATTAAAATCATTATAAAAATGTTAAAAGTCCTAAGGTACTAAAAATATATTAAATATCTTTTTACTGAGTATAACTATACAAAATATACTCTAAAAATAATAAACCTTTTTAACAATTTTGAATGCCATTCAGACCATATATAAATATGCCTTTAACATAATAAATTAATAAAATCGCATAATACAAAACACAGTATATTTCTTTACATTTTTTTCATGCACAAATTGTAAAAAAATTATAGAATGTGAAGGCACGTTTACTTATATTAAATTGTATCCTTTCAAAAATGTAATAATTGCATTTCTACATTAGTTAACGTTATGACAAAATAATATATACATAAATTAAAATCAAAACACTTAAGGACAAATTATTAACAAAAATAAAACATTATTTTTTTAAAAAATAAACACACGAATTTATCAATAAAACCAATACTTTGAAATTGTTGTACCTGTAAAGTCACATATCACTAAATAGACTATGTTGAAGCTATATTAGAATCAACTGATTTAAAAAAATCCGGTGAAAATTCTTTAGGAAGTATCATTGAAACATGTAAGTGTGATGCTGTCTTATATTTTTCTAGAATTGCTTTTTGACTAAGAGTTAAGGCACTTGTAAACATTTGATGAAGTTGTCTTATACATGGTTTTAAATATTCTAGCCTGTATCCACTTGCTTGTTCATACTCAACTGGCCAAGGATCTTCATCTGATGTATACCGAGCTAATGCAATTGCTGAACTAGCTAAATGTGATGGTAGATATTGTAAGTATGGATCTGCTTCTAGCAACGATAATTCAGAAAAATACTAAAACCAAAATAAAAGCAATTATAAAATAAAATTTAATGATATTAAAATTATATATTAACAAATTACTAGAATAAAAAAAAAATATTTAACACAAAAAAAATTCTTACCATAGCAAGATACATAATTTTCTCATCCATATTTTGAGTAACACAAAAATGTTTTAAAAATGACAATGTAGTTGGTGCAGACAAATCAAATGAAAGAACCTTTAGTATTAAATGTTCCATTCGAAGAACTTGCTTTTTATTATATGTATCATCTGTTATATAAACAAATTCGCTAACATCAGGAGGATAGATTTCTTCGTATTTACTGAAAATATTTCAAAATCTTTATAAAAAAATTCAGTTAATTATTTAGAGCTTATTAAAATAAAAATAAATAGTCCTATAACAATAAAATAAAAAAAAATCCCATTTTTTTTATAGTATAATATTACAACTTCAAGTTTTTATATATATTTATAATATATATATATATATATATGTATATATATATATATATATATATATATATATATATATATATATATATATATATATATATATATATATATAGATAGATAGAGTCATCCAAATGTGACGCCTAGATTTGTTTTATTAAAAATAATTGTGTAGTTTTTGTACTTTTTAATAAAACACACAAATCTAGGTGCAACATTTGGATGCCCCTATATATTGTTTTCATAAATGATTTTTTTATATATTTGCTTTCATTCATCAACCCTTACTGAAACTTAAAAAAATATGTATATGTAATAAATAAATATATTGATATTATAAAACAAACTTACGCAGCAATAAACATAGCTGCTGTACCAACAAGTTGTAATTTTGCCCTAACAACAGACATAAAACTTAAAAATCTATCAATATAAGATATTGCTAAAAAAAGAGTTTCGGTCTGTAATTTATACTCCTCTCCAACTTCAACAAGCCAATCTACTAAAATTGTTCTCATAGAAGCATTTATATCTGGTTGTTTTTTCATATAACCTGGTTTAGGTCTGAACTTAAACTAAAATGATAAAAAGGAATATAAATTGTTTTATTAATCTTTATTCATAGTACACACTTACTTCACATTCTCTCATATATTTATAAATATCATCTCTATATTCAAGGAGATCATAAAGAATTTCATCTTTTCGCTTTACATTATTTTCAATAACAATTTTTGTTACAGATTTATCAACACTCATGGGGCATTCAATCACTATAGTTGTGTCAGATAAAGTCGATGGTTTTAAAGGCTCTACATTCTTTAAGGGTAATTTACACGTTGCTTCTTCTAGAATATGTTCTTTTTTAGTTTTAACATTTTCTTTCGATTCATTTTTTGGTTCATTAATTGATGTAGTAATTTTTTTATCTTCGTAAACATTAAATGCTTCAAATTGAGCGACTGGTACATGTATATTTGTTGGTAATTTTTGTGGAAAAATATGCTTATCATTTTCTTTTCGGGGTATATACTGCTGTAATAAAAAATATTTTTCTAACTTGAGTTATGAACAATTAAAACGTAGCAAATAATTAAAGACTTATTTGTTATCTTAATTTGATATGTTTTAATTACAATACATTCAAATCAAAAATACAAAACTTAGGTGTATACGAAAATGGCGGTTACCTGCTTAACTCGATTTTGAATATTTAATTGTTTATTATCAATTGCACCTAACACACTTCGTTTGAGTTGTTGTACATCTTTTCCCGGACGTCGAGTTTCTGTTACTCTAACATTTTCCTGATCTTCATGAATTCTGATGGAAGCCATGTTTACAAGTCTATTTCTTAAACTTACTTTAAAATATATATTTAATTAAAATGATTTTAAAACTACAGAATCTAACTTAAAACTATTACTTTAATTTATCTAAGGAAATTTTAAAATACTAATGCATATCTACATTAAATGACTGGTTCAGCGATATCAAGCCAAGCTGCTACAGCTGGTCGAACGTTGAAAAAACTGCGCTCGATTGAATTGACCAATACCGTGAGATGCCAGCTGTTAGATGTAATTCCAGTGGTATCACATGGTTACAGACTGTTAAAAAAGATGTAAACACTGTAACAGTACTAATAAATGTGTTAGTAAACGAAAAGTTATTCTGATAATACAAAACATTCGTAATCTGAATTTAACTCTTTTAAATTTAAGATTAAAGAATCAATTGTTTTAACGTATCTTGTGTAAGAACTAGCAAATATCAAATAAATTTCTGATATTTTCATATATTCGAGTATCAAAACATTATCTAACGATGATTCAAAACGTCAAAATTAATTTAACATGAGATATATCAAGACAAGTGGCCATAATATCTTACAATTAAAAGATTTAAACATAAAACATCAAAGGAACAAAAAAATCAATATTAGATATTTAAAATGTAGTTCTAAATGAATATATATATATATATATATATATATATATATATATATATATATAATAAAATAAACTTTAATATTCAATTGTTGATTAGTATATAAAAAAATATTAAACCAATACTTTTAAACAGAAATATATTTAATTTCTATTTTCTTTTTTGTACGTAACTGGTGTTACGTTAAGAGTGTCTACTAAAAATAAATATAAGCAAAATTAAAAAAAATCAATACGGAATAAAAAATAAATATTAATTATAAAATATTCACTTTTTAATAAGAAATTCTTTAATAATTAGACAAGTAACTATTGAGATAATTTTTTATTCACAAAAAATTAAAATTTTCATTCTACATATAATTATAAAGCTTTTTGTTCATTCTGGCAAAGTCGTTGGACTTATATTAGAAGACAATATATAATTATATTAGAAGACAATATATAACAAAACAAAATACTTAAATATCTAACATATTTGATCTGTAAATTCAAATTTGGTCTTATAATAATAATATAATTTGTTAATATCAAGGATATAAAATAAAATTATTTAACTATTGTTAATTATCCAAAAACCACCTATTTAGATTCAATGGAAAAACATTGTTATGATCCCTTCTACTTTTAGTATATTTATACAATAGTCAGCGAATGATTTTAGAATTGTTTGTATGTTTGACAGTTTATGTACTTTAGTTTACAATTTTAATACCAAATTAATTTTATTTTTTAAAAGACAATACGTGTTGGTTATAGTTTTAAATCATCAACAAAGTATTTTTTTATTTTGTATCCGTTTTATATATATATATATATATATATATATATATATATATATATATATATATATATATATATATTCATATAAAACTTATACAAATAAAATAAAAGAAATATTTTGTTTTAAAATAAATATATTTCATAACTTCTACTTAGAATTAAGTATATAAATACAGCTAGAAAAAGAATACCCTTGTATAAGCAATCTGGAACATATTATTATGTTTCATACCCTGATTGTAAAAGCTGAGACAAACGATGGATAAACATTATAAGTATGATTATTAAATGATAATATACATTTTAAGTGAACATTTGTACATGCATATATATATATATATATATATATATATATATATATATATATATATATATATATATATATATATATATATATGCATGCATGTTAGTGTGTGTATACATTTATACACGTGTAATAAATAAATTTTTATATTTCGAGGTTATATCTTTTTAGGATTATACACCCTGTAAAATATTACCGAGACTATTTAGCTCATGATATTAGACCAGATGGTAGAGAGTTGTTAGATTTTCGACCCGTTGTGATTAATATTGGCTCAGTAACAAATACAGATGGTTCAGCAACAGTTAAAATAGGAAATACTGTTGTTATATGTGGTATTAAAGCTGTAAGTTAATGATTAAGTCGTTATAGTCACATTTAAAATAACATATATTTAAAAAAAGGAACTAGCAAAACCAAAAGCACAAGAACCAGATCAAGGATATTTAATTCCAAATGTAGAATTACCCCCATTATGTTCTCAAAAATTTCGGCCTGGACCTCCAAGTGATCAAGCACAAGTGACATCAGATCTTATTGCAAGGATAATTGATAACTCAAGCTGTATTAATCTACAAGACTTATGTATATACCCTGATAAATTAGCATGGGTTTTATATTGTGATATGATTTGTTTAGATTATAATGGGTCTATTGTTGATGCCTGCCTTCTTGCTCTTATAGCTGCTCTAAAAACTGGTTTGTATTATATTTAGTCAAAAATGTTTGAATAGTTATAGAATCATTTGTATATAAATTATTCAATATTAACAAATTCATATAATCTTCATAAAAGAAGTTAAAAATATTTTTTAGTAATTTAACAAGTACTATTTAATTTATATGAAGGAGAGTAAAGAAATAATTTCATTGTAATTATTTTGTGAATTGAAAAGAATATAGTAAATTTATTAAATATTTAAACCTATTACTTATTTTGATGTACTTATATACATTTAAATATTTCTCTTTTAGTTACATTGCCAGAAGTAGAATATGGTAATGAATGTGATACAATTAAAGTAAATGATAATAAAAAAAAATTGATAACAATTTATTCTGTTCCTATTGCCACAACTTTTGCAATTTTTGATGAGTAAGTATATATTTATATATTATTTTATATTTTTAATAAATATATTGTATTTTTACAGTGAAGTGTTATTAGCAGATCCTACAAATGATGAAGAAGTTCTCTGTTCTGGAATAATTACTATTGCTGTTGCTGATGATAGTTATTGTAGTGTTCACAAACCTGGAGGTAGCCCCCTGACTGAAGATCAAATAAAAAAATGTATTGGAGAAAATAAAAAGCAATCAAAATTAGTTAAATCACTTCTAGATATAGCACTTCATATGCCTGATCGTTAATAATTCAGTTTTTATTTTTGTAATGTGTGCATGTATATACGAGGGTCATTTGATAAGTATGATAAATTTATTTATTGTTTAATTTAATTAATTAATTAATTTAATTAAATTTTTCAATTGTTTTTCTTACTTTTTTACCATACTTATCAAACGACCCTCATATGTATATATATACATGCACACACATATACATGCATAAAAATATTTTATATAAATGTTCTGTTTTTTATCATTTGTTATAACATATTATTACATGAAATTTAAAATAAATTATCAACTTATTTTGCATTATTTAACTTTAACAGATATGTAAATGAATATATTTTAACAAAATATAAATATTTTGTAATAAGTTCTGAACTATTATTTAATTGCACGTGTGTGTGTGTGCATATATATGTATGTATGTATGTATATATATATATGTGTGTGTGTGTATGTGTAAAAATATATGAATTGTACATAGGAAGGTAATTATTTTTTTATGATTAAATAATAAAGCTAAATTACATTTTTTGATTAATTAAAACTATATAAAATATTTAAACTTGTTACTGACCTATATACATCCATGTGTGAAAAAGTATGCCTATTTCTGACAGTAATCCTTATACTTACTTTGTGATGTTATTTACTGATTAAGTTAAATTATAACATTTGAAATTACACACTGGATTTCTGAAAAATAAAACAATAATAAAAACACAGCTGTTTATAAAATCAGTCATACATCATCTTTACAAATTTATTCAACCTATAAATACTCAAACCATAACAAATGACATCGCAAGTACACATGTCAAATGTAATCAACCTTTCATTCTCATTCTAATATAATAAACCACACAAACATTTTAACACATGTTGTGACACATTTAAGTTCTCAGTGACACACATAGTTAAGCTTATATACCAACTGGTTGATTAACACATTAATTGGTAATATTGCCATAGATATTTATACAATAATTAAACCACACTATATATACATAAATACTTGCTTTGTATATTAAATATTAACACTAACTATTTACAAATATTTTTAAACAATTCAATTAAGTCCATAATAGTTTTAATACACAACATAATTCTTAAGACTGAAAAAATAATATATTACTTTCCTGGTATTATTGTTATAAAAATGAATGTTGATTGTAAAATAAAAGGCAAAGTTTCACAGCAATTTTTAAATGTACAATGTGTTTATAATATTCTGAATGTATGATTGCATACACACTCTATATATATATATATATATATATATATATATATATATATATATATATATATATATATATATATATATATATATATATATATATTCACACACACACATATACAAAATATATGTGCATATTATGTATAAATGGGAATATGTGTGTATATGCGCATAACCAAGTGCACATAGATAGATAAAATATTTTTCAAAAATCATTTAATGTACATATTAAATTATATTACTTTTTGTTTTCTTTTTAATTTTTCTATAGTATTGTATAGAGACCAATGTTTTTACAGAATAAACTAGTGATACGGATTTGACAATGATTTTATTTGGTCTCTGTGGTATCATTTTATTGTTCAAGACAATATATTTCAAATCTTATATATAATATGCAAGTTGGAAAAAATATTTTTTATATAATACTCCAGATAATATTAGATGAATTTTACAATATATAAAAATAAAAATTAACTACATTAAATTCTGCAGAAAATCACAAATTTAACTTAATGAAATAGTAAAAAAAATACAATTATTACAATATTGACTGTTTACATTTTACACTAATCAATAAATAAAAAAAAAAAAAACCTCCAACCACAATTTGAATTATTTGACATATTCATTAGTATACTTTTTCGTTATTTATGTACACTGTACAAAATATGTACTTAAAATTAATATTTGATATTCTTAAATATTATAAAAATGTGTCTTTTATGTTTTTTAAATGGTTTTTATACTATTATGATCATTGTTGTTTTAAAGAAAGTAAGTAAATTATTATTGCTTAAAATAATATTTTATGTCCGGGTTATTTCGAATCAGATGAAATTTAAATATTTAATATTTTCATTCAATGAAAATATCAAATTTTATTACATGAAATTTATATTTTTTTAAGATAAATTTTAAAATATTTGATTTCATCAAATTGGAGAAAAGTTTGTTATGAAGATCTATTTATTAATGTTATTTTGCTAAAAATATAACTGTTGATTGCTTTAAAAACAAAACTGTTTCGAATATACCCGAAAATAATAATTAAATAACTATTTTCAGTCTCATTAAACATTGATGTAGCTGGTTGGAAGAATATTGTAAATAACGAAATATGAATTGAGCTAAAAATAAATTATTTACAGTATTTTTACATGGATGAGTAACAGTATTCATTTGGCAATTAAAGGAGAGAACACATTCGATAAACATTACATATCTCATATAATTGTAATAGTGCTTTGCTATAAATTGTTTTAAAATTATTCCTTTTACTACTATTTAATATATTAAACTTAAAGAATAAAAACGCTGAATAAATGAGATCAATTTTTATATACACACACTCAACTATAAATTTGATATTTCACAATTCTAATTATTAAAAAATTACACTTTGCAACATATTTTAATTTAGAGCACTGAATTTATAATTAATATAATATTCTGTATATTACACTGGAAAAATTATAGTGCATTATCTAATTATCTAAAATTTACAACTTCACATAATGTAATTAAATTACATAATAATGTGTACATGAAGTATAATGGAAATTTGTATTTTGTATACATTATATATATTTTTATGAATTTTATTTATTTTATTTATACAACACAACACTTTCTTTTTTATAGTGAAAAATATTTATCCTCATTATTTAAAGACTGATATTACAGCTACTTATAATTATTTTTGTATTTTCTTTTTCTTTTTTTAATTTATATAAACAATATGTAACATCTCATTGAAATAAGTATTAACAGGTTTTTTTTCATTATTAGTAAACAGCATTTCAAATGAATTAATTTATACTGGATTTTTTGGTGGATGTTTTTTAATTACAAGAATTAATGTGAACTAAAATAATATAACAAATAAGGGTAATCACATATATATATATATATATATATATATATATATATATATATATATATATATATATATATATAAACATATATTGGTATTTCTCTAATATAAATATGGATTATAGAATAACTGGTCTATACAATGTTGAATGCAGGTTGTTTTGTAGTAAACTAATGAAATATATTTTTATAATATATATTTTATAATTATGATTAAAATTGAAAAAAATGATTTTTATCAACTACATTGAAATAATTTAGAAATAATTATTCTAGAAAATGTTAATATACTCAATAATAGATAAATTATGTAATGTTTGACATTTTTTAAAGATATTAAGTAAAAACAAAAAAAATAGATATTTTTATAAATACTGAATTTCACATTAAAAACAATAATGTAATGAATTTTGTTACCCATCATAATATTACAAATTTTATTAAAATAATGAAAAAAAAAATAAAGTATGAAAAATGTACTGATGATAATAAATAAAGTATAAAAAAATTATTAAAATTTGTTTTCAAATATTTTTGGCACCTGGGATTCTTTTTATGAACAGTTTCAATGAAGATATACTTTGTATGAATATGTGTAGGTATATCTGATAAGTTTTATTTTTTTTTATTTAAATTGATTGAAAACTTTATCTAACTTAAATCTAATAATATACATTTTCACAGTTCTTATATGTAAAAATCATAAATTAAAAATTTATATATTTCAACCATTTAAATATTATGTATGATTCATACAAAAGTCAATACACTTACAATGAACAATACCAGCTATGCTGGAAGTCATATCCTTATAACAAATTTATATTCTTATTGAGTCTTATTTGTGAATTATAATTTACATAGTATGCATAATGTACATTCATATATGTATGTATGTGCACACACACACATACATACATGCATACATATATACATATATACATATATATATATATATATATATATATATATATATATATATATATATATATATATATATATATATATATATATATATATATATATATATATATATATATATATATATATATATATATATATATATATATATATATATATATATATAAAGCACACAAGTATGAGTATTTAAAAAGTTTAGTACATTTTCAGTTATTTTTAAAATAAATAAACATAAAATGAGAATAAATTAAATACAATAAATACATGCTTAGGTTTTTCAATGAAAATCCAAAAATATTTTTATGAAAACGTATATATATATATATATATATATATATATATATATATATATATATATATATATATATATATATATATATATATATATATATATATATATATATATATATATACACACACACACACACACACACACACATACACAGATGCATGTCTTCATGCACACACACACACACACACACATATTTATATATACACTCAAGTAGTTTGTTAAAAATATACAAATATCTAAAAAATAAATGATAATTAATGAACTTATTACAACTTGTTTTTTGTTTACAATATCTTTTATACCATACATATACAAAGTAACTAATAAACATTTACACAATTATTATGTATCCATATGAAGAACTAAATTTTTTTCTAATATTTTTGATGTATATATATATATATATATATATATATATATATATATATATATATATATATATATATGTATATATATATATATAAGTTCTGAATTTAAGAAAATACACCATAACAGAAACGTTTATTTAAAAAATTAAGTGGTATGTATTTATTAGGAAATATATTGATGTCAATATATTTATAATTTGATAATTAATAGTTTAAAAATTTAATGATACTCCTCATTTAATTTTTTCACTTTTTATGTTTATATATAAAGTAATAGTATGTATTAAATTTATTTTGCAGTGTTTATGATATAATTTTTGTAAATGTTCATTATAATCAGATTATATTTTTAAAATTTAAATATAAATACAATTTAGCAGAAAAATTACAATACTGTAATTGTGCTATTTATATATATATATATATATATTTTAATATAATGTACATTTTTACATATATGTGCCTTGTGTGATCACATAAATAAATATATATATATATATGCATATGTGTGTGTGGATGTGTATATATATATATATATATATATATATATATATATATATATATATATATATATATATATATATATATATATATATATATATATATTCATACATACATATATATGATTAATACTTAAATGAAATTTACAAATTTTACTTCTTTAATCACCCTATAAAATATCTTTGCCTGAAATTAGCACTATAATGATGTTTGTTAAATTTATTATTTGAAAAAGAAACAAGTAATAAATGATTTTTTAAATTTTTATAAGTAATTTAAAATTAAAGCCAATACAAAGCATATCTTGGTGAGTATGAATGAAATATTAAAAAAAGAAAAATGTGGCATAACTTCAAATGAACTTTTAAACAATCTACTCAGTCTAATGAACAACAGCTTATAGTTGTATTCGTCTAAACTTAAGCCGTAAAATATGCATAATTTGCTAAACGATAAAATGTCAATCACCTTGTTAATATAACAAGATGCAATGTAGAAACTTCACCGCTAGTCCACACGTGTATATCTAAAGGCAGTTTTGTTACAGTTAAGAGAGACAAAGAAAAACGCACGAATGTTACAATATTTCAAGCTGCGCTTTGATCACGGGCTATTTGTTTGGATCAGCTGCATTTGAACGTCTACGATATTTTGTTGCAACTGCTGCAGGTGTTACATTTCCTTTCTGTTGTTGTTGTTGTGCAATACATTGTTGTAATTGCTGTTGTGTTATACACTGTTGTAATTGTTGTAACTGTGCTTGTTTTTGAAATGTTAATTGTAGTTGCTGTGGTTGACCCGATAATGTTACTACTGAATTGCCTGCTACATTTACATTTCCACCTGACAATGCTTTTGTGGAAACTTGACCAGTTATAGCTGTAAAAATTAAATACTTAAAAACATTCAGAAAAAAGATCTAAATTTGCATTATGTTTATTAATTTTTTAAAAAATAAATATTTAACTATAATATCCATTTTAAAATAGCAATTTTTGCATTAATTTACCTGTGGTTGGCACAGCCATGCGTATAGGTGCTGTTGTTGAACGTTGAGCAGTTACAACTCCACGAGGTGTTAATGTTTGTCTAGTAGTACTTGAAAATTGTGTAGAACCAGCACGTGGGCGTTGAAGCGTACCAACTACTTGCAATTGTTGACCACTTGCATTTCGTACATTTCCTTTAACACCAGATGCTAATAAAGCACCTAAATCACAATAAAAAAAAATGAAGCAATATATTATTCTTTAAGTATTGCCATAAAAATGTTTATATATATATAGCACATATACATATAGAAGTCTATGTATGAATATATGTATATAATAACTTACTTAATTGTACCATTGGTGTTGTATTAGAACTTAAATTACTGGTTCCAGTTACGGTAACACCTGTTGTCATATTTGCATTTGAACTACCAGCAATAGTGGTTACTGGAACTGTTACTAAAACACTTGTTGGCTGTCCTGTAATTGCACCAGCTGTAGAAACATTGAATGGTAATGAAATTGGTGTAGAAAATCCCTGTATTTGCACTTGTACGTATTCATTTTGAAGTCCAGTTAAATTGGCTAATTGAGTAAGATTGAGACTATGAAGTGTACCAGTTGCAGCTGGTTGAGCCACTTGTGGTGGAGGACTAGACATTGGTGAAACAACTGTATTATTTTTCGGTGATTGTGCAGCAAATTGTGTTGTATTTTTCCCAAACTGTGTAGGACTTGCTGAAGGGACTGGACTAGTACCTATTAATATATTAATATTTTACTAAAAATAATTACTTTAATTTCATTACTTTAAAATAAATATTATAAAAAAGAAATGTATAAATTTATACAATTAAAAAATTTAATTACAATACAAATAATTTCCAACCTGATGAAGCTCTTATGCGTTCAAGAAGCACTGATTCAGAATTGGCCCCTGGTATAGGATGATCAGCAGCAGCTGTTCCTTTTAGTAGAGCTTGTAACCCTGGCATACTATTACTTAAACTAGAAGTTGAAACACTTTCACTATTTGTTGAATTTGGTGACAGTGTTGTTGACATTCTTTTTGCAGCTGGTGAAGCACAACTTGGTGCTATTAATCTTGCTGAATGATTATTAATAGGTTTAGTGGCCGTAGCACTGTTTATAGGCAATGTAGCATAAGTTACATTACTGCCACTTAGTGATGTAAGAGTAAAAGCTTGTGGTTGTTGACCTTGGTTTATTGAAGATACACTAACAATGGGAGATGTTAACTGCGAAGCTAATAAATTCATCTGGACTTGTGACGCAAAATTATTAGCGGCGCCTGCGCCGTTATTATTGCTGACTGTCACTTGATTACTAGCACGACTTAATAATCGAGAATTTGGAATATTAGTAAGTGCCATTTTACGTGATACTAATTTATGATTAAGTGCCTGTGACTGTTGGGGTGCTAGGCCAACTATTGTTATTGCATTTGTATTATTTGTAATAGCATTTGCAACAGCAGCATTTGCAGCATTATTTAAATGATTTGATGGAGAATTTAATAAACTAAGGATTGCTGCATTATTACTGCTACTGCTTGCTGATTTGTTAGCTGCATTAGCTGCTGTAAATTAAATAAAATACTTTAATTTATTTCAAAATAAAAACATAAAATAATTTAATTGTATTTACCAGCTTGCTGTTGAAATTCTTGTGCAGAATTCATTATATTATTAGCTATTGCATTGATTTCTGGATTTGAATGCCGTACAAGTGGTTTATGTTGACTACTAGACTGTAACTGCGATTGCTGAAAATAAAATTTTATTTGTAATTATATAATAAAAATAATTCATATACATACAAATACAAAAAAAATTACCAGTATAGGTACTGCACTGACGGTATTTTGCGTTGAAACAGCAATTGGTACATGCGTTTGAGTTCCTTGTAATAATACAACTCCTGTTGTAGGAACAGAACCATTTGAAAGATGCCCCGGTACAATTTGTGCAACAGAAGTACTTGTTGAACTTTGTTGTGTGATTTGCTGAGCTAAATATGCAGCTTGCTGTGCAAAAGCAGCACCTGGTGTTCTTCGCTTAATTTCAATTGGTTTTCGACCACGATCAGTAAATATTTTTTTGAGTTGCTTCCTATAACTGGCAGTATGACTATAAGATGTTCCAAATGAAAATCTACAAGCTGATCCACTATTTTCACCTTTACGATGATCTCGGTCAAGATACATTTCACCTATATATTCTAAATTTGATGGTCGTTGTAATATTGATAATTTAATTTTATTAACAGGGCCCTGATTTGTTTCAAAAATATATTCTTCCACTACATGTGGCTGTGAATCTGCGACTAATTTAGTCCATGGGAATGAACGTGCTTGTTGAGCTACTGTGATAGGTGATTGAGGAAGATCTAATGGTGGTAATTCTAATATAGGGACAGGTATTGGTGTGGTTATGTTTGTTGGTTTTCTTGGTAATGGAGACATTCCAGTTAATACAGATTGTGGTTCATTTTGTGTTCTTGCCCTATAACGGCTTATATGTTCATATAATTCAAGACCTCTGTGGTAAGTATGTGCAAATAATTTTCTTTTTCGATTTGCAGTTACTTGAGAAAATTTACGAGCAGCTCGCCGTAACGGTCGTGTATTTAATAATTGTCGTTCATGTTGAACTCTATTTGCCATTACACCAACAGAAGGGGACGGGTCGAGGCATAATGGACCTTGAGTGGCTATTAAAAGTTGACTTTCAAGTGCTAACCTTTCTTCAATATTGAGATCATTCTCATTGACTATACGACTTATATCATGATATAAAGTCTGTAAATTAAAAAAATGTTTAATTAATTGAAATTGTTTTTCTTCAATATCATTTTCATTACAAGTATTTTTTTTTTAAAAAAAATTACAATTAAGAATAACTAAACTAAATCAAATAGCTTGAAAATTCTACTGAAATATATTACCCGTTGTGAAGGTTTAAGGAGTACATAGTAAGTATCACCCCTTTTAAAATGTGGAAATGATTGCCTGTAGTCACGAACTTCAGCTATGACACAGCCATTATAAAACAATCCCATATTATCTTGTTCAAGAAAATCCGAAATTAATGGGTGTAATTCCTCATTATCAATACACCGAAGTAAGTCTGCTTCTTCATAAGGTATTTGCATTGTTGTTTCTAATAAAGGAGTTATATCTTCTGTTGACTATTAACATTAAAATAAAATTAGTTACATTAAGATAAATTCCTATTGATATATTTGTAATTATACTTAGGAAAGAAAATAAATGTATATAAAAATAATCTATAATAATCAAAATTTCTATATTTAATAATTTGTTATTTAGAAATTTCTTGGTTAATTTTTTTATATGGACTTTATTAGATACTTATTTATAATAATAAATTAAAGCATATCTTCATAAATATGCATGACAAATGGCAATTTTTAGTAGTTTAGTTTTAATATACTATAATATGCCTCATATTTAAATTTTGGATCAAGTAAAGTTTGTTTGTTATCAATGAATAATTTGACTGTTTCTCACTTAATGCGATTCTAAAATAATGCTAGTTTGCCAATTAACAAAAATCTAAGTTTTTGTAGGTATCTGCGTGAACTTTTACTACTCAATTAGTATCATATATATATATATACACATATATATAGCAGTATTCCACAAACAACTTAAAAACTAAGTTGAATGCATAATCAATTTTTATATAAGTATATAAAATAATTTTAAAAAAAATATTTTTTAAAAAACAAAATAAAACTAAATATTATCAACAATTTTTCATTCTTCCTTTTTTAAAAAAATCTATTTCTTTCACTTATTATTGATTTAAAAGTATCATTTATCAAAATTATGATTGTACTAAAAAATGTTAATACTTCTACCACTCAAGTGGTTTTCATATACAATGAATGCATATGTGAAAAATTTAAATAAAAACTTACATTTGAATAATTTGAACCAATAATATCTTGACAATCTTCTTTCTTAATTCTCCTAGCAAATGAATATCCTTTATTCCCAGGATATAAATTAACTATTAATGTATTTAACTTTTCTTTTGAGATAAGTTTTTCTAAAAGTAAGGAACTGGACCTTAAATTCTGAAAATAAAATTTTTAAAAATTAATATGTATATATATATATATACACACACACACACACACACACATATATATATATATATATATATATATATATATATATATATATATAACTAAATTTTTACTATACACTATTACTGAAGTATTGCCATTTTAAATAAAGACTAAATCATTAAATATATTTGTATATATATAAACACAAATATCTATGTTTTCATGTGTGTGTCAACATGTTTGTTGTAATGTAAATATGTTCTATGTGTATGACTAAATGTGAGTATATGATTTACACAAGTATGTATTAATTTTTATAGCTTTCCTACCTTGAAAAATGAAGACAATTCAATCGATGAAATTATATTTCTTATTTCAGTTAAAATCTTGCTGATTAAAAACTCAATTTTTATAAATGACTTCAATACATAGTAAAAAGATATTTAAAAATATTTTTTAATGATTCGTGCAAAATTCATAATAATAAATTTTAAAAATATATATATATTTAAAAAAATCTCATCAGTTAAATAGTAAGTTAGGCAAACTTCAATAATACAGTGAATAGTATTATTATAATAATGTAAAAAAATACATATATATTAAAATAAAAGACTAATTACAGTTTGCCCTTTTTCTTGATCTTTGGCACACTCTTCAACATAGAGCTCTCTTAATTTCGAATGAATGCAAAATGATGTATTGCTGTTTCGTTGTTCTGAGCCTCCTTTTTGGTGTTCCTGGTGGCGTAATGCAGGCACGGAGGAGGGATGATACTTGGCTTTCTTGATAATACGCTGTTAAAAAAAGAAAAATAGAAATGATTATATAAAACTCAAATTGCAAATATATTTACTAGTTATATTGTTTAATTTAAATATTCTTTTATTAAATTGATAAATATGCATGTGTGTGTGTGTGTGTATATGCACACACACACACACACACACAAACACACACACACAAACACATTCATCACTACCTATATATCAAATGAATATCAGGTGCAAAGTAAATATACTGTATGATAATAATAATTCGATTTTTACATTAATAATCAATTAATAAATAAATTTTATTAAGTTAAAAATTATTGTTTTATCTACAAACCTCTATCTCTCTTTTCATATATATATATATATATATATATATATATATATATATATATATATATATATATATATATATATATATATATATATATACGAGGTCGTTTGATAAGTATGGTAAATTTATTTATTGTTTAATTTAATTAATTAATTTAATTAAATTTTTCATTTTAATTTTTCTTACTTTTTTACCATACTTATAACGACCCTCGTATTATACACATACACACACACACACACACACACACACACACACATATATATATATATATATATATATATATATATATACATATACACTAGTAGGTAGTAAATTTTAACTATACTTATGTTATTTTTAATAAAATCATAAAATATAAGTATTCTGACTTCAAATAATAATTTTTTGTTTTACTATCTACATATACTATGACATATATTTGATAGCATTTAAAATTATTATAGTTATTATTCATATCAGATATATAAAATAGAATTACAAAATAAAAATAAATTCTAAGAAAAAAACTTAATTTCCTTACAAAACAATAAAATTCTTTGTATTTACTACCATTGCCTAGTGTCTGTAGTAACAATTAATAATAAAAGAAGAATGAAATTAATGCAACTAAAAATTAGTAATTTATTAATCTCTACAATGCTTATAAAAATAACTACTAACAAATATTCAATATTTCAGTTTATGTAGTTTAAAATAATTTATAATTTTTCTTAATACACTTTAAATATTCTTTGAGATAATAGATAATTCTATATAATTTTAATCAATGAAAATAGTGAATTTTTTATCATACTTATAAATCTTTATTATTAATTTAAAAATTATTACTTTAGAAAGTTTAATTTATTAAATATAAAAAAAGGAAACTAAACTTTAATTTCTCTCTAAGATAACTATTCTAACATTATGTGCTTTTTCTTAAGGATGTATTTTTATAAAAATTTCTTTATTAAATCAAATAGTTAATTATAGTTACAAATAAAACAACTGTCTTTAGAAATATATTTAGATTAAATATATAACATAATTTATTTTTTATAACATAATTTTACTTTTGTATTCTATAGTTCAATGTAAAAAATTATTATTTTTTGTGAAGACATCAACCATCTATATACATTACAATTTTTTTTTTCATATTTAAAAATATTATTTATGTTGAAATTTTCATTGGAATGAAAACAATGGACCAAAGTTATAATTGAACTTTATAACATATTACAGAAATTCAAGTACAATGACAATTATTCTTCTAAAATTGATATATTTATTATAATTTTAAGGTTATATGATAAAATATTTTTAAATATCATAAATACAAATAAATTATGAACATTAATAAAATTTAATCAATAATTAAAAATAAAGATCATTCTGAATATTTTAATTAAATTATACTTTGAAATAAACTATTAATTTTAGTTAATTTTTTGAACACAGCTTAAACTAAATAATACATATTGAAGTTTAGTTAAGATATATAAAAACACTTTTAAAGTAAAAATATATAAGAACACTGTTCAAGGAAACTAACACTAAGAACAATTTAAAATTTTTAAAATACAAAAACTATTACTATTAGTTTTTTCATGCATGTTATAAATGATCTACTTATATAATATTTATACATATTTATTAAAATAATAAATATATAAAAAAAATACATTAAAAAGACAAACATACTTCAGCCTCCTCACATGCCGCCTCCAGGCTTTGCATCATTGACAGCACTGTATATCCACATTCAGCTAAGTATAGAATAACAAACTAAACTACGGTGACACTGGACCGACATCGAAGTGATTAAATTCACAACGAATATCTGAGAACAAAAAATATTCCGTTAACATTATAAATACACTTTTCATGTACTAATTTATATAATCTAAAAATGAATAAAAAAAGTGTTTCATAACAATTTCAGTAAAAATACAACATTCATATATTATTTTTTTTAAAAAAATAAGATTAAATCATTAGCCATAAAAAATACTTTTAATATATTTGTTAATATTCATAATTTTACAAAATAATTAAGAACTTAAAATGTGTAACACATTCTGACAAGTGGGTGGCTTAATAAATGACAGTTCAATTATCTTGTTTGATTTATGAATTTTTATAAAATACACATTCATTAATTGTATATTTCAATACCTTTAATACCTAAACACTACATCCATTTTGATTAAATTTCAAATATATAATTTAATGTTTTTCACACCTTACTGCTGTCTACATTTGAAGGTATACAGACGGCCATCAGGCCGCGAATAAGGTATGATTCTAACCCCTGTTGTCGGTCAATTTTGATTTATCATTTACAGCGTACGTTTTTAATACATACAAATAATGCAGTTCTTTTTGTCTTCCATTTGTAATTAATATACACAACAGTTATGTTTTCACGTGATTAATTTTAATAATATTTAGAAATATTCAGTTTACAAACATACTGGATTTAAAACTACTGCTATCTTTCGGTAAAATTATACTATTAGTTCGTGGCACGTGTTAAATGCGCTTTTTTTAAAACTAATTAGTATTTTATTTTTGTTTCAATTCATAAAATAAAATTGAAGACTATTAATAAAATATAATTTATAAGGAATAAAAGCACAAATTTCATAAAAATTATATTTTTCAAAAAAAATTCTTAATAATGAGTTTTAATGATAATATAGAAAACATATTTACCGTTATAACGGTTAATTATTATATTATGTAGATAATATTATTTATATTACTATATATTAATAAAATTCAAATACGAATTTATTCATTTTTTGCAATTTAATATGATTTTCTGAAAATCAAAAGATGATAAAAAATTACTGTAAATAAATACCTAGCTATACTTTAGCTAACGATTTATAGATGCCGTTAAGTTTCTAGTACTTGTATACATATCTTAAATTATTGGATTTATATATGTATACATATGCACATTATATATATCTATATATCTATATATATATATATATATATATATATATATATATATATATATATATATATATATATATATATATATATATCTATATATATATTTCAAATAAAAACAATTTAAAAACACAATTTATTCAACAATTTACCTAATTTTCATTTAATTTTAGTAATGAAAAATAGAAACATAATTATGAATATTTTTTTAACATAAAATGTGAGAAATGGCGCAAATTTGATTTTTAATTTCATGTCACAATTTTTTTAACGTAAATATGAGAAATAATAATTTAAAGTTCATATTTGACTTACAGTCTATTTCTATTATAATATTATGTAAAAATCTAATATATTTTAATATCGATTTTGCTCATTTTTTTTTTGTAAAAGAATAATGAATTTTTCTACATTTTTCTTTCAGTTTGGCAGTAAATTCTATTTTTTTAATAATTGAATGTTTCTTGATCTTTATTTTTAGTTCATTCCGTACATGCTAAGTCATATTAATATACAGAGACTATGGAAGTCTATCTAAAACTTTTATATAATTGTTAAGTAACTATTGCCTCATAACAAAATCTTTTTGTTTTGGGCCGTTGTCTAAAAAAAAATATATTTATACTCGATTCCCATTTTGATCGCGTTTATCTTCAAATAGTTCGTTAAAATATCTAAATAAGAATTCTTGTCGACACGTTTATTTATAAAAATTAAATTTTCATTCAACCCTAGATTATAACATTTCTATCATCCTACTTTATTGTCGAGATTGAATGCTTTGGATCTATTTCTTTATTCTCTTGCCTTCATATTTTACTCTTTCTATCATAACCCCAAATACCATTCTTGCTTTCATCTGTAAAAATAACGTTTCTCAAGAATTCAACAGATTTATTTCTATATTTCTTCAAGAACTCGAAACTTTTTTCCTATTTGTTACATTAACATTCCACATAACATACAGTTTCTTCGCATAAACATTTTTTACTGCATAAACATTGTATCCTTTGTTTCTTAATATTTTTCTACTGTTGTCGAACTAAAAAAAATCCTTATTTAAATAATATTTTAACATTGTTCTTAATTTTGGTGCAGTAATTTTGGGTTATATATATATATATATATATATATATATATATATATATATATATATATATATATATATATATATAGTATGAATCATTCATTACTATTTTTAACTTCTTTTTTATACCATGTCTTAATTTACTTTCGATTATTTTTTTGTTTTGGTAACAATTTATAACATTTCTAATATTATTAAAACTTATATTCAACATATTTCTAATTTTCTAATATATTTTCTCACATTTCCGATGAATTATTGCAAATCGTCAAATACTTAGAGTTATTTCTTTCTCCTTATCATTTTAATGGTGTCACTGAATTTTGAATCAATAAATATTTTTCAAAATGTAATACTTACTTGAATGTTTTGAATTATAAAAATGTTAAACTTTTATGTTCACAACGAAAACAAATAATGAAAACGAGCGATCACTAAATTTCATAAAAATACATCATTTGTATCAATAACTGATGACGCGAAATACGGAGTTAAGTTTGTGCTGTAAAAATTTTATATTTTAAAAAATTGAAGTGTTTTATTTCTATTTTTTAACAGATTCATTGTAATTTTCTATATGTGTATGAAAAGAAAAGTTTAAGATATCTTTGGATAAGTAGCGTTTTTAAATTACTTTCTTGTTTCAAATATTTTAAATCAATAATTATTTAAATAATTTTATATACAGGACATTTTGAACTGAAAAAATGTAAAAACATCATTTTGATATATTTTTTAATTACAAAATACTAAAAATGAAAATTAAATACATTAATTAAAAATAAATTAATATGTAGTAATAAATAGTCATTATATATATACATATATATATATATATATATATATATATATATATATATATATATATATATATGAATTGGAAAAACAAAGTAAAAAAATGATCTTATAATAAACCTCAATATAATACAAAAATAATATTCAATAAAATTTTAAAGAAAAATCTAACTAAAAAAAAGAGAAATATATGTTGAAAATTAAGTATATCTGAGACAATCCATTAACACAAAGGAATGTTTATAGATGAAGTGAATAAATAAAAATTGAATGGTGTTAATTTGGAAAAAACGCATGATATGAAATTGGATATTCATCTATGTTAAAAAAGATGTGTTTTTGATCAATGCATCCTATCTGTTTTCACTTATGGGAATAAAACATGGATTTTGAATGACAAAATAATTCAGCAGCTCAAGACAACACAAAGAAACGTAGAAAAATGGATATTAGGAATAACATAAAAAATAGAATCGAATGGATTACAGAGGAAATAAGAGTTACATATGTTATCACAAAACTGAGAAGGAATCCAGATAATAAAAAAAGCTCAGAAAGAGGCTCATGAATAAATGGGGCAGAGATATGTGAAAATTCATCGGAATGCACTAAAAGAGAAAATTATTAGATTGGTCGAAGTGCAAAATTTTGTGAGAAATTTTTATCTAGTAGTGGATATAAAAAGGCTAATGATATATATATATATATATATATATATATATATATATATATATATATATATATATATATATATATATATATATATATATATATATATATATATATATATATATATATATATATATATATATATATATATATTATATAAATGTATAAATAAAATTCATATTCATTGTTTGAATATTGTTACAGTAACCAAGTTTCATATATTTTTATGAAGCTAACATTCAGTTAGAAAAAGAAACAATTTTCGTATATATGTATGTATTTAAATAAAATTACTGAATATAGTTTAATGTAAAGTATAGAAATATCTCAACTGAATGTAATTTAATAATTTGTATATGATAATATATTTTAGCTTTAAACGTTTTTTTAATAAAAAACATTAGTTACCCAACTATATATTTTTTAAACAGCGTTAAAAAATAAAATTTGGAAACAATTTTTTTTAAATTCTTTAAAATAGTACGAAGAGTGGTGATCATAAATTAATAGCAAATAGATAAGATTCATTTACACATAATAAAGGAAACAATATATACATATATATATATATATATATATATATATGTATGTAAATATATATATATATATATATATTCACTTATAATTTGTTGATAGTATTATTATTTTCTCGACAAACCCAGATGAACTCGAAAAAAAAATAGAAGAATTAGATAAAGAAAGTCAAAAGAAAAGTTTTATGACAAACCTCCACAAAAAAAATATAATGTTCAATAAATTTTGAGATTAAAAAAGAATTGAACTAAAAAGAAGACAAATAGAGGAATTTCAAAACTATGTATATCTGAGATAACTCATAAACACTAAAAGAACATTTATAGATGAAGTGAACAGAAGAGTAAAAATGGGATGATATTTCTCTATATTTAAAAAAAAGATTTTGATCAATGTATCTTATGTTTTCAACTATAGTAGTGAAATATGAGTTTCGAATACCAGAATAATTTAACGGCAGCAGATAACATAAAAAATATGAAAAAATATATGTTGGGAACAACACAAAGAGATAAGAAGAAAAATGAATGAATCAGAGAGAAAATAAAAGTTTTGGTATTATGGCAAAAGTGGAAAATTTAAAATGAAAATGGACCATTCATATAGCAAGAAGATGGGACCACCAATGAGGGAACTTATTGATTGGAAACCTAGAGATATAAGAAAATTCAGGAAAAGATCGATAGTTAGATGGGATAGAGAGATAAGAAAATTCATTGGAATAGACTAGAAGAGGAAGGTATTTCATTGGTTGAAGTGGAAAATTTTGGGAGAGTCCTTCATCCAGCAACGGATTGAGAAAGATTGCTACCGATATATATATATATATATATATATATATATATATATATATATATAAACATACTATTCTTTATAAAGTATACTTAAATACAGAATACACTATTACTATTATGTAGTAATGTAATTAAAGTTTACTTATTAACTTATAATTCTTAAAAGTAATGTATGAAATCTTGTAATTATTTTTTTAATATTTCTGTGTATATATTTATATTATAAGTTAATGTTACGTAAGAAAAATATATTAATAATTGATATCGTTGAGATTTTATAGTTATATGAAGAAATTACAACCAGTATAATTTTTCAAATTTTGTAATACATATATAAAAAATGACTATTCCGGTCAAAAATAAAATGTATGATTAAATATTCTGAAAATAAATTGTTAATAAATATTTAGGAAAATATTTAATGATTATTTCCAAGATTATAATATATATATATATATATATATATATATATATATATATATATATATATATATATATATATATATAAAGTAATCTGTTCGTCCTATTATATCTATGACGTGTATTAGGAAACTGCTCAATTTCACGCTCACAATTTAATAATGACGGCAACTGGAGGCAAATTAGATGCTTAATGCGCCTACTCTCTGTGATAATCTGATAAGAAACAATTTGAAACAAGATAATAGCGTTAATATCCCAAAGATCATTTCATAAACATCGATTAAAGGCGCTACGGAGAGAAATTTCATTACGAGATGCTGTTATACACTTATGAAAATATCTCTTGTACACTTTGACATTGTGTATTCCACGCATCTGTGTTCAATAATAGAAATGGATATGAAAAAAAAACAAATTTGTGTACCAGTAATCATTAGGATTGGTGAATATATATATATATATATATATATATATATATATATATATATATGTGTGTGTGTGTGTGTGTGTGTGTGTTTTCTATAAAATTATTTAAACGTGAATATTAGTTTCAAAAAATCACAATTTTTTAAGAATATGTGTACAATTATACAATAAAATTTTAAATTGTATGTAACATTAATATCATTTGTTTAAATTTCTGAGAAATTTCTATAAAATAGAAATACAATTTATTATACAATTATAAATTTGTTTAATTTGATGGATATCTTCAAAATTTTCTATATTCTTTCTAAAAATATATTATTAAAATTAAAATAATGTGTAAATCATTTACAAAATGTTCCATTATCAATATAATTTTAAAAATTTTATACACATACACACACACACACACACACACACACACACACATATATATATATATATATATATATATATATATATATATATATATTATGTATCTTATAAAAATTTTAAATATTTAAGAAAATTAATATTTTTGTGCGAAAAAAGAATTACCTATAATAATGCATTGAAAACCCTATAATGAATTTTAAGAGTTCAGTTGGTCATTTTTTTTTAGGAATATAAAATTTTAATTTAATGTCATGATTTGATGGATGTACATATATACGTGGATAAGTGTTTGAACAGAGTCGGTGATTACATTAGAAAATTGTACCAATGATTTACTTTATGACGTAAAATTTATGTTTTTTAAATATTTTTTTTTATAAAATATGCAAAAGATACATTTTATTTTTTGATTTGTTTTTCATATATGTAAAAGTAAACACACACAGATCACCATCATCATCAGCCTCTTTCTATTCACTGCTGGATGAAGACTTTTACAAAAACTTTCTACCTAGATCAATTCAATACCTTTCTCTTAGAGTCTATTCCTATGATTTTTTTTATGTGTCTCTTCCATCTATCTCTGGTGTTCTTCTGAGATTTTTATGATCTTCTTTTCTTGATATATGACAAGTACATTTCCAATTTACTTCTTACCTTTGCTAATTTCTGTTATAATTTCTGTGTTCTTTCTGATCAACTTGGTTCTATTTCTAAATCTATGTGTTATTTCTAACATATTTTTCATGCTTCTTTATTTTATCTAAGATTATTAAATTATATATTGTATATACATATACATATATATATATATATATATATATATATATATATATATATAAATGTAAACATATATAAATTTTAATCAACTCTTGTTAATTGTATATTAAGTATATATTAAATATTTTACAATATTTCATATAAACAGAAAAAATAGAAAAACTAATTAAGTTACCATAAATTATTATATTAGTAATAACAACAAAAATAATATTTAATGACAAACTTAAATTATGAAATAGAAAAATATTAATAAATAATATAAATTTGAATAAATTAAATAATATTAAGAATTATTATATGTACGTATAAAAAACACGTGCTTTATCAATTCGCATGGGTTCGAATACTGTACCGGGAATTTGGGATGCGATATAGCATTTACTGACGTTCACATAATAAACAAAAGGCGACAGGGGGTTCTCTTGGGACTATGCTAGCAGCAGGTCTGCAAACAACGAAGTGAATCAGCTGGAGGGCACTGACGACACAATTGTTTCGATGACTTATATCACAATATTATATATATATATATATATATATATATATATATATATATATATATATCATATATAAACAAATTTATATTTACTTTTTATTTTTGCTGTATTTATGAAATAAAAATGTAATTTTAAAAATTTACACTTATGTAAGTATAATGAAGTACAAATAATCAATGATTATTTTTAAAAAAAATATTTATAACTTAATCCTCTAACATTGTATAATATTGATAATAAATACAAGACTATTTTTTGACTAATAGTTATTTTTTGAGTGAAAATATAAAGAATAAATTTAAAAATCCACATATCTATTTCTTTTTAAAAATTAATTTTAATTTAAATACATAAAAATATATTTTTTTTTGGCAATTTTAGATAATATTCATATTTTTCTTTATACATTTATACAGACATATATACATACACACAACACACACACACACACATATATATAATTATCATGATCATCATCACATTATTTTATATCAGCTCATTGTTGAATGAAAATCTCATTAAATGTCACCAATTCGCTGATATTTAGTCATACCACGCTGACCAGGTGAGTTAGTGAGGATTTTTTATTTAAGATATACTCTCTCTCTCTCTCTTAATATATATATATATATATATATATATATATATATATATATATATATATATATATATATATATATATATATAATATATATATATATATATATATATATATATATATATATATATATATATATATATATATATATATATATATATATATATATATATAAAATTAAAAAATATTATTTACTACATTTCTTGCAGTATTTGAAAATATGTTTGTTACTTACAGTTTTTAATACGAATCACTTACTTTAAAAAAATAATTTACTTTAATTAAATTTTCATAATTTTTAACTTGTAATTTTTAATTTTTATATAAAAAAATAATCAAGTTTTTTTAAAAAAAATCAATGTACACTATAAAAAAATGAAGCTAATTCTCAATTTTTATTTGTTTGGTTAATATAACTAAATAACAAAGAAATTAAAAAAAATGTGGTGTTTTTTAAAATTTTAAGCAATAAATGGAATTTTCTTCTATTTCGTTAATGAAACGTTCATTTTTTATACTTTATCGAAAAATTAGTCATTTTTTTCAAAAAAGAATCAATTGATTAATTAATTATAAATTATTAAATCTAATGTATTTTTAAAATCATCATTCTGTTTATTGCATAATTGGATGTTTGATAAAAAGTACATTGTATTAAAACGAACAATACTAATATTATAAAAAAAATAATTACTAAAAATAATCTTTTATGTTCATTATTTTGATATATCTATTATATCTCAAAAATTTATGAAAAAAATCTACTCAAAATAAAAAAAGATTATGAATATAACAATCTTTATTATAAGTAATATTTTGTATTATAATGTAGTATAAGTAATTTTGATTTGTAAATTTGAGTTTTTATTAAATAAATAATTGTACTTTAAATAGAGCTAAATGTATTTATACTCAATTTAATTTCAAAAATGCCAAGTTAACATTGAGTATTAAATAAAAAATTCAGAAAAATACAGTAACTATTCGATATCCCTAACTTATTCCATATTCAATATTTCGAATGAAAATATACGCATGGGGCGATATGTGATAAGGGTGTTGTAGATATATACTGTGTATAAGACTCATATAGTCAAGCTTCTATGATTTATATGTGAATGCGACAAGTGAATTTTCGCACTTGTTGTCAGGCTAGGGTGGTATACTTGTGGTGAATGAATGCTGTCATAATTCCATTAGTTTTAGTGTGGGAAAAATGAATGATATAATGTGTTCACTGATTTTCATTCGGCTTTTCTATGACGTGGGAACTCGAAATTAAGAAACATAATCGTGATTGATAGTTTTAGGTTTATTAATTTTTATTTATCTTCGCATTGAATTTAGTTCTCATTTTTTAACTGCTGATGACTTAAAACTTTTATATAAATGTATACAGTTATACAAAAGTAATGAAAAATTATAATGAGGTTTATAAAAAATAATCAGTAGAAATAATGTTATATATATATATATATATATATATACATAAGGTGGCACAAATAAGAGTGAAGGCTTTAAACATATTTTACTTACTTATTATCATTTACTATTTTTCAGTCTTATCTGAGCCATTTTATACATCATCAGCAGCAGCTTTTTTTTGTCCGGTATTAGATGAAAGATTTTTCTAAAATTTTATATTTATAGTAATTAAATGCTTATAGACATTTTCTAAATCTCTTCTATGTGGCTATTTTTTTATCCACCAGTATGTGTAAATATGAATATATATATATATATATATATATATATATATATATATATATATATATATATATATATATATATATATATAGACGTGCAAAACTATTCGCCACATGGATAACATAAGTAATTTATTGATATAATATCATATAATAAAGTTGTGAAATTAAAAGAAAAATTATTTAATTGATATTAAATATAATATTCATTAGCAAAAATACAAAAAACAATAATTAATTCTATTATATAGTAAAAATTGCTAAAATAAAAACAGATTACATTTTTGCATATGGTGAATACTTTTACACATCAATATGTGTATATATATATATATATATATATATATATATATATATATATATATATATATATATATCAATAGTTACACAGAAAAAACAATTTTTCGGTTGACATTCATGTAGGATATGATATTCTTTTTTCTTGATAAAATGTCAAATTGCGAATATAATATTTCAGTCGAATAAAATCTTTTTTCAAGTTTTTTCTTCTTTTATGAAAACATTAAAATTAACTATCTATATCTATCCAGTATGGTTTATACCATCATTGCTGTAATTGCCACATTCATCACAGAAGCTTTAATCGATTTTACCACATCAACTCAGGTACTTGAAATGTTTTTATTATTTCAAATTCGTTTTCATTTTATGCAGTCAATAATTAGTTACATTATATTAGATTTATATTATTTTTAAACAGATTTATTACATAAGAAATATGATGATATTTTTGTATATTTGCACACGTGTACACATTATATAAGGTCATCCAAATGTGACGCCTATATTTGTGTTTTATTAAAAAGAAGCAAAAGAACCCATATACATGATTCCCTATACACCACCCTATATATATGTTTCTTTTCAATAAAACACAAATCTATATGTCATTTTTGGATGACAATATATATATATATATATATATATATATATATATATATATATATATATATGTTGATTCATTTAAATGTTGCATTTTTGAGATGAAAATAAAAATCTCTTTTCATTTGCAATTGTTAGATATTATTTAGAAAATTTTCCTGCTCGCGTTAAAAAAGCTTTTTTATAGTTCATTTTTATCACTTTTCATCTTTATAAATACTATCCTAATTTTATTATTGAAGAACTATGGAATATTCTTCGGCATTTCTTTGTTTCTTGTATATTTTTATACTACAAATATTTATTCAGATTCATAAATAAATGAAAATCTCTTGACAAAAAATATAACGAACTTGGAAAATATGAAAGAGTTTCGTATCCTAATTCATTCATTTTAACTAGAGTAATTTTTATTATACCTGGTCCAGCATTATCTTGAAAAAAATGGGCTCTTTTTGTTTAATTAAAGCCAGTTATTGTTTTCCTTGTTTTGATGTATTAGTTATGATGTCTTTTATATATTATAAATGAATAAAATATTGTACGTCTTGTTCCTTCTTCTATTTACTTATCTTCTTTATCAAGTTTATATGTATTGTTTATAAATATTGCTATGAATAGTGTATTCGTAATTTCTTTCCGTTTTCAACTAAAGTTTTGCCATTTTTGATTGAATTAATTGCTTTACATCTTTGTCAACATGTTTTTATTTGCTGCTTTTTCTAGATTTAATTCAAAAATAGAAAAAAATGTGGTAAGGATTTTCTTAAACCATCGTTATGTTAATTTTTTATATTGGTATTATATATTATAATAATTAAATAAACTTTAACAATTTTGAGTAAATTTTAATTTTAAACTACTATAATTTAATTTGTTAAATAACCAAATATTCTTTTATTTTTTTGTCTTAAAAATTTGTTATATTAAGTACAGACATTTGAATAATTGCCAATTTTTAATGAAAATATTATTAGTTGTTAGGTCAACATATATATATATATATAGTTTAAAATAGTGAAGATAATAACAGCCTCATTTTTACGGTCTTTACAATTACTGTAGGTGAATATATTTTTATTTTTTATATAAATCAATATATTGAAAATTCGTTTAGTTGCAGTAAAACAATGTAAAACGAAATTTAAATAATTAAATATACTTTTGTAATAAATATCTTTATTTATACAAAATAATTTTACTTTAGCAAGTAATTAAATAAGTGAAAAAATTAAAGTTTTATTAAATATATATTTTTTTATAAACATATACTGTAACATTTCAAAAGTCTGAATGTTTGCACGGGCTCTATTTTAAATGAAAATAAATTTTATTAAAAGATTTCAATCGCTTTAAGGTCTATGGTGATCTGAAAGCTGCAATCGCTCCTAAAATTCCCCCAAAAGTAATAGTAGTATTACGTCAAACGACGGATCGTTTTGTGGCAAAAAATCCCCAAATTCCGGCTCTACATAGCATGCTGAACGGTGAGAATGAGGCAAGTGCACGTGCTGTAAAGTTCTACACTAATTAATCAGTTATAGATTTATAATTTTTTATTTAAAACATGTTATCAAGTATTAGGTTCTTTGTCGCTTTATTTGCAATATTTTTTATGAAATGAATCAATAAAATGTAAAATAAAGTTGCAATTTGATTTTTTAATCAGTCAGTTAGTAATATTTGTTATTTTTTATTGAGATATTATCTTAAAGATGAAATATTTTTTGAAATAAAATTGAATACAAAATATTTCAAAATATATCTATAAAATTAATGTTTTGTTTTATACATAGGTTACATTAATTGTTTCAACTAAATGTTTTTTTTCTTTTCAGAGAACAGAGCATCCTTCTTTCAGTTTTTTTCATCCTGTGACAATATTTGTTTTTACTCTCATAATTGTTTTGTATTGTTGTATGTTAATAAAGAATCATTTTTTAAAATTCGATTCAGTTGTCGAGAGGGATATTTGCATTACACCGACGCGTATTACTTGTGAAAATATTAACGAATGCTCAAATAATACTGAAGTTATAGAGTAAGATCTTTTTATGTTCATACCTACAATCAATCCACCTATTCATCCATATATATATATATATATATAAATTATAACAAAATGTAATTATAAAAAAATACTAATTTGTATTTTAGTGTATTATAAAACATTCTCATATAGTATAATATTACGAGTTTAAATGAAAAATATTACTATATTCTAAATCATTTTTTGTAAATTACTTATATTAATGCATTCTTAAATAATTAATAATTATTTTAGACTTGACGAATCTTCCGAGGAATCATCTGTTAATTCTCCTAATACATGTGATGAGGAACCAATGACAATCAAAGAGTTAAAAACGATGTTTCTTATTCGACACACAAGAAGTGGAAGAGTATATGGAGTTCATTATAAATAATTCAAATTTACTTTCGAAATGGGTTAAATCAATTTTTATTTTACAATCTTTTCCGGGTTTTTCTTATTATGATTAATTTTAAACTATTTATTATTTGTGCATGCATTATTTATACAAATAAATATAATAATGAATTAATAAATGAAGATTAATATTTTTTACTCGAATTAAAAAGAATCAAACTAACGGAAAGAGATTGAAAAGGTATTAGTTCATGAAAGGAGATTGAAAATCTTATTTCTATTAACTGATAAATAGCGCCAAAATAATTTTTAGTTAATGATTATTTTTTATTTACTAGTGCTTAGTATCTTGTTACAAGAAAATTGCTTTACTTCTGCCAATAAGTAATTGGTAAACTAAAATTACTTATGTATTCTTAGGCTTAACAACAAAGTGAACAACAAATGATTATTAAACATTTCACAACATCATGTGGTCTAGAGGGGGGGGGGGGTGATAATTTATTTGTGTAAAAGTGATTTTTTTACAATTTCAAAATAAATAATGATTTACATGAAATATAAATTAAATCTAAATTTGCCATTGATATAAAATATTAATGAAAATAAATATTCTTATATTTTTTAAAATATAATAATTACAATAGAATTTATATACTATAATTAAAAAAATATTTATTAACATTCTTTGAAAAATAATCAATTTTATATGTTGATTTTACCAAATAAATGTTTTATTTGATAAAATAAAACATTTTGACGAATTGAATTCATTTATACTTTACCTTTGTGTGTGTATGTATATATATATATATATATATATATATATATATATATATATATATATATATATATATATATATATATATATACAGATCCATTTATATTAGAAATACTGTTAGATATATTTAAGTATTTTATATGTCGTAATAAACAAAAAGGTATTTTTATTCTGTCTGTTTGACGATAGTCAAGCAAAGAAGAATTTCATCGATGCCAGTGGCATGTAAACACCGTGATGAATGGTACGTAGGGTACAGCCCCCTGGGATACCCGCAGAATTCTTGCGGGGACGAGATGGGCGACGACGAACCTTGTGTGTGTGTATTCAGTTCGTACGACAAATTGCTAGAAGACGAGAGGTATCTTCACACCGTACGTGCACACGCAGTCAAACTGAACTCAAACTGAAAATATACAATTATATTTTTGTTATTTATTTTATGTTTTAGTTTAAAAACATGAATATATATATATATGTAACCATTAAATGAATCAATTTTTAAAGTAAATAAATGCACATAAAATCTATGTAATATTTCTTTTTTCGAATTGTGGAATTCCTGAATGATTCTAAAAATACTTTCTTTATATTTAATTGTATCTATAAAAAGTGTAATGTAGAATTATTGTATTTTAATTTGACTATTTGTAATACAAAATGGATTGAAAGATCTACTGTTAAAATAGAAACTTAACTTTTTAAAATATAACAAAACTTTTTTTATAATTATATATATATATATATATATATATATATATATATATATATATATATATATATATATATATATATATATATATATATATATATATAATAATCGTACAATAACCTTTATCTTCTAATAATGAAAAATTGTGTGTATTAATTTTTGCATGAGTTGTTCTAAAATCATTTGTTAAAATTAATTTTTTCTTTTAATATTTTGTAGGCATAAGATGTATTTTATATAATAATGAAAATTTTTCTTTTTATTAATCAATCAGTTAATAAAATATTGCGAAATAAGACTTCTTGCAGGAAATTAAAATTATTCCTTCAAAACATATAATATGAATTATTAAATATTTATTTAAAAAATAAATGTAGGTAAATTCAAACAAATATTTTAAAAAAAATTACATATAAAAATTTAATTAAAAATTATTTTATTTTAGAATACAAATTTATAAATCTATTAATAAAAAAATAAATACTCTAAATTATAGCCTAAAAGTTATTCTAATGAAATATTAAATAGCGCTGAATTTAATATCCATTAAAATTCTTTTTAACAGATATATATATATATATATATATATATATATATATATATATAAATCAACAATTTGGTTTTTTTATTAGAACTCTTAAAAAATAAAATATAAAAAATTAATATATTTTCGATAACAGATTTTAAAAAGATCATAATAATAAAACAATAAATTAATACGTACGGTTAAAATTAAAAAATAGGTGTTTCGAATGTGAAAATAGGTGTTTCATTTATTCATTACAAAAAATATATAATATAATATAAAACTTTTATATAAAAAATATATATATATATATATATATATATATATATATATATATATATATATATATATATATATATATATATATATATATATATATATATATATATATATATATATATATATATATATATTTGTATAAAGATTAGCTCAAATAAGATTGAATGATAGTAAGCAAGTTAATGTATGTGTAAACCCTTCAGTCTCATTTGAATCATCTTATATAATATAATTTTAAACAAACGACAATATTATAGATAAATTTAACAAAAATATAAATTGTAAAGACATAGAAATCACAAAAAAGAATTAAATCATACGCAATAAAATAATCATATTTTTATAATACAATTCTTTGACGATAGAACCATTGAAATGCGAATTATAGAATAAAGTGTGATTATTTAAAGTGTTTATAGATTTTATGTTCTGTGGTGTTTAGTTGATTTCTTTATTTATGTTACAACTATAAAATAATAAAATAAAAAAACACGAAAAAAATTATATAAAAAACTATTTTAAGGATATTTGAAAAACTAACAATATTTAAAAATACCATTAATTTAATATTTTAAATTTTGGAAAGATTCATTTTTTGAAAAAGCATATACAGACTACAAGGGTGTAGGGTCATCCAAATGTAACGCCTAGATTTGTGTTTTAGTAAAAAGAAAAATATGTATAGGGAAACATATGTATACAGTTTCTTTTTAATAAAACACAAGTCTAGGTGTCACATTTGGATGACCCTATATTAATATAAAATGTTATGGTGTTGGTGTTGAATGGGTCGTTTGAATTAAATTTAAGTGAAAGTTTTGTTTCAGTTTCCGTTAATTAATTGTATGGGGTTTTGTAAAAATGCTTTTTTTATTTAATATTAAAATATTATTCATTTATATATATATATATATATATATATATATATATAAATGTGTTTTTTTTTAAATAATAATAAAGTAAATATATTATTGTAGAAAAATTAATAATGCAGGTATATATACATGTAAGTTATGTTTATAATAGAGACATTACATTGTAGTGATTGATTGTACAATCGATGAAATATGTTTAAATACAAAATTTCATTTTATAAACTATGGCCTATGAGGACGTTTGAACATAGAGTTCAGTGTTTGACCCCAAAGGCGACTTGATTGGTCGAAAGGCCAGCTTGCAATGTCTCGCGGCAATGACAACAATCAGTCAGGTCGATCTACCCTCACAGACAATATAAAGATATTGCAGAATGAGAAGACACGCTTGTAATATATTACGACGAGATGTTTCATTTCGCTCCAACATTGGAATATGCACGAAATGCACGTTTTCTCAAGTGACCTGGCTCCCTGTTCCTTATTGCCAAGCAGACATTAGTCTCCGCTACTGATGAATCTGCACTATTGTTGTCTTCTTGCGAACTTGCAAGATTGAGTGCGGCACTGTATTTAAAGTGTTGCCATTTTTTTATGTTTCAAGGTATAATATCACTGAATGTCGAGTTTATCAAGTCGCTGTGCAAGTTTTATTGCAGAGTTGTGTCTCCTTTTTTTCTTACATTCATAATTTAATTGTGTAGGTTAGCTTGAAGACGATTTGAAATATTTTTGTTATTGATATTTTTAGATTATATTTCATAAAACATTTTTTTTTGTTGCTAAAATCATTTTATTATCGCTCTGTTCGCTTAAAAATTATTATAATTCAGTTGTTAAAGAAGATTTGTTTTATTTAATAGAATAATTCAATATATTTAAAAATTAGAGTAATTTAGTAAGTAAAAACATTTTAAATTTTCAAAACATACATAATAATTATTTAAGAATTATTGATACATACACATGTCTTTGTATATTCATATTATATATATAAAGAGAGAGAGAGAGAGAGAGAGAGAGAGAGAGAGAAATAGGTAGATAGACAGATAAATAAGTAGAGAAAAATATTGTAGTTATGTAAATTACATATGTTTTGCAAAAAGTTAAATAGTTGTATCTTAAATAACTCATTAAATAAAAAAAATAAATTCTGTTTATTACTTTTTTATATATAATATAAAACTATATATACTCATATATATATATATATATATATAATTTCTTCTTTTATAAGGAAAAATATTTTATACTAAATTTACAGAAAATAAACAATTAAGGTACGTTTTTGAGTTCTCGACGTAGATCATATACAAAATATATTGTTAAGAAAATATGTTTACAATTAAAATGTCAAAAGTTACATAATCCAAAAAAAATAAAACGAATTTTACTGAATATATTATATTTTATTTTGTTAGTAATATGTATATGTTTTAATTGATATTTCAAGAATTAAATGATATATTTTATGTAATACAGTGAAGTATATTACTGTAAATATTTAATTATACGATAATAGAAAGGTATTAAACTTCTTATAGATTAAAATACTAAGGTTAATCTTATGTGTATAATTTATTTTTTTATTGCAGATATTATAGTTACTCTTTAAAGTATAGGGTTATCCAAATATACCGTCTAGATTTATGTTTTCTTAAAAAGAAACAAAAGAAATTATACACATGTTTTCCTATATACCATCATATATACATGTTTCTTTTTAATAAAACACAAATCTAGGCGTGTCATTTGGATGATCCTGTAGTATATTTGTGTTGGAATGTGCTATTAAACTAATTAAATGATGCACAATAAAATAATAATCTACATTTTATGATACAATGCTCTGACGATGGAGCCATTGAAATGCGAATTATTAAATAAAGTGTGATTATAAAAGTTTTTATAGATTTTATGTTCTGTGGTGTTCAGTTGATTTCTTTATTTATGTTACAACTATAAAATAATATGATACTAAAAATATAATATGAAAAAACTATTTTAAAGATATTTGAAAAATTAACAATATTTAAAAATATATTATTGTTCTGTCAAACTATAATAGAGATAAAAATAAAGATAGAAAACTAAAAAAATATTCTATGACAATAAAATATATTAGTATTTTAAATGTGAATTTAAAATATATTTAAAAACATATTTGGCCGTAAAAGTAAAAAAATGCATTATTTATATTTAAAATTTGTAAAGAACTATTGTTTAATTTAAACAAATATTAGAAAATATTCATTTATATAAGTCATATGATAGTGTGTGTATATAATATGTTTATATATCAGACGAAATTAATTATTTTAATCGTATATTTATATTTAAATGTACTACTTAATTGTCAGTGTATTGATAATATCATTTTCTATTTTTCTTTAAAAAATAACAGTGTCATTTCATTCAATGCGTTAACAAGTTATTTACTTCATATTATTCGTTTTGGTTTCGTATTTTTTTGTTTGGAAATAAAAAGAAAAACAAACAATAAAATATATAAACATTCAATGTCGTTTTCAAATTTATCATGAATGAAATGCAAACTTAGCAAATTACATGTTTATCACTGGGTGAATCCCAAGAGATAATCATCGTCTGTGTAAATCTATCTTCGTTTTTTTGTTCTTTGTGCCATTTCCCTGATTGCTTCGCAGACTATTATATAAACAGAGGCATAAATTACCGTGGCTCGATGTCTAGCACGACGGCGCCGATGCCAATACAGAGGGTCGCTGCTTCTTGTTTAACTTAAATTAAGCGCTACTTGTGTGCGTATATGAACAAGGTTAAACGAAATATTATAAAATATTTGCTTAATGGACAATGAATATTCCATTTTTATTATCTAATCCACTGTTATCCTTTTAAAGTATCAATCGTGTTTATTGTCTCACTTGCTTAATTAATTTAATTGATTGCCTTCGTACTGCGTTAATTAATTATTTTATTATACATGTATGTATGTGTTTATATATATATATATATATATATATATATATATATATATACATTTTTGGAATTTTATAAAAAATAAATATTATTATTACTGTTTATATAAATAAATATAAAGTATGGAACAAACTTACCTTAATTTAACTATTAAATTTATTCCTTTTTCAATTAAAATTGATAAGCAATTCACTTAAGTATTTTTTAAACTACGATATTATCCGTTAATAATCTGTATAATACAAATGAAAATTATTCTCTCCAAATACATACATTTACGTTTAAATTTCGACGAAATTCAATAAACACAACAATTAAAACAGTTTAATTTGTCAATCCTCCCCAGTTTATGCAACAATAATAATTTTTCTGAATTTTTACTGAAATACATCGAACATTCTCAACATGAAAACATAAATAGAATTATGACAATACGTCCACCTATTTTATTTACGTTTTTGATAATAATACCGTCTGGTGACACGTATCATTTGTAAATACTTCACATCAATTAATTCGTATGTCATTGCAGGCGCAGATTGTGTTTAATTGTATTAGTACAACAACGTAATTGACGTTAATAGTGGCTCACAATAATCTGCTACATCAGACACACGTATGTTAAATCCATTTTGCAAGTTCCCATAGAGACTATATCAGTAAATTATTGGTGATTTTTTTTTAGGAACAATAAAGGAACGTTAGCGGACATGAACATTGTTTACCATTTTTTTTATTACTTGATTTTAATTACAATGGCAAATATCGTCTTTCAAAATATGTATCAAATGCATTAACGAGCAATTAAACCGTTCAAAATAAACAAAACAAATATATAATTTTCAATAAAATAAAACGCATTTAAAAATTATGTTTAAAATAAATAAATACATCTAAAACTGTTTTAAATTGAATTGCAGTGATTAATATTTTTAATATAGCAACTACATAAATTTATTTAAATATTAAGTGTTTATAAAATAAATGTAAATCTAGGTTAAATATTGTCATATATTTATATTTTTTGAAAATAAATTGTTAATATTAATAATAATTAAACAATATTAAGTTTCAACGATGATACAAGAAAATATGTTAATAATTACAAAAAAATAATATATAATAATTATTTTTATTACATCTCTATAATCTTTTTCAATTTATGTTACCATGTCAATGAAATTTAAGATGAATATATCAACGTATTCGAGACAGGTTGTATATAGACATTATTATTTGTATGCATACATTATTATGTATACATACAATGTTGTATGTATACATTATTATTTTATGTAGAGCTTGTTTTAAAAATAAGTACATAAAATGTATGATATAATTCTAAGTATTAACAATATAATTGTAAATGTTTAACAAATTGCAAAATATATAAACAATTTCTTTTCATACTGATAATTCTATTAAGATATCAAATTATTTGCTTTAAAATGAAATTATAAATATTAATATATAAAAATCCAACATTCTAACAACGTAATTTTTTATGAAAATCTTATTTTTGGTTAAGAACAACGATTCTTTGAAAATAGGTAGTTATCTTCCTAAATATCGACGTAAGGAATAAATATTCTGAAAACATGTCATAAAGAATGTTTTAATGTATTTTTACTATAAATATGAAACTTAAATGTTAATCATATTTGTTTTGTTCCGATTAAAAAATATAAACGATAAAATAATACTTGAAACAATCGAATATACATAAACATATCAATAATACGAAACACAAAGTAAGACATTATATAGAAATCCGTGCAAATCAAAATGCGTATTCGACGTTCACACCACAGGACGGTAATGTGATTTAGAAACGAAGAAGCAGTAGAAGGCTTCAAATCAGATTCTGTAGCAGTGCATATATATATATATATATATATATATATATATATATATATATATATATATATATATATATATATATATATATATATACACATCTGTTGATATACACTGATCCTTTACTTACCTCGAACTGGCGAATTTTCTCAACTGTTGGGAAAACAGATAAACTATTTCGGAAAACAAATTTAATTCTTCAAACATACGTACATATATATGTGAATATTTCTGCCAGTGGCGTTACTGAGATATTTTATGTAATTGAAGAATGCACGAATCTCATTATGTATGCTTTTTAATTGCAGTAATATAATTGTCCTCATTAAATGCATTAAAATAGATATTGATATAGAATTACTTATGTTTGAATAATGCATAAACATATTCTATTTAATAATTATTAGATAATATTTTATTATTTCCAAAATAACATTTTACATTTTTTTTTTTGTTAAGAAAAAATTAAATTTAAAACGTGCATAAACATTATTCGAGCTTTACCATCTATTTCATACAATATTGTAAATAAAAAAAAGATTATTATTTGTATATATTTTTTGGCTCGTAATTTCAAATACATAATTAAATATATTTAGATAGAGTTTTTTTTAATATTTTTATTTAAATCTTAAAATGGTGTGAAGAATATATTAAAAAACTACTTAAAATATATTGTCGTTCACAATACAATAGTTTATTTTTGCATGTATTTTTTAATTTAATCTATTTTATTTTATATTTTTTAATTTGTTGATGAATGATGTACACATATTGTCAACTATATATATATATATATATATATATATATATATATATATATATATATATATATATATATATATATATATATATAGTTAAAATTGATTATATTCATACACCGTTACTTCTATTAATATTTTGTTCACTATTATATAATTTTTTTTTATATTTTAAGAAAAAAATATTATTATAATGTGATTTCTCATAAATCATATTATTTGAAATGACGTCTAACACGACTTTTTATCAATTTCAAACCGTTAAAGTTTTAATTTTTCTTATATATATATATATATATATATATATATATATATATATATATATATATGTGTGTGTGTGTGTGTGTGTGTGTGTGTGAGTGTGATGTATGTATGTATATATATATATATATATATATATATATATATATATATATATACATTATTAAATATGCTTTTCAAGTAATTTTTATTCTTAATAAATGATTGTTACTTTTCTGATTAATACTCTATAATAAAATAATATTTTTTATACATTACGTGAAATGTATGTTCATATTCGAATAAAAAATAAGTAAATAGTAGTAAGAGTGAAATAATACGCATCGTAAGTGTTCAAATTAATAATAATTAATAAAACAACAATTAAAAACTTTCAATTCATTTTGCACGCGTCAAACTTCGACGAGAAACGATTATGTTGCTATTAAAACGATTTTCGCGGAAAAGCCGCCACTGACACACACATACGAACGGTTGTGCTTTTTGTGTTCGTACACACATACATTCGTGCAACTTCATCTGGAGCCACTCGCACACTCACACACACACACATACAAATCTAAATCCGCTCTCTCAGCACACGACTCTCTATACGTTTCGGAGGGCTGTGACTGTATTCCTATCTAGGTGGTATGCACTGTGTTACGTCACATGTTCTGTTGTCCAATGGCAGTGCTCGTACAGGCGCCGCTATTGGCCGCACAGAGGGTGGTTATACACGCCCAATCGCCCCAAAAACGGTACGGTGGTAAAAACCACCCCCCGCGTGCGCGCCGACGACTATGGTTTTTCGACATGCTAGTACCCTCGCGCGTTATTGAATTAAGCTTATCATTTGATTTCGGGGTTGCAAGTTGTACGGAGTGCTTTCGCGTATACTCTCGCCGGTATCTTTCTATATACACACACACTATATACTTACTACTACTCTTTTACTTTTACTCTTTTGGCTGAGTGACCGCCGCCTCACCGAACGACGCCGACTAGTACTAAAAACAGACAGTTCAAAAAAAAACATACATACATAGCGGCAAGACCGACTGACTGCCGATATTATTATATAATCGCCATAATTTGATATCGCGAGCCGTTTGCCTCTCTACAACTTCGGTCTTGATTCAATTACGACGCGAGATTCTGAAGACCGCGGCTTCATATCCGGGGTAGGGTGGTGTTGGTTGCGGGACGTAGTAAATCGTTTTACCACTGCCACCACACTTTGCTGCTACACCACCATTATTGTTACCGTCTCTCTTATTCAGGTGCTTTTCTTCATTCGCGTCTTGTTGTTGTTCTTCGGCGCGTTATTAATTTACGGCAACGACGAATAACCCACCGCACCGGCCTCATATTACATTATCGAGTTAACTTCATTAGCTGCTGGCGTCGCGTCTTTTGCTACTCAGTACGGACCTGGTCACATGTGTCGATAAATTTTGACGTGTATTATTTGCGCGATAATTAGATCTGTAATTGTCAAAGACGTTTCGAGGATCAATGGCGTGTTTAATTAATTGAACACGTTGGATTTATAACCGCCAATTTCCGGTTGAATTGCCTTTAATATTTGAAATTAAATGAAATGAAATCGAAGTATACGAAATTCTGTAAATGCCTACAAATGAAAAAGTAAAAAGGTTAATAAAACAACATTTAAAAGTGGCAGAAACGTTACTAATGAAATTAGAAATAAATATTAAACAAATGTATCTACAATGCTAATAACCAAAAATATAACGAAACTAAACGTATATAAAAAATCAACATTTTATCAAATCGCATAAAGATTAAAAACACCTAATTAATTCAAAATAAAACAGTTATAATTTTTATACTAATATATATTTATATAAGTACGAAATATTTTTTAAACAAGTTATAATTAAATTAACGAACATTGCAAAGAAGAAAATAATTATTGTTATTATATTTTTATTTAATAATATACTTTCAAAAATTTAACAGTTAAAAGACATTTTAACAAGTACATAAACATTAACAGATTTTTAATATAAACATTTTAACGCAAATTTTTTTTAATTAAAAAGTGCATGTATATATATTATTAATATAAATAAACAATTTACAGAAAATACGATTTAATTAATTATTCAATCGAAATAAATTTTGAACATTAATAGGTTTTTAAAAATTCTGCTAAACTATTTATCGAATTTTCTTGTAATCACTTTAATTTTCTATATAAAAAGTGCTGAAAATTAATTTAATTTTTTATTGTACAGTGTTTAAGATTTAAAATATTTTTGACTGTCAAAACAAAGTTAATGTGTATTATAGTTAAATATATACAGTTGTGCTGAATTAAATTAATTATCAAATTAGATATGCAAGAACATAATTACAAACGTAATATATATGTGTGTTAAGTTAAAAAATATTTTTAAAACATAACAAATATAATAATTAATAGATGTTTTAATTAGTGGAATTAAGGTCATTTATTGCAGTTATTAATTGCATTACTCGCATTTAAAAAATATTTAATAAATTATTTGTAAAAATTAACAACATTCTCAACTTAAACACATTCACGATGGATTACTCGTACCTGAATCAAGCCGGGTTCGACTCCAGTTGTTTGCAAGGCGGAATGGATCCGACGGGCTTAAATATGCCTTGTTCGTATGGTGATTTGACATCATGCAGTCAAATGTCACAAGCTGCATACAGATATACAGCTGCAGCGGCATCAATGGCACGATCATATAATCCTACACCAGGTACTCCCGGTGTAGCGGCACATCATCATCCAGCGGCAGCGGCTGCTGCTGCTTCTCAATGTGCTGTTATGAGACCACATCACCAAGATGTCCATCATAGAGCACCAATGTTTCCGACGGCAATGAATCTTCAAGGTAAACGTATATTATTTTTAAATTTATGTTTATTTAGGCGATTATCATTTTGAAATTATACATTTTTAATTTTATATTATATAAGGACATACATTCAATTATATTTGTTATAAGAATATATTGAGATGATAAATTTCATATTTGATATTTTTCTTATATATATATATATAGATATATATATATATATATATATATATATATATATGATTTCACAGAATAAAATACTTATTTTTAAACAATAACAAAATTACTTAATTATTTAAATATATTCTCATATATCTTCCCTATTTGTAATTATACAACTAAACTTTTGAACTTGCATACTCATATAGTCACCCACATATTTACGTATATACACGCACATGTACAACACGTACACATGCATAACGAATTTATTTCGTATTATTAGTTTGAAAGTCATGAAAATAGTGAAAACTATATTTTATACTATTTATAATCCTTATTTGATGTACATTAATAATTTCTAATCATATTAATGTTCTATTTAATTCCTAATCTTCATATAACTTTTTTTTATTAAAAACTATTTATCTAAATATTTAACAAACGTTTATAAAAAATAAATGTGAGAAAATATGTAAAATTTTAAAATGTATTTTTTCTAGTATAAATATGATAGTTTTTTTAAAAAAATCGTTAAGTTCACGAAAATGTTAAAATATACTTTTTTAGTAATAATAATATCATAAAATTACTTTTATTTAAATATTAAAATAAATGAGAATTAAAAAAAATAAAAAGATATAATTTACATTAAAAAATCTCTTTTTAATATCACATTTCAAATGATTTTTATAGGGTGTCATTATAAACTCAAAAAAATTAATTATTACTATTTAAGTTATATTAAAATTATATACACATTTAAGTATATATATATATATATATATATATATATATATATATATATATATATAAAAATGTGTATGTATTATAGTACTGTAATATAATTATTTAAAGGAAATTTTTAAAATCATCAATAGCAATCTTTTGAAAAATTATGAATAAGCTTAAGAAAAAAATTATGAATTTAAATAAATTTAAATCCAAAAAATCTTTAGTATTATAAATTTGAAAATAATTTATATGACGTTTTTTTATATATCTTAGAAAAGAAAAATGGGTTCGATATAATATGATATTATTTTAAAATATACATACATACAAACATATATATATATATATATATATATATATATATATATATATATATATATATATATATATATAAAATATATTGTATTTTATTTTACTGAAATTTGGTTCATATTTACATATTATTTGGGAAAATTTTAATGAATTTTTACAATATATGATTTAAAATAAAATATTAACAGTGAATAGTACATAAAGATAATGACCAGTCTTTATACATGATAATAATTCTTACTGTATATGGATGTTTATTGAATATTTTTTAAATATATGTTCATAATATCTAATGGAATCTTATTTGACCTTCTGGAATAATTTTAAAATATTTAGTTATAAATAATAATTCAGACTTAAGCACACTGGTATTTTTGTAATTATTCATTTAATAATAATAAAAGTTTTTAAATAATTGTATAATAATATGCTTTTTAAACATAGACAAATACACTATATTTTGTAAATTATTAGATAAGTTATGTTACACTTAGTATTTATAAGCAAATTAACTACTCTGTGTTATCCGCTATTTATCACAAGATACCTTGTATGTTATTCACTTTATTGTTTTGTAGAACACTTTTGCGACTGAAATACATTATTCATTCACAAAATTAGTACACAACTTTCTTTTGGATTCATTGAACAATAATAGCATTTCACTGTATTACTTATTCATATGTAAACACAAAGTTTTCCACACGTTGTCGTTTGAAGTGAACTAAAAAGTAAATATTCCTTAAGGATTCGTTTTAAATAAAAAGTGATACATTAATGGAGAAGTTCTTTTATTCATATGTCGATATGTATTTTTAATAATATTTTTTACATATTTGTCTTCATAATACATGTTCAAATTCAAAAATCTGTAGTTACTAATTTCTACGATCACAATATTTCTACCCATATCTACTCGATAAAAGATTACCACTCAGAGTTATATACATGAAAGACACAAAGACTAAAGTGTACAATGTGAGATATTAAACAAAACGAGAAATAAGTAACACAACCGATTATTTAAATTTTTGGACATTTTTACTATAGCAGTAAGATAAAGTTCGATGACCACCCGCTGAAGGAGGTTAGTCACAACAGACTGACAGACTGGTTGCCAGTGTGGTGCCGCAAGCAACCTCCACGGAGGACCTTCTTTTTCTCATTCCCAACATTATAAGTCCATAACTCAGTTGTGCTTGGCGCTAACAAGGTTACACACCTCGACCTTATCCACAATAAACGGAAAATCTCGATCACGTTACAGTATTCGATAAAACGAGACCGTATTATCGTAACATGGTGTTGTTAGATAACAGTATCTCTTTCTCGTGATGTGTTGTATAGTTTCAGTCAGTGTAGAACACTGAAACGAACTGAGGCCCCTCCTTCACAGCCGCTGAATTAAATAATTTAATACCGAGCGAAAGTTTATTGTGAATAATCTAGTTTGCTATGCCGTTGTTCCTTTCTACTCCTTTTCTGTGACAGCTACAGTTTTCTTTGTCTTATCTTAAGATGGCATATGCACTTACAAATATGAATTAAATATATATATATATATATATATATATATATATATATATATATATATATACCACACACATATACAAGTGCATGTGCATATATATATATATATATATATATATATATATATATATAACAGAATGTAAATAAAAAAAAGTTTTTGCGGCTTTGTAATTCATCTTTCCATTACAAATTTAATAATGAATAATGATTTATATATGTTCATAAAAATTTTTCACTAAGGAAATTTAACAAATATATATATATATATATATATATATATATATATATATATATAAACATGTTAGTGCATGTATAGAAAGATAAATTATTATATTACCTAATAGAAAAATAGAATAATAAAACTTTTTTTAAAAATCAATAAATTCAATAGAGAACTTACAATTCATTACAAATATGAATTTTTATTTCAAATTTAATTTCGAATTAGATTATTGGAAGTTTACAATTTCCATTAATTTATATGTTAATTCTTAATTTATTTATGTTTTAGGATTAAATAATACATTTAATAAGTATTCTAAGAAATAATGACTAATAATATAATTACCTACTATGTTTGAAATATTTTATAGTAATACAATAAATAATCTATAAATGGATGGATGAATTAATACCGAAAAAATTGCTTAGAGATAGAGATCATTCATACAATTATTACAATTTTTAATTAAATTCTAAAAAACTTAAACACATATGTTTATTTTCCAAATGACTTTTTTTATTTAATGAATACTGTATAAGTATTATACATATGTATACATTTTATTTTTGTGTAAATATTTAATTTTAATGCTATTTTAAAAATCAATCTATAATGATATGTATTATTTATACTGAAACATAGCCAATTTTTAAAATCTTGCAGATTTCTCAAACAATAATATTAATTTTACACATATGAAAAATCAAACTTAGTTAATTTTGTTATCCGCAAAAAAAAAATTAATAAAAATTAAAGTTATGTATTAAACATGTCATACAAATAAATAAAAAAATTCGCCACCAAATTATTAAT
>CP092088.1:27705006-27785006 GCA_029203775.1 Neoneuromus ignobilis
TTAAATTAATACACTTCTTTTTTTAAAGCGTTTTTTTTTAATATTATACATGTTAAGTGATTAAGCAATGAAAATACAATAGTTTGCTTACTTTAAAATTCAACTTTAATGTATTTTTCACTTTATAATTTACTATAATTACATTATAAAAAGTTAAATACATAAAAATTATTTAAGAAAAATAAAAATTAATTCATTCATTTCATCATTATTATATATATATATATATATATATATATATATATAAATATTCATAACCATTATTAATCAATAGAAATATATAAAAAATCTATTTTCTTATTCATTCATTTCATAATACATTTTAAGTTTTTTTTTTTTTTTGTTTCTTTAGAAGACTAATTGAGTTAGGTTTTTCTATCAAAGTTCACATTGTGTCAATAAAATAAAAATTCAGTTTTGGAATCAAATTGATTAAAAATACGTCCAAAAACGAAAACATCTACATTAGTAACAAAACCAGTAAATGAGGATGAGTAATTGTACGAGGCAACATAATAAAATAGTTATTCATTTTTATCAACATTCTTATTGTAAATAAATGTTATTCCCAAGTGATTAAGGGTACTAATATATCAAAATACAATAATAATTTTATTAGATCTACATTTTTAAATATAATAATAATGTTTTGTTGAAATTACTATCTTTAAAACTTGTTAAAAGATAATTATTTTATATAATTTTTTGTATATATGTGTACAGTTTTATATTAAAAATAACAGATAAAAAAATTGTTGTTACCTTAAATAATTCATTATTCATTTAAATTTAATTAATTAATTATATATATATATATATATATATATATATGTGTGTGTGTGTGTGTGTGTGTTGTATGTGTGTGTTTGTGTGTATGTATGTATGTATGTATGTATGTGTGCGTGTATGTATATATGTGTATACATGCAAGTGTAAAAAATTAAATTTATATTATTAGTCTATAAATTTATTTTATCTTGTTATAATGACTAAATTATAATACTATCATTTATTATTAATTTCTATTAAATTATGGTTTTCTCGAAAATCATTTTTCTTGAAATTAAAATTATATCAAAGATATTATATGATTACATATATTTTTTACATTATTGTTCAAAATGTAATTAGATCCATACACACAAACACACACACACACACACACACACACACATATATATATATATATATATATATATATATATATATATATTCAGAAGGAATAGAATTCATTGTCTCGTCAAGATTAATTTTCTAATATATATTTTTTAACAAATACATATTTAGTTAATTAAAAGTAACAATTTTTCTTGTTAAAATTAAAATTTTGAATTTTATACAAAATATTTTCTTTTATGTATACATATAGCTTTATCGGGTTATATATATATATATATATATATATATATATATATATATATATATATATATATATATATATATATATATATATATATATATATATATATATATATATATATATATATATATATATATATATATATATATATATATATATATAAATTATAGTAAGCAAGTAAATGTACGTCTAAACCCTTTAGTCTCATTTAGGTCAATCTATACTACCTTTTATAATCTCACTAAGAGAATATGGACACCGTTGTAAAACAAGTCTTTGTCCTTCGAGTGAATGAAATCATTGATCCATTTTAGTATTTCCTCAGTGCTATTAAATCATGTATCTAATACCTCATGCTGCATTGAACGAAATAAGTAGAAGTTAATCAAATAATGTCTGGAGACATTGTCAAGACTTACCATTCGACTTTTATTAAAGATTTCCAGGTTAACGATGTAACATACGACTTAGAATTATTATGAAGAAAATTACTTTTTATCATTTTTTGGTGTGGTTATTTTTTATTTAATATTTCGTTTAATCTCCACAATTGTTGACTACAACAGTCTTCTGTGACTATTTAATTCGATTGCAACAACTCATAATAAAATTCCATGTATTTCTCATTAAATAGATAAGAATTGTTGTACTTATAAATATTCTGTTGTGATATTGAAGTAGAAACTGTCTCAATACTTTTTTTTTTTTTGTATTTGGGATTGCCATAATTTTTTATTGCCAATTATTTTTCGATACAAAAAATATTTTCATGTAGAACCAATTTTACTTCCATTCAAGTCTTCCTCAGTATTTATAAATATCACATTACAACGATTTAAATAATATTTAAGTTTCTTTAAACTGTTAACTCGAATTTGTCGTATTTTTCAGTAACAATGTATCCAAATCTTCTATTTCATCTTAAGATCGTATAGATGTTATTTTTTTAGATCGATATGATTGCTTTAAACATTCTAAATCATTTACGGCATGAAATTTCCGCTACAGCAACATCATCAAAAATTTAACAAATAATTTTGATAACTTTTGTAGCTTTTTTAAACTGATGAATGAAAAGTAGCATACAGTAGAAAACAAGCAGAAATAAAAAAATATATCAATAAAACTTTCAGTGCTATGTGAACGATGGAAAATTTTGCATACCAATAATCTACATACGAGTATAATATGTGTATATTTAAGGGAAAGTGAGATTATACTAGTATGTATTTTTATCTTTTTGATATAAAATAACTGGTGAAATTATTAAATATATGTATTAAAAATAATATTATTTACAATAATATTCATAATGCAATACTTCGAACGAATAGAATAATAATAATAAATTTAATAAATAAAATATTGTCAGACATAAAGAATTAAAAAATGTTGTTTACATAAAAAGACAATTTAAAAAATGTATCAAATAACATAAAATAACACATAAGTGTAATATATATATATATATATATATATATATATATATATATATATATATATATATATATATATATATATATATATATATGAGTATAAATCTTATATATTTCTATAAACATACATAAAGTACAGAAATAACGTAGAAAATCATAACGGTCTACATAAGTATATGTTGCGGTTTTCGTTATGTCCATCTTCCATCTTTCGCCAGTATATATTTGCGGATTTATTGCCTGGAACGAGATGGCGTGGGGTGTGTCTGCACGCTCCTCAACTTCAAACATAAATGTGATGTTTGAAACGTTGAAAGATTGCAATATTAAACTGGTGTCGACGCACGTCTTGCCTGCTACTTGTTATGCATTTCGTCTTTCCAGGGTTGGCTTCGTTTATTAAATGTAGTTTATTAGAATATAAAAGTGAAGGTTTTACATTATATATATATATATATATATATATATATATATATATAAATGTTTATTATTTTCATATATTAGTACATAGCTACAGTGAAATCGATTAAAATTTATTTATTAAACAAGTAATAGACATAAAAGTTTCCTATAAAAGTGGAACGTATTTTTTATTTTCTTGTTATTTTTATACTTATTTAAAAATATGGTAACGAATATTCGAACTGATATGAAAAAATACTTGGAATGTGTATTAAATATTTATTAAAAAAATATCGGTGGTACCAAACATATAAGTAAATATTGACTTACAAATGTTAGTTGAATAAAATGTTAACAGGGAATAAATTTAATAAAGATTATTTTATAGTTAAAGAAGTAGATACTTATTTTTAATAATGATTATATCAATTGAGTAAACGTATGTAATTTTATTTTTTAATTCTCACTTGTACATGTAAAAAATATATGTGATATATTACGATTGTTAGATGTTTTAAGAAAGAATCGAACCAGATACTAATTTAATAAGATATGTAGATCTTAATTTATTACAGCAAATGTAATTTTTCTTTTAAGAATTGTTTAGTGTGTGTGTATATATATATATATATATATATATATATATATATATATATATATATATAGGGTTTTCCTATAAGAATGTCAGAACTTGTACAGCTCGTGGCAGCCATATTTTAATTTTTTTAAGCTCATTTTGACATTTCAACTCAGTGTAGTTTGGCAAATTATCATGAAACGTTTAACACTTCAACAATGTTTAATAATTGTAAAAACTTCAATAAATTTATTGTAACGAGAGTTTAATGAGTTCATTATTTCACGAAATGGGCCTATCAGTTGGTTACCAAGATCATGTGATCAAACTCCATTGGATTATTTTATGTGGGGTTATGTGAAATCATTGGTTTATGCTGATAAACCACAAACAACAGAAGCATTAAAAATAAACATTGAAAGTGTAATTTATGAAATTGGACCACAATTATGTAAAACAGTTACTAAAATTGGACTAAACGAATACACTATTTTAATCGAAGTCGTGGTGGTCATATGATTGAAATTGTGTTCCATCATTAATGGGATATTCTTAACCATTTTTTGTTTTATTTTCATTTAAACTTCTTAAGTGTTTATTGGAAAACCCTATATTATAAATATTACTGTAAATTATATTTTTTTTAAATACATAAATATAAACAAATATGACGACCCTTTAAAATACAATAAATTTATTACGTCATTAGTACATAGTATAAAATGAAATAATGCCAATTAAAAACAATAAATTAATTAAAAATTAAGCTTTATAAATTTGAAACCTTAAATTTATTATTTGCATATATTTTCATTAATATATTTAGTTGATTTTATTTATAATTAAGTTCATATTATTTTTGTTTCGTTATATCATTTCTATCATTTTACATGAATGACGACTTATTTCAAAATTACACTTTAAATATAACTGCGAAAAAATAATTTTCCTAGAAGTTTTATAAATTTTTGCAATCAAAATGTTAAATACAAAAAAAATTTAGTTTTTTAAAAAAGTCAATATTAACATATTTTGTACTAACAGTATCATAGTTTATTTTTAATACAGTATCATAATTTTAATTTTATTATAAGTAACATTTTTTTTAATTTGAACCTTAAATAATTTTCTATACAACAGTCAGTATAAAATATTGCAGAAATGTTCGGTTTGTTAATTTTCTAAAGATATGCAAGTAGTGAAATTATTGTAAAATATTAATAAAAAAAACAAACTATTTATAAGTAATACATATATATATATATATATATATATATATATATATATATTTGTGTGGGTGTGTGTAAATTTCACAATGGAAATTTGATAATAATATACAAAAATTTATGTGTCAAATATGAAAACTATACTTAAGAATAATATTTTTTCTGCATAAACTTCTACAATAAAATATACATGTTTTAATACAAACAAGTATTAATAAATTGAAATGGAAAAAATATTACTTGATAATTTTTTAAATAATTATTAAATCATTGAATATCAAGATTATATGATGTATCCGTACTTTTTAAAAAATATATTTTATACTATTCTATTGACAATGTTTCTACATTAAAATAAAATGCCGAATCTCTAATTTTTAAATGAAAACGTTAAGTCAAAAATCATTTTTGACATTTAATTGGCCAGCATTTCAAGTATGAAATACAATATTTAGAATTGACTAATCTTGTACGATTTTAAAAATAAGTATATTTATTTTGTCATAGCAAATAAAGTTCAAGATATACAATCTAAATTGAGTTATATTAATGTATATTTTTCACAATTTAATTTTTGAGAAAGGTAATCAATGTTTAGATCTGCTAACAATTTACATTACAATACGTGCATGAAAATAAACATTATTTTCATGAAATAAAGTAATAACTCTTTAGAATGAAACAAAAATATGAAAACTCATTTCGTGTACTATATATCATTCGGCTGATGAAACATTTTGTTTAAATTCAAAAAGACTCGTCGAATAAGCGTAGGGTAAATTTTATTGTGTTTTCTACTGAGTGCACATTGCAGACATAAGAAACTACCCCGTTACATAGTGGGTGGTTCATACGCCACTCGGAAGACAGACTTTAAAAAAAGACGATGAAGAAACGAAATGCACAAGGAATTTTTATAGTCTAGTTTTAGTGTCACAACATGCAGAGCGCACTCACAGTTTATGTGGCCGTTATTTTCACATCAACATTCATATGTATATGACCTGTATCAGCTTTAATAAAAATGTACCATTTTTTATAACAGACTGAACATAAATTTTCTTATATGTAGACATATCAAACGTCTGAAAGTTTTTAAACAAATATACATATATATATATATATATATATATATATATATATATATATCATTTATGTATTTTAATGAAAATAAATTAAAATGTTTTCAATTACAATAAATAATCTATATAATTTATGTATAAATAATTTAATTTTTCCAGGATCAGTGCAAATGAATTATTTATTACTTTATATGCTTCACAATTGTACATCAGCTGCACTGTAACTTGAAAAAATAATTGTTTTTTGTAAAGTAATTGAATATTTTTAAAAATTTGTAAAATAATTGAAAGCATAAGTGTATCTTGTTTCATTAAATTTTATATTAAAATAACATATTTTTGTAATTTTTTTTATACTATTTCATGAATTATATTTTTACATATTAAGAAACTAAATTATAAATTTTTCAACCAAAATTAAGTATAATCATAGTTATTGTGGATAAATTCACTTCTAAATTATAAATCTATTATAATTTTAAATAGCATTTTTTCTTCGACACAATGTTCAACAAGGGCTTAGTATTTATAGTGATTTGTTTATGCACATTTCAACATTAATATCATTCATCATTAAACTAAATACAAGCATGCAATTTTAATTTTTTAATTCAATTATTTCTTACTAACATAATAATCTTATTTATGATTAATTTTATGTCAATTCTTTCTCTATTTTCTTGTATTTTTTATTTTATTACGTTTGTTAAGGCATACCAATTTATTTATTTTATAAAACGTGGCTGATATCTTTGCACATTCAAATTTATTTAAGTATATTGAAATTGTGTTAATATTTTAACTTGGTTATTTTCATATATGTTTAAAATATTTTATAAATAATATTTATTTTGAAGAACATTTCAAAAATATACGTTTATTACACACACACATCTATCTATCTATCTATCTATCTATCTATCTATCTATCTATCTATCTATCTATATATATATATATATATATATATATATATATATATATATATATATATATATATATATACACACGATGGTCATTTGAAAAGTATGGTAAATTTATTTATTGTGTAATTTAATTAATTAAATTTTTCAAATTAGTTTCTCTTACTTTTTTAACATACTTATCAAACGACCCTCGTATATATATATATATATATATATATATATTTATGTATATATATATATATATATATATAATATTATGATATAATAGTATTTATATTTTAAATAAAATAGATTTCATTTTAAACAAGAATGCTTATAAAATGATTAAATATTAATAAATTAAATAAATATTTTAATATTCGATAACAACTTCTTATAATTTTATTAATATAGATGCATATTTGTATATAATTGTCAAAGATTTAATATTGAATCAATTATTTATTAAACACTATAATTAAAAACTAAATCAAGAGTTTAGTAACAATATAATTCTTATTGGACTTGCAAAATACACGAATTTGATAACCCAATTATATTGTTTATATACTGTGAAATAGAAAACATAAAATTAATGTTTATTAGCATATGAAATGTATACACAGTAAACACATACAGTTTTCTCTCTCTAAATATAAATATATATATACATATAGTATGTAGAAATATTTAAAAAATCTAAAAAATCCCTTATTAACGTATAATACTCATTGTAAAATCAACAGTAAAATTTAATTAAACGACGATAATGTAGTACACTGTATAAATTATATAATAAACTAGCAGAGGACATAAAGTTGTCCGTGACGTCAGGTAAACAACATCTTGATTACACCTCTTAATATTCCATGAGTGCGGGTGGCCGCACACTCCTTGCCGCTCCATTGTATTCCATACAACGTGGTTAACACACGCCAAAAGATGCGGTCAATTACACAAAACGCAACACACCGGAATTACACGCACTTCCAGTTGCTAATAGTGCAATGCCAGACAGACCGTTGCGGCGAATAGAATCTAATCTGTGGGATTGCTCTAGGATTTATTCAAATCGAATGTTTTTACCCACAAAACTAGTTTGATTAATTTAGGAAATATAAATACTCGCATACACGTGTAAAGACTACTACAGTTCTTTCGGCTAAAATTTTTTTTGTGAAATTAATTATATCAGTGTATCAACATTTTTTTTAATATATATATATATATATATATATATATATATATATATATATATAAGTATTTTCTACTGGTTTGTTAAACTTCAAAGGAATTTTAATTAATGTTCAAGTGAACATTTTTCCAGATATGGTAATATTGTTAAATAATATGATTTAAAAATATTATTCTCCAATTATACAAATATTTTGAACTATGTACGTTGAACGTACATTATTTTCATGTATAATAACATTGAGAAAACAATAGGGAAAGTTATAGAATATAAATAAGTAAATATACTATCTATCAAAGCGTTGCGAGCGATGCAGGAAAATACCAATGGTGTTTTCAATGCACACAGCTGCTTACTGACATGCCGCATTTCGTTCTGTGTCTTCACTTCGCGCGCGTACGATCATTTGTCACGCAGCACCACGCCGTCGCATGCGATCATATTTTTCATCCGTGCATGGATTTAGATAGCTTGCTGCAAATTGTGTGACAAATTCGATTCGACAATCGCAAAACGTGGGAATAATCTATAATATCTGCATGCATATGGAGTCATACATGAATATAATATTATGGTGTACAAATTTGAAATGGCCATAATGTCAAAAAGTGATTTAATTTTACAAACTCATACACACACACACACACACACACACATATATATATATATATATATATTTGTGTGTGTGTATGTGTACAAAATCATAAATTTTAATTATTGAAAAGTTTATCAATTCAGTTCAGAATCCAAAAATATTAATTCAATTCTAAATTTTCAGCTTACATTCTGACATTTTTTTAACAAGATAATTTTTGACATAAATTCTATAATTTATTATTATTTTGAATTCAAAGTAATGAACTAGTAACTTTAACATTCAATGTTTACACTTATTATAAATTCGAAACTGATAACAATTCTCATTAAATATATTTCATCTGCATATACTATTGATATGAAATATTAATAACTACATTTTGTTCTGTTTTCTGCAAATACTAAACATTTTTAGGATAATATAACTATTTTTATATTATAAAAAAATTTTAATTCATTGCACTAAATTTATACATTTTTAAAAATTTTGTATATATTTATTAATGTTCTAAAAATTAATTTTGGAAAAATAATAGTCAAAAATTTATAAATGTGTTATTTATTCAAAAAATTTAAAATAATCGTTGTAATGTACTTTCCGTATACTTTTAACGTGTGTATAATATTTGGTTGTGTAAATGAAAAATCGAATTTCTCTTTGATTTCCAGTTGAAAAAATCGACATTTCATGTTACACGACCTAATATATTCTTTTGAATACGTTATTTCAAAATTTCATATTTATTTAGTATTTGTAGGAAATATATGTGTTTCATATTTAGTTACACTATTTGTAGGAAACAGGTTTTGAAAATTAAAATGCTCTAGATCATTTTATTACTTTTCAAAACACACGCACACACACACTCACACACACACAATATATATATATATATATATATATATATATATAAATAAATAAATCATATATAATATCATATCATATCAGCATATATCAGCCCATTACTGCGAGAAAACTTCGTTGAACATTAACATTCTTTGATATTTGGTTATACTCACTACGCAGGCCAGACGAGTTGGTGAGGAATATATATATATATATATATATATATGTCTATATATATATATATATATATATATATATGAATATATATATATATATATATATATATATATATATATATATATATATATATATATATATATATATATATATATATATATATATATGTCTATATATAACTGACCAGTGGTACAGTAGATACCATCAATGCTTGTCACGCGAGAAGAGTGCATTCAAACCCTGGGCAAGGGGGTTATTTAGCAAAGGTGAAGGCAACCTGCCTAAGGGATTAAACGTTGAATAAAAGCCCTCACCAACCCGTCTAGTCAGCGTGGTGAGTACGAGTAAATATCAGTAAATGACAATATTCAAGGAGGATTTTGTTCAGCAGTGATCTTTGTATAAGCTGATATGATAACAATTATATATATATATATATATATATATATATATATACATACATACATACACACACACACACACACACACACACACACACACACACACACACACACACACACACACACACATATATATACCAACTGGGTAGCACAGTGGTTTGCATCACCGCGTGTCATGCGGGAGATTGCGTTCGAATCCCAGTCGGAGAGTCCCTCATTTTCGAGGGTTGAGTATGAAGGCCGACAACCTCATCTTGTAAAAAATAACTATCGAGAAGGGAGTAAACCCCGAATAAAAAAATCTTCACCAATCCGCCTGGTCAGCGTTGTGAATATGACCAAATACCAGTGAATGGTAGCATTCATTGAGGCTCTCGTCCAGTAGTGAATTGATATGGGCTTTATGATATGATGTGATATATATATATATGAATAAAACAATAAAAAGCTACAATATTAAGAAAGATATAGTTAAGTATTATGTATCTAATATTTAATTACTTATTTCATTATGAAAGCTATTAACACATACTATATAAAGTAATACGTTAATAAATCAATTAAAAAATGAATGTAAGTTTTTATACATTTGATTTTCTAAACATCGTATTTTTAAACTTGGTACATATGACAAATACATTGAAAATAAAAACATTTTTTTTAATATTTTAAGAAGTACTGAATTTTATAAAATGCGTGTTGAAATCTCAAAACTCAACATGAAAATGAAGATATACAAAACATATATTTAGGAATTATATATATATATATATATATATATATATATATATATATATATATATATATATATATATATATATATATATATATATATATATATATATATGTATGTATGTGTGCGCGTGTGTATATGTGAAATGTATAAGTGACAATATAGAGGATCATCCAAATATGACGCCTAGATTTGTGTTTTATTAAAAAGAAACATGTATATAGGGTGGTGTATACGGAAACGTGTTTTTTTGTTTCTTTTTAATAAAAAACAAATGTAGTCGTCGCATTTGGATTATCCTAATATATATATATATATATATATATATATATATATATATATATATATATATATATATATGAACATAGGAGAATATAATAGTGATTATATCTAAATTATTTTTTTAATTTTTATTAAAGATAATATCCTAAGATAACAGAATAAGTAAATTTTACATAAAAATACTATTATTGAGTTTTTAGTTAAATTTATAGCTGTATATTTATAAGAAAAATATCTTTTTATATAGTATCATATATTAAAAATGCTAATTTTCGAATGTTGAATATCAATGAAAGTATAATTTTTAAAAAAATATATTACACGCACAGGCAGACATGGGCGCACACATACACACACACACACACACACACACACACATATATATATATATATATATATATATATATATAAATAATCATAAACCTATTGAAAGAATATCTGAAAAATAATATTAAATATATTTATAATATAATATTTAATACATATTTCTATAGAACTAATAAGATTTATGTAATGTTTAATTTACATGTACATATTTAAAATAGTACTTAATAGTTTTATATAGAGTCATCCAAATGTGTCGCCTAGATTTGTGTTTTAGTGGAAAAAAACTATACACATGTTTCTTTTCAATAAAACACAAATATAGGCGTCACATTTGGATGACTCTTAATTTTAAGAAATTTGAATTGTTCTGAAAAATATTTAATGCACATAAGTTATTTGGAATGATTACTTGTAGTTTTGAAGTGAATTTTAAGGATGAACCAAATTAATTTTTAGGGTACGTTTATTAAAAATTATTTTATTTTCTTCTGATACATTAACACCTATTCCTTTTAAATGTAAATAAAAATGTAATTTAGTGTTTATCTTCATTTCCTCGCATATATATATATATATATATATATATATATATATATATATATATATATATGAGAGAGAGAAAGAGAGAGAAAGTGAGACCAATGTCTGTGCTTTCTGTAAATGAATAAGATACAAAAAAGTTGTTCGAAAGTTGTTTGTCCTCTTATTGGCTTCAATGAAGGAGTTGCAAAATCGTCCAATATGAGTGAACACATCTCAATAATATTTTGTCCGACCATTAGGTTAATTACACTTTTTTGTACAATATCAGTCGTATTGCTTGTTGCCTGTTGATGATGGTCCCTCTATCTACTTGCACCCTCCGCACCAACCACCGCGCTTATATTCGAGGGTGGAGACGCAAGAATCTCGCCTACTGCGATCAATATAGGCGTTTCTTCCAGCCGCTGTTATGTCGCCTGGCAAATGGCGGATCGTACGACATACGATAAACGTTCGTACATTGATTGTTTACAATTTATTCATTTCGTTATCAATTTCCACTCAAAATGAATAGTCTCATTACCTACTGTTTATATTGTACACCGTCTTCAGTATCAAATTGCATTTCGGGTAATATAGAAACGTAAACAAAACTGAATATGTCTCAGAATGACTTTTGAACTTTATACATTTTTTTTTCTGAAAACTACGTTTATTTTTTTATATAATTTTTTTTAAATACATTATAATACAAAATTACTATTGTACTATTAATTTTTACTTATTAGTTATTTTTTATTTAATTTAATTTCTTAATAATTAATTCACATCTGATTCCTTAACATAATCACTTTAATTTAATTTAAAATTGTAAATCATTACACAACCAAAGTAGTAGTTGTAAAACACTAGTTTTTCAGATGTAAATCAATTTACTTTTATTTTTACGTACATTGTGTAAAAATCTTTAAAAATCTCTCAAAAATTTGAATAAAAATAATTATTTATTTTTATTCAAATTTATTGGTGTCATAATTTATAATAATAAAAATTCATTATTAATTAAAAAAAATAATTGCACGTTGAAATATTTTAATAAGATACATAATAGTAAAGATATATAAAAATATGAAGCAAAACACAAAAATATATTATTTAATTTTGTTTTAAACACTATTTAATATATTTATATAACAAAAACATAATTTTTAGTATATATTTAAAGTTAGTCAATTTCGAATGAAATTATATATATATACATATATATATATATATATATATATATATATATATATATGAACATAAATATATATATATATATATAAATATATATATATATATATAAATTAATAAATATGTTATATAAAAGTAAAATGAAAAATTACTTTTACATAACATATATAATATATTATTTTTTTTTATATATACTTATATACAATCGTAGGTTTTGATTTTTACTTTAAGCAGAAAATAAAATTAATTGAACTTTAATTATTTTCATATAATAATAAAAAAAGCTTTTAATATCGATATATTGAGATTCCTTGTAATATCTTCTCAATTCTATTTGAGAATATTTTTAGTTTTTAATTAAATTATGAAGTTCATAAGAATGTAACTTTATATAATAAACAAATATTTTTATTTATATCATGAATAATGTAAATAAAATAAAAATCATCAGTTATTCAAAAGTATTAATAGATAAAATAGATTTTATTCATTATAATAAGGCATATTTCCAATTTATAATTTTCAGAAATATATCAAATATATTAGGTTGGCAAATATCTCCCTTCCGCCTTCTGGTCTTTTGAATTTCGCAGCTATGTACAAAAAAAAAAAAAAAGCGGAAGGGAGATACTTGCCAACCTAATATTTTCAGCTAATAAAACAGTAAAGACTCTTTTTTCACATATATAATGTTGTTGATGTAATAATTAATTTTATTTTTTTTCAAAACAAAATATTATTTCTTAATTTAAATTAAAATGACAATACTTATTTAAATAATTCGATTTTTGTTCAATTTAGATGATTAGAAAAATATTTGATTTATTTAAAATCAAACAAAAAAATAAATGATTTATTTTGTTAATTAGCTATATAAGATATAACAAAATGTTTTATTATATTATTTTGCATGTAATATTTATATATCAAAATAATAAAAATTAATTAATGTTTTAAAAAAAATAATAAAATATTGCTTTGTTACAGGAGGTCTTCCATACAAAGTATATCCAGGTCATGATGGAGTCCTGACTGAAAAACGCAAACAACGGCGTATCAGGACAACATTTACATCGGCACAATTAAAAGAATTAGAACGTGCATTCCAAGAAACGCATTACCCTGACATATATACTCGTGAAGAAATTGCAATGAAAATTGATTTAACCGAAGCACGAGTCCAAGTAAGTACTAATTTTATTAACATTATATATATATATATATATATAATTTCCTGTATATTTCGTCTTCATATGAATAGTTATATAAAGTAACTGCAATATCCGCTCTATATTGAACACATTCTGCGACATACATATATTGAAAATATAATCGTATATTTTGACTATGAAAAAGAAATAAAAACGATTTTTATTTTCCCTTTATTATCATTGCGTCCTGGAAACAAGTGTGCAAAAAATGTACACTGAGAGTCCATATATGTGTAACTAAATAAAAAAATAAAAAACTCCAATAACATTAAATATACGACCCGAGACAATGTCGAACACCTGCGACTTTCTTTCGACGAATTTGCCGAAAAAAAGCTACACACGACACATGAGAAATTGATGTATGGGCTTAAAAACAAAGTAGCGAAGGTTCATAAAACGTAGAAGGTTCGCGTCGGAGACGATACTAGATAAAATATGCAAGAGACATTCTAGCAAACGCAACGTATGTGTACCTTGCATGTATACCTGTATAAAACTAAATACAAAAGCAATGTGTCTACATCGAATATTATGTAATGGTTGTAATCGAACATTGTTAAAAGCACGAAAACTCTATGCCTTCAGATAAGTGTCTTCTTTGGTTAATTTTAATTATAATGACGTTATCGAATATCATTTAGAATAACTGAAATAAAATACTATTTGGTTTGGAGCTTTGGTGAATTCACATTAAAATTGTTTATTGTTTATTTATAAGATGATGCGCATTTCGATGGCAATGCCATCATCGTCAAAATGCTATATTAAAAAACTTAAATTTTATAACGCAACGTGTATGGTATCGAAATGAGCATCATCTTATAAATTAACGAAATAAACAACAAATAATGATTGAACACTTTTGCAATAGCTTGTGACGTTGGGGTGATAATTTATTTATGTAAAATAAAATTGCTATAACTAATCAATAAAATATAACGTAGATATAACAAATTGAATTTTTGAAAAAAATATTTTTCAAAATATACGATTAGTTAAATTGTTACTAATAAATTGAATTGGAAAGTCTTTAGTCAGTTTTTAATTTTTATATATTTGAGTTCAAATAAAAGAAAACATTCTAATTCAGCTTTTTTATATATGGTTTTAAAGAGTTTATTACTTCTTTTCTTTAAAATACTTTTTTATATATTTTTTCCTATGATATTTTATTACAGGTACATTATTAATATTTAAATATTATGTAGTGCATAAATGTTCTTATTTCTTTTTTTTAATTCTTTAGATTATTTTTTAAACACTAATTATTACATTTATATTTATTTGTGATTCATATTCCTCTAATTTATCATTGATTTATAATTAAATTATAGTGCATTGTTTATAAAAAAATCAATAATTTCTTTCACGATTTGAATTGAAAATTTTAAAAAAATAATTTCATCATTTTGAGTTTTATCATAGATTGTTAATAAAATATCAATTTTTGAAGGAATTCGATTATGATACGTATAATTAATAAATATTTTCCTAATCTAATTACATTCGTTCAGTTCCACTTTCCTTTTATAAAAATAGAATTCGAAGAAAGGTTGTTTGTTGTGTACTAAAGAGATATTCCAATGCGAATAATTCTAATAATGAAATAAACTCGATTAAAAGAATTTAAAAAATAGAGATTCACGGCATTAATTTGGATATTTCAAATTTTAATAAACATCTTAATTTTTAGAAATATCTGGTTTAAAAAGATTTTAATAAAAAGATATTTTCTGCTTCTTACTATGGTAGAAATAATTAGATGTTAAAAATTAAATTGGAAAATTGCAAAAGGGAAGTTCGTAAATGTTCAACGTTTTATAGAGATGGTCGATCTTGGAATGTTGTTTATTTTAATATTTTCAAAATATATTCTTAAGTGAATTCTTTTAAAAATTAAATTATAAGTGATCAACTGTAACTAAGTAAAGATTATACCAAAACTGAGATTGTATTAAATTATTTAATTATCTAATTATTTCATTTGGAATCAAATGTTTGGTCTAAAAAATTTTTAAAAAAATATACTATTGTATTTCGATGTACAATAACAAATATTTGAAAATTAAAATAGTTCATTTAATTAAGTACATTAATTCTTCATTTAAAACTTTTTAATTTGATTACAACTTAAACTAATAACATGTTAATAAAATATTATTTTACAGTATTTCGGGGATAAATTACTTTTGAAATCAATACTTTGTTATCTGTTTAATAAAAAAATTATAAATAAATATGTGTAAGTTATTACTTTAGATATATATATATATATATATATATATATATATATATATATATACCCGTCCCTCTATTTACGCGGAACTTTTTTTACGCGGTATTGACTTACGTGGCACTTTCTATACACGGTCAAATAGATTTCATTTTATATAATTTTTCATGGAATTTATTATATATCAGAGTGACGCAAATTCTTACTTGAACGTATAAAATCACGATATAAATATATAAAAGGTTCATTGTTTTGAATTTCAGTAGCGTTAGTGACACCGAATAAAATTTATCTACTTTTGTTTTCTAAAACGTCATTATTTTTTTGTTAAGCCATGTGAAATAAATATATGTGTTTCTACAACTTTACTAGCTTTTATTTCCAATATTTTTTCTATTGTACTGACAGATTCAATTTACGCGATTTTCATTCGCGTAAAACAAATCCACGTGGAACGGATACTCCGCGTAAATTGAGGAACGGGTGTATATATATACAGTACTATGTGTACATAACTATGCAGAGCTGTATGTTCAGTAGAAAACGAAATAAAAATATAATAAAGAAATTATTACATTTTTATTCAAAAATAATTTTTAAAAAATATATATAACGACGGCAGAATAAATGTCATGTTTTGCATGAGTGACGTATAAATTCTTTATTTTGCAAACAAGTTAAAATGATGTACGTTTTATTTCATGCTATTTTTACAATTTTTTCATTCGAACTTACATCTATTATTTAATATTTTTTCACTAAAGACTTTTTTGAATAAATCATTAATTATTCTACAGAAAGAATGTTTGTTTTTTGTTTATATCTATTTTTGGAATCACAAATTCATTGTATATTAAATATCGTCAAACGATAAAAAAATGATTAAAATTTTATTTTTCTTATTTAAAAAATTAATATATATATACTGAAAAAAAATACTTATAGCATCTATTAGTTTACGAGAAACATACATACAGAGAAAATCAATGAAAATCACGTTTGTATATGAATACACGTATATTTATAATATATAATATAAAATTGATTGACTTGGTAATAAATGTTCAAGATTGTATCACTTTTGTATAAATAACTTAATTTTGTCAAATTTCGCATATAAACAAAAAATATCGAAAAGAAAAGAAAATATAACTTAAATTTTCTGTTTTTTTTTTATAATATTTGTTTTTATATACACTCGTTTAGAGATTAACCTGTAGAACAAAAAATAAATTAACCCTTTCCAATCGAGGGCTCCGGAGCAGAGCCATTTAAAATTTGTCTTCAAACTCGAAGGCTCCACTACGGACCCAATACAAATAATTTTCAATTCATAACATAAGGACAAAAACAAATCGTAACAACTTCGCTTATTCTTTTAGCGAAGTGCAAATTTAAGTTACTGCTTCGAGTTACTGAGAATATGAATGAAAAAAAGCTTCGAATGCAAAGGGTTAATATCTTATATTAATTACTTTAACATTTAAATATTAATAAGAACTATTTAAAGACAAATTTGTTATAGTATTTTTTCAATTTTAATTAATATACGATTAAAATTCATATTGAATTTACATACTAGTAGAAATTATTTAAAAAATTATTTTTAAACTCACAGATTTAATATAAACCTGGCATAAGTGCATAACGAAAAAAGTTTTACCTATTTTTTTACGTTCAAATGCTTTTTTTATTCAGATTAATATGGATTGTTTAATATTTTCTCCACTGCTATGTATATATATATATATATATATATATATATATATATATATATATATATATAGCTCCCTTCCGCTTTTTTTTTTTTTGTACATAGCTGCGAAATTCAAAAGACCAGAAGGCGGAAGGGAGATATTTGCCAACCTAATATATATATATATATATCTAGAGAGAGAGAGAGAGAAAGAGAGAGAGAGAATAATAAATAGTTTTCTTAGTAATACATTATGAAATATGAATAAAAGTATTTTTCGTAATTATTTCATAGAAAGATGCAGGCAGTTATAGGGTTAATGCGGCAATATTCAATTCGCTGGTAGTGGAACACCAGGTGCAGTTGAAAGCAAGAACCCCCGCATACCGTTACATTCTATATCAATATCTATAAGTGGGCCGCGTCACCCAGCATAACGCCACTTTCCATTTTACGAAAAGCTGTTTGCCAAGCTCTCGTGCTACCACCGCTATCAAAACATCACCCGGACTCCAAACGTCTGATGTCACACACAAACACGCGCACACACATACACATCACACACACACACATATACATATATAAATACATACACTGTGTCACGTAGATAGATACATCTAACAGAAATGAGCACTTTTTGAGTCTGTTGCGTTCGATCGTAACGGGCTACACAGTCGAGCTCGTAGAGGGTGACGATGACGCTTTGATAACTAAACGAACGGATGGACATGTAGCCCTGTTGTTTTGTTAATATTTCGTGTTTCAATTTGTTTGAAGATGTTGAAAGAATGACAGCACTGCAAGTACTTTATTTCGGACGAATTGAAAAATTAATCTCTCAATATGCCTTTTGATATCAGTACGTGTTAAAAGATCAATATTAAAAATGTTTATTAACAAATTTTAGAATTTTCACCAATCAACAAGTAATATTGGAAATAAGCAAGGTTTTATTTTACAATTAAACACAAATGTGTATATATATATATATATTTATAATCATTTTTGATTTTATAGTCCCTTATAAGATTATAGTTTTTTTAAAAATGCTAGACCAGTAAGGATATAAATATGTATATATTAAATTTAATCAAATATTTTAGTTCTATTAATACTAAAAATATTTATAACATATTCATTTCTTCAATGAATAATCACCCTTAATTTTGACTCTTATATATATATATATATATATATATATATATATATATATATATATATATATACGAGAATAGTTTGATAAGTATGGTAAATTTATTTATTGTTCAATTTATTTAATAAATTAATATAATTAAATTTTTCAATTTAGTTTTTCTTACTTTTTTACCATATTTATCAAACGACCCTCATATAAATATATATATATATATATATATATATATATACATAAAAAATATTACTAAGCATTAAAAATTATTTTTTCTAAAATAGCTTTAAAATGTTTATTTAAAAAAATACTCAGCATGAAGTGTTAAAAAACATTTATTTTATTTACACAAATTTCTTTTTTATACAGAACATAAGTATTTAAAAATAAAATGTTCTATTTGTTGAGATCGTATGTATGTAAATATATGATTTTTTTTGTAATAATACCTTCATCATGAAAATAATAATTATTATAAATAAAAATTATTGATCCTTTAACATTTTTGGAATTAAGAAAATCAATTTATTTATTATAAAATAATAAAGAAAAAAATTCATTAATATTTCACTAAATTTATATTCGGTATTATACAGAATAACATTTTTTCTGTTTTGTTAGATTTTTAGTTATTTAAGTGTATTACATTCTTTTAACTAAAGTAATTTAAGTGCAGATATCTACAAACGTTGAAATTGCTTACGTAAAGTTTAATTCTTTTTTTTAAAAATACTGATTTCCATTATTATAGTAGAAAGATTTTTTTAAGAAATATGATCTCATTTATTAAGAAAAACTATTGTGGTGTTGGGGTTTAAATTCATTTGTGTAAAGTGAATCAGCCGCAATCTCAAAACAACAAATAAAAAAATATTGACATTTGATGAAAAATATTTAATAATGAAATATTAAGATGATCATAATAATATATTAATTTATATTATATTATAATTCATATATATATATATATATATATATATATATATATATATATATATATATATGATCAAATGTGATGCCTAGATTTACGTTTTATTAAAAAGAAATATGTGTAAAGGGTGGTATATAGGAAACATGTGTATAGTTTCTTTTTAATGAAACACAAATTTAGGCATCACATTTGGATGACCCTATATATATATATATATATATATATATATATATATATATATATATATATATATATATATATATATACATGATTTGAATTATTCTAATTATAAATTTGATAGTTAATAATGTTTTTAGCAGACGGACATAAAATTTTGAGTTCTAGAATTGAAAATTTATTTCAATCGTTACAGAATAATATTAATCATGTATAAAGTTCAGTTCTACAACAAACGTACAAACAAACTTTTGTCTAAAACATGTAAACTTAAACGATACATTTACATCAAACCCATCAGTTTGTGGTTACACTCTAATCAGATATCCCCAACAACATACATACATGTAAATAATTTCTGCGAATCACATCGGAATATCTACTGCTGACCGTTGGTTTCTACTTGTTCCTTCGTTTATTTTCATGTCCGTTCCGCTGTCCTTCGCCGAAAAATAACCATACATTCGAACTGAATCATTCGATGTTTCAATCTCATACACATATAATACTAAATCCATCTTCTTTTACCGAGTATCCGTTAAGATTGTCGAGGGCGCTGGACCTACATCTCGAATCAACCCTACTAATCATATTAGAGCGGTCTGATGGCCATGTGGTTTACATAAACGAGGTGGTAGATGACTGGACATAGACGGTCAGAGCTTCGAAGCTATGTCCAACGTGCCATGAGCCTTGTTAAGTATTTAAATGTTGTGTGTACATTCTACATGCACGACAGACAGTTCCTATGATAATTGTTGTCTGTTTGAACATTTTGCTAGCATACGTCAACTTTTTTTCTCTGCCAGAAACGGTGAAATGAGTGGCGTATGTTAGACTTTAAATATATACATACATATATATATATATATATATATATATATATATATATATATATATATATATATATATATACTTTTTTAATTATAGCGTAGATATTTTGACGATGTTTATTTATAACAATTTTTCAGAATATAGAAAATTAAACATACTTTATAATTGAAATTATACATTTTTGAATTATTATGATGTTTTTTATATTAAAATCAAATGTACTAATTACTTTTGTATTTCTTGTAATATTTCAAAATTAAACAGCCTATTGATATTTATAATATAAAAGAGTTTTAATATTTCACGGATTAATAGTTATTATTAATGCATTTTTTTATTTATTACATTACTGTTTTATAAATTTAAATATTTTTTTAAAAAATTATAAATATTAAAATAAAAATATCGAAGTAATAAAAATATCAATTGAAAAATACTTTATGTTTAATAATTTAAATAAGAAAGTAACTAAACTATTTAGTTATATATATATATATATATATATAATTTGGATGACCATATATATATATATATATATATATATATATAGGGTCATCCAAATGTGATGCCTAGATTTTTGTTTTATGAAAAAGAAACATGTGTATAAACTATATAGGAAAATATGTGTATAGTTTTTTTTGTTTCTTTTTAATAAAACACAAATCTAGGCGTCGCATTTAGATGACTCTCTCTCTCTCTCTCTCTCTATATATATATATATATATATATATATATAATAAGAAATGAAAAACAAATACCATGATCATCGAAAAATAATATACGAAAAAATAACGGTTTTTTAATTTGCCATTTTTTTTATGTATTGTAATATGTGTTACAATTTAATAAATAATTTATATATATATATATATATATATATATATATATATATATATATATATATATATATATACACACAGTACGTATATATTTATGTGCAGTTTGTGAAAGTTTAATCTTTTTTAAATTGTCTTCAATTCTTTAATAAACGCAATTGAAATCTAAATTGATTAAATACGATAATGAAAATGTGTTTTATTTCAAATAACAATAATAATAAGCGTCAATAGTGTGATAAGGCAATTTAAAAAATGTTCAATACCACTATAAAACTGGAAAACAAATGTGCCGCGTTCTCATTACGAGCGAAGCGAAATGAGCTCATTCTGCGGTCACATTAAACTTCAGTGTTCTGCTAATATCGTTGATTTACGCCCGTTTGTGGTTTTTGTTTTTGTAGCCAGTATAAATTTTATATAGCCGTACACGTTAATAAACAAAATTTTATCTTTTTTATTCTATAATTTTTATTCACTTTTTACGATTACTATTATGAATATTTTCTATATTACCCGCTGTCAAAATGTTCATTTTTAGAATAGAATAGATAATAATATTGTTAATGGAAAATAATGAAATTATGAACGTGAAATTATTTATAAACAAACCAAATGTAATAGAAAAAATGTTAATAATTAAAATTAATTTATTTAGAAAGTTTTATTCAATTTTATTTAAGTATTTATAATCTTTTTGGTGATCGATAAACAAAATAAATATTATTTAACAGTATAATATTAAATCTAAAAACTTATTCAAATAATTTATTTATTTTATTCAGTATAGATGAAGCCGATCTGACACTATTAACGCTATTAATTAAATATCTTAAATCTAAAATTTCAAGTTATTTAATTTGAAATTAACCACAATTAGTTAAAATGAACATTAAAATAATTTAATTAAAATTAATCATAATTATATTTTTGTATAGTAAAAGTCTATTTATACCATTAATATTTTAATATAAACAATGATTATGGAAATGATGGAATTTCTTATACATAAAGTATAATTATTTAAAATTCTTTTTATAAAGAAATATGTATAATAAAAGAATACTTAAAATATCTGCAACCATGAGAATAATATTTTAAAATGTTAAACGATTTGTTACGAATTTGAATTCGATGAATAAAAATAAATTTTATTGAGACAGTAATTAAAAAATGTAACAAATTAAAAAAAATATTTTAAGATATAGATTTTAACAGATCTATAAAATAATTTAAAAAGAGGATATAATTAATATTTTTCTATTTAAATTTAAATAGGTTATATTTTATTCATTTGATAATAACATTTTATTAATCAAGTGAAGTACCAGATTAAAAAAAACTAAAGTAACAAGCAATATTTAAATTTGTTTTTTTTAAAAAAAATGCTCATTATAATATTATAATCATAAAAGAACTTAAAATTTTAGAAACTTTTAATGATAAAGTTTTAAATTGCGTTTTTCTAATTCGATATAAAAAATAATAATGAGCAATTGATTTTAATGTGATACTAAATGTTATTTATTTTTTTACAATTAAAAAGTGGACATGTACATTTAATATTTGAAATTAATAAATGGTTAATGTATATTGGATATTTCCTAAATTACCTTTTTTTAAAAAAATATCGTTTTGCAATATATTCACTTCAGTGTTAATTGTATAGATGTTTGAATTTACTTTATTATTAATAATACTCAATTATAAGTACATGTTGATATGAAAAAAATGTATATTTTTTCAAATGTAAATTATTTGATACTTTAATAAACTTTTATTAAAAAAATTCTGTATATAAAATGTAGAACTAAAGAATCATGTGGTCAGTTTTTTATTCCGTTTTGAAATATTTATTAAACGAAAAATTTATATGCCATTTTATTTTAATGTATTGATTCGTAAATATTGAAACAATGCTTGTTCTTTTAAATATATATATATATATATATATATATATATATATATTTGTATTTAAATTTCTGTGAATATACACAAAGAATAGCAATACTCTCTTGACACATTTGTATAAAATTGCCTAAATACGTCAGAGACAGGAATAATTAATTCACGAATGACGAGTAAAACAATGTCTACCGCTTTGCTGCCTCTAGCAGTGCAGAACGTGTCACGTAGTGCGCTACAGATATTAATTTTTAATTTCATGTTTCTGTCATCTCAGTCATCCAATAATGAATATTTTCTGTTAAATTTTCATTCGATATACTTCAAAATTCACTTGTTTTGCTTTTCATACTTCAAGGTAACAAGAGAAAATGAAATTACACTCATAACTTAAATGTCTTAATATACATAATACACAAATAACTTTGTTATATTGTTTTTGACTTAAAAGATATTTATGAATTAAATTCATGCAACTTTATTTATTACAGTTAGATGTGAAATTTTATATGACTGTGTAGTTTATTTTAGTGATACTCTAAATATTAAATGAAAACAAAACAAATCACTAAATTATTCACAAACTGTTGTGTCATTGCAATGAAGCGAAACAAAAATATACATTTCAGAAAGAATGTGTTATATTATATTTATAATTTATATGAATTTTTAATTAAAATTTATTAATACTTAGCAAAATATATTTTTTTTTCACTATTTAAAATAATAATAATTGCTACTTTATGTTTCTGAAATGTCACATTTTAAGCAATCACTGCATCCTAGCTAAGATTTTGTGAACAAATTCAATAATGAATCATATATAATCATTACAATTAATTTTTAAATTAATTATAATATGGCCATAAAAAGTACATTAGCAAAAAAGGTGAAATTGAAGTTTTTTTATTAAACAATTATAAAATATTGGGGTGTTAAAAAATAATTAATTTGCGAAAAATTAAATTAATCTTTGTTCAAAATAATTGTATCTGATAGATTATATCAATTATAAGTGTACAAAATTTTATTTTTAAACTTAATAACGAATAAAACAGTTACTTGTATATATTTAGTTCTTTATGAGTTTTACTTTTATATTGTATATATATATATATAACACATCATAAAGCCCATATCAATCCACTACTGGACGAAAGCCTCAATGAATGCTACCCATTCACTGGTATTTGGTCATATTCACCACGCTGACCAGGCGAATTGGTAAAGATTTTTTATTCGGGGTTTACTCCCTTAATTTTTCGACAATATTTTTTACAAGATGAGGTTGTCGGTCTTCATGCTCAACCCTCGAAAGTAAGGGACTCTCCGACTGGGAATCGAATGCAATCTCCCGCATGACACGCGGTGATGCAAACCACTGTGCTACCCAGTCATATATATATATATATATATATATATATATATATATATATATATATATATATATATATATTATCATCATCATCATCTCCAGCCCACATCAGCCCATTGCTGGGCGAAAGCCTCGTCGAATGTCATAATTAAAAAAGAAGAGTTTTCCGAGCCTCTTCCATTCTTTCCTGTCGCTGGCCAATCTCATCCAACCTTGGCCTCCACAATACTTCACAATTTCATCTCTCCATCTTTGATGTGGCCTTCCTTTAGGTCTCTTTTTATCTCTTGGTCTCCATTCCGTAACAATCTTCGTCCATCTGTTGTCCTCTCTTCTCGCTGTATGCCCTGCCCATGCCCATTTCAACGATTTAACTTGCTCTATTATATCCATTACTTTTGTTTGTTCCCTTATCATATATATATATATATATATATATATATATATATATATATATATATATATATATATATATATATATATATATATATATATATATATATATATGACCGGAACTAGGCAATTTCTCATTTAAATTGCACGCGCTTGTGGAATATCACGTCGTAATTTTTTAAAGTTGGTATATCTCTCAATCATATCTGTATCAAATTTCATAACGGTACACTCATTAGTAAATAATTAACAATGGTTTTTGTTAGACGGTTATTGTTGTTATATTTACGATGTTAGAATCAGTTGATCAAAGAATGTGTGTAATATTAGACAGTAAACTAAATTGTACGTTATATTCACCTACAAATTTAAATAAATAAATTAAATATAAGGTAAATATATCATAGAAAAAATAATTTAACATTTTTCTTAGATTAAATAGAAAGACTAAAACAAAATAACAAGACTGTAGAGAACTGGTAAGTCGTTTGTTTGTTGTAGCGATAAACTATCTCCACGTACAACTGAAAAAGTTATCGAGTAGTTAAGAAAACTAAGAACTCGTTAAAAAGACTCGTAAATTTATTTTTAAAAAGATTTGAAGTCGAAAAATCAGCTGGTGAAGTTTTCCAGTTTAAAAGTACATGTGGAATATTTAAATGAAATATTTGAAATAAAGTCAATTTTTTTCTTTAACGTTATTGTTTTTTAATTTTTTATTTATTTTTATAAAAAGTATTCATAAATAATTCATTTAATAAACAAGATAATTTATTAATATTAAAACATTTATTCCTTTATTTATTTCCATATAACCATAAATACACAATCATTTATATTTATATATATATATATATATATATATATATATATATATATATATATATGTAATTTGTAGAAATATGTTGTTTACAATGACTAATTCTTGAACATCTCCAGACTGATTACCATATGCAGTACAAGAGAAGGGGCAAAGTTGGCCTCCGGTTGACACTGTCAATGCTGACACATGCCGATGTTTGCTTAACAGCTCAACGCGACGCGAGCAAACATTGTCGCTGGGGTGAACCAGTTCCCATCCCTTACATAAACACCCATCAGCATATATACATATTTGTATATATATATATATATATATATATATATATATAAATGTATAAAGATACATATATAAACATACATATATATTTATTACAATTTATAATTTGCTCGACAAAAAAATATTCAATCATAATAAAAAAATATATTTTTAAAGTCAAAAGAATTAAAAGTGATTATTAAAAAAAGAATATTATTTTCTTTAGTGTAAGTTTAAGTGAGATATGATAACGGCAATAATTACTAACACTTTTTTTATATGTAACATAATTCCTTCGTTAGTGAAATTTCTCTTTAGAAATCATTTACAAATAATATTTTAAATCTGAATTTTTAAACTAAAATTTGTGTAGGAATTAATTAAAAATTAATGACATATATCATTAAAAGATAATTCATTTATCAAGTATTGTTTACTTTTTTGCATATTTATTTCATTAATTAATTATTTATTTATTTCTATATTATTTATTTTACCACATTACAAATTATGTTATTATTTTTTTAAACTATACATTTTAACAAATTTACTCTGTTAATTATTTTTTGATTTGTTCTTTAGTTCAATAATTTTACAATTTTCTAATTAAATATTTATTAGCAATTAATATATTAAAATAATAATGTATTAAGATCTATTGTTGTTCATTTCACTAATTTGCATTTATTCTATAAAAATATTCATGTTTCTCGTACAGTTAGACATTTTTTCAGCGCCATTTTTGTTTTATATGTACTTAACCAACTTTTATTTCTTATTTTTATAATTTTTATAAACATTTTATATTTTATATACTAGTTTTAGTAATATTTTATGTTATAAATTATCTTTTTTTTATTTAAACGAATGAGTGAACATTTTATATAAAACCATTTTTCTGACTTCAAAATCACTCTATTATGATTAGTAAAAAAATTTTTTTTATAGAATCTACATAACACAATGCTCTCATTATAGCATTGCCATCAAAATACACATTGGCCTATTGTTGTTTTAAACAACATAATAAAAACATGTTATTATAATATAATCTTTTAATTAAAAGATTTTTTTTAAAAAAAATATACAAAACAATGAAAAATTAATGAGGAGGCTCAATTTTAATATATTGTATTATAGCATAGATAAAGGTCAGTTATGTGTATTACAGATTAAAGAAAATTGTTAAATGTAAGCAAGCATAAACAGTTGTTCACTAAATTCTACACAAACCCTTTTTATTTTTACGACCAATACAAATATCAGGAGATGGTTATAACATCGCAGAGAATACTACGGAATAGTCACCAAGGAGTCATGAATTCAATTCGAAACTCATGGAGTTGTGTTACTTTTCATAAAACATTTACTGTAAATGATAACTTTCAGTCTACAATGATTTAAAATAATTTTAATTGAATTATCAAAATAATTATTCTGATTTTCATTTCATATATTTCTTAGTCTAAAAATGTTATTTTTTAATATTTATATATACATCCACACATACATACGTATATATATATATATATATATATATATATATATATATATATATATATATATGTTTGAGTATATGTATGTATATATTGATAAGTAGATACTCGTCGTTTTAAGTCATAGTTCCCTTATTCAAAATATTTTAGTTACATAAATCAAGACTAATAAAAGTATGGAGAGTAAAAATACATTAACATAAATGAATTACTATCCCAACATCACATGATTTAATAGAAATATTCAATAATCATTTACTGTTCATTTTATCCCCTGATGCGAATTTTGATATTTATATATCATCAGTAAAGCATTGCACTAAGAGCTTTTACGTGACTAATATGAATTTTACACTATATCAAAATAAATATGAATAGAAATACATTTAGAATTTAAGTGATAATCTAAGACAATATTATTTTCGTTATATCATTTTTTTATTATACAATAATACGAAATGAAATAATTCATTTATGAATAATGTTATCTTTTATAAAAATTATATTTAAAAATTTATTAGTAGATGTTTATACCGAAATTGATTTCTTTATTAATTATATTTTTGATTAAATAATATTTTTTCTATTAACCAAAACAAAAAAAAAATACTTTCGTAAAATTCCATTATCATTAAGTCGCAATTTTAATTATTTTGAAAATTATACCGTTGTTGAATTTGTAATTATGAAATGGAATTTCTGATTTCTTTATTAAGTTACTTCTTTTAATTAGGATATATACTTACTTAAAATCAATTTTAATCCAAAACTAACTAATCTGTTTTTATTCAACACTAAAATGAAACTAAACAAAATAAATATTATATAATCAGATAATAAAAGTATTAATTATATTAAATTACTACTTCAGTGAAAACTATTTAAAATTTATTTTATATTAAAATGATATTTTTTGTTTTAATTTTATTTTTATAGAATTCTAATGCAATTTATTAAAGCATGTTTGATATATAATATATTTACACAAATGAATTTTTACCCCAACACCACAATAATTTAAAGTGTTCAATAATCACTTATTGAATGTAACTTATTAAATAATTATATTGCTTTTGTGCATGTATGATAAAAATTCATTTGTACATATATATATATATATATATATATATATATATATATATATATATATAAATATATATATATATATATATATATATATATATATATGTACTTTTTCACAATTTATTTTCCATAAAATAAAATGTATACAGTTTATAAGACATTTTCACTTCTTCTAAACTATTATTTTATTAAGAAACTTATATTAATGTTACATACACATTTTTATACAATAATTTATATATTTTTATTCTATGTTAAACTATATTTTATCATTTATTTTAAATTAAATTTTGTAAAATAATAATTGTTTTCTATTTTAAATATATAAATGATACTGCCTTAAATTATTTTCCTTTCACCTTAGGTATAATATTTGTGGCATTGAAATATTATGTAATATATTTTTTTTATATTAGTTAACACACACACACACACACACACACACACACATATATATATATATATATATATATATATGTGTGTGTGTGTGTGTGTGTGTGTGTGTGTGTATTTATTTCATTTGATTTTTATTGAAAATTAGATGATTTTATAATAAGAATGATAACAATTTTACATAATATTGAATAATTATAAAAAGGATACTATGAAATTTATGTAAAATAAAATTGTATTATTATTAAATCATTTTATATTAAATTTTGCGTTAAAAATATTTTTTCTCCCAGAAAAAACACAAATAAAGATGTTATTCTAGGTTATATTTCATATGAATCTATATAAACCATTGCCTCACTTAGAGTAAATATACATATATATTCACACACACATGAACACATGCACGCACCACTGTTCATAGAAGCATTAACTACACATGTTATAGCAAACACCTACCCATTTATAGAGAGATGGCTTATAACATCGTAGTGATGTTTCCGTAGCGTAAAGGACACCTGCTAGTCTACGCAAGTGCATTGAAAAAATATGATCATAGATGTTTAATACACTGTTACCACCTTTGTGTTCGTACTAGATTAAAACATCATTGTATTCGTATTGGCATTATTATCGAACAACTTTATTATTTATTATAATCAAGGGTGGAAATAAAAATTGCAGTGTTAACTTTTTGTTTTGATATGTACATATGTTGTTATGGTCCGTTAACACGAACACACTTCATATGCCGTACATGTTTTTATACATGCATACATACATACATATAAATTTATATAGGGTCATCCAAATGTGACGCCTAGATTTGTGTTTTATTAAAAAAAAAACAAAAGAAACTATACACATATTTCCCTACACACCACCCTATACACGTGTTTCTTTTTAATAAAACACAAATCTAGGCGTCACATTTAGATGACACTATATATATATATATATATATATATATATATATATATATATATATATATATATATATATATATATATATATATATATATATCTTTGTACATATATGAGTGAATAATATTACATATTTATAATGAAGTATTTAGAAAAATATAAAATGATTATTAAAATAAAAAGATATTAATATATATAATTTTTTTCGACTAGTTTGATTCTTCCGATCATGATTTGTGATAAATTTTTCAATAAAAAAATATATTTCAATAACATTTTTTTGTAATGTTCGAACTATCATTAACTTCAATATTAGTATGTGGTAAATAGTTCTAACATCTTTTTAAAATATTTGAAATTTAGGTATTTTAGTGTACTTTATTGCTCATAATAAAAATCTATTGTAATTATTTTAGAAAACAATTTATTTATATAGTTTATATTTCAATAATATTAAAATTTATTTAACATCACTTATTTTTATCATTTATATATATAATTATTAAAAATAACTTGTAAAATAAATAATTTTATTTAATAAAAAACAAAAATCAAAACTTAGAAATAGAGATGATATCGATTTATTTTTTTATTTGTGGAACAAATATCTAGAAACATAAATTTGCCAATATAGAATTATTATTGTTAAACATATTTATTTGAAACTGACACTGTATATATGTACAAATATAAATTTCAATAACACAAATAGAATAAATGATAATATTTCTATAATAAAATAAATTACTGTATGAAAATCAAAAAGTACAAATCTTTTTTTAAAAAAATATATTACGTATGTATATGAATTAGAAAATTAAGATTTTTTGCAGTTGAAAAATAGAATTGGTTTTATAAAAACAGATTATGAAGAGAAATATATTTATGTATAAATTAAAATTAATTACATTAAGTTGTTCGTTTATTATTCTGATGTTATTTACAATTTTTACTCATTTTTTAGATAGAATAAATTTATTAGTTGTTTTGGAACTGTGGCTGATTCACTTTACACAAATGAATTTTTACCCCAACACCACAATAATTTAAAGTGTTCAATAATCACTTATTGTTCACTTGTTTTTTATAATTATATAATTTTTAATTATATCGGCTGATGCATTTCGATGGCGATGCCATCATCGAAAGGCTCTGACGTCAGAAAGGCTCTGACGATGATGGCATCGCCATCGAAATGCATCAGCCGATATAATTATAAATTATATAATTATAAAAAACAAGTGAACAATAAGTGATTATTGAACACTTTAAATTATTTTGGTGTTGGGGTAAAAATTCATTTGTGTAAAGAATAAATTTATTTAAAAAGTATAGAATAAATAAAGTATAAAGAAATTAGCTAATTATTTGAAACTTGATAAATTTTTATTCAATTGTAATAAAGATTTTATATTTTGTGTAAATAATGAAAACTACTGATATAAAATTACAGTTTATGTTGAATTGTTTTTTGCATTTTCGAATAAGTACATAAAATTCTAAATATATATTAATATATAATTAAGTAAAATTTGTCTTAAAAAACAAGATTTATGAATTCAAATATATAAAATGCGCACTGTATATTCACTGGACTGAAAATAATATGAGTACTATATCATTTTAAAGACTATAAAAAAACTTAAATGTCATACAATATAATAAATATAGATTTATGAAATGACTTACACTATATCTGTTATATAGCCCTATGACCATCGTACCATGGTTGTTTTGTTAATGAGGTGGAACTGTTCACACTTACAACAGGTTTTAGGAGGTAACATCTGTTTAATACTGTAATGTCGTACTAATTAAATTATAAAAGAATTCATATATATATATATATATATATATATATATATATATGTATATGTATATATAATATCAATAACCCTATTTTATGGAATTATATATAATATAAAATTATAAAACAATGAAAGATTGAAAATAAACGTGTATGATGTTTAAATTATTTTCAAATGTCCTATTTTTCACTCAAGTTTCAAAATAATAAATTAAAAAATGTGTGTTAATTTACGTAAAATTGATATTATTCATAAAGAGAAAATAGTGTAAAAACTTTATAGTTACAATTTTTCAGTGTTAATAAATAAATACGTATGTCAAACCTCACCCCTGGACATTTTTAGCCAAAGTTTAATCTCATGTGTATTGTACAGCATCGTTTTAAATGAATACCAAGGGATTTAAATTGTAATCCGAACGATGCAGTACGAATTGTACTGTACAGAACATGGGGGCTTACAAAATTCCGAGTAGGTACATGCTGTACGTATGTCGGTTCAAAAAGGAAGGAAGGAAAGTAGGAAGAATGGGGGCAACTTTTACATCCCGGGCAATTGCTGAACGGTAAATATACTTTTCGTACACGTTCATACTCTTGATTTACGTTCTCAACGCTGTATCTGAATCGAACAAATATTAACGAACATGCGTGAACAGCGACGGATTGAAACTGATTTTAATGTGTTTTATAAGATTTTGGGTTTTAAATTTCTAATGAAATTTTAAAACAAATTATTTTAAATCATTAATATGCTTATAAATTAGAGAGTGTGTTGAAATTAATTACAATATTTTTAATTCACTTTGACGTCAATAAATTAAATCATAAATAAAGAATTACAAAATTCATCCTTCAGCAAAATTAAAAAAAAAATAATTAAAAAAATGATATGTAAAACCAGTTTGAATATAGTAAACTTTAATGTAGACAATATAAAAAATATATGCTCATATTTTATTGTAAAATAAATACAACTAAACACTCACACATGTACAGTGAGTCAAAGTGAAACTCATACAGAGTTACGTTTCCAATAATTTTACACATATATTTTAATATAACAACAATTTTCTTTATTTCTCTTGCTTAAGTTCTTTATTAAGATTATTTTAATTATATTTGAAAATTTCAATCGTAAATTCATACTTTTACTCCTGAAAAAGTAACAATTTCTGAAAAATGAACAAAAAATACATCAAAATGAAACTCATACAACTAACAAACTATTTATTAAATTAAAATTTACAATGGATTGAATTATTTTAGTACTTAGTAGAGTAGCCTTTATTAATTTTTATAGCCTTCAAACGATTCGGGATGGATTTAACTAATTTTTTACAATAAGCTAGATCAATTTTTCCCCATTCTTCTAATAACGCTTTTTAAAATCATTGTTATTAATAATAGTGTGTGTTCTAATGACAACTTCTAAGTGATTCCATAAATTTTAAATCACACTTATATCAGGTGATTATGGTGGTGTTTCCAGTACTTTGAGGCAGTTATATAACAACCAACTACGTGTGTTATAAGCTTTGTGCTTGGGGTCGTTGTCCTGATAAAAATTAAATGTTTGTAAAATTTCAAGTTTTTGAGCACTGGCTTTCAAATTTTTTCTTAATAGATCAATATAAACATTTTGATTCATAATGCCATCTATAAAATTAAATTTCCAACCCCTCTCGTAGACATACACCCCCATACCATAACATGACCGATCCCATGTTTGACTGTAGGACGTAAATGTTTTAAAGATATTTCTATATTCGGTTTCTGCCATACATTAATTCTCCCATTGGATCCAAATAAATTATATTTGCTTTCCTCCGTAAACAAAACATCTTTCCAATAATCAAAACTCTTATTAATATGTTCCCAAACGAAGCTTAACCTTTTGTTGCGATTAGCTAGATTTATGAAAGTTTTCTTCCTGGCAATACGAGCATGAAATCCATTTTTATTTAGTATATTGCGAATTGTTTGGGAGCTTGCTTTTTTATTTAGATACTTTTTAACTTCTAAAGTCAATTTGGGCGTGCTAATTTTCGAATTATTTTTAATTTTTTGTAGAATCCAACGCTCACTATGACCATTAAAAATCTTGCGGTGACTGTCTGTCTTTATTGTCAACACTTTGGCCGTTTTTAAATCTTTTTATTACAGATTACATTGTATCGTGGTTTTTATTAACTATTTTCCCAATTTCCCGTAGTTTTTCCATTTTTGTAATGAAAAATCATTAGCTTTCTCTCGTCCGTCAATGATTGTCCCCTTTGTCTACTCAAAGTGAAAATCCAACTTATATTTTTTACAAAATGATTATAAAGATTTAACAATAGGTTTTTTTATAACCAAAGTGACCAAACACATATTTGAAGAGTATACTTTCTTAACACAGCAGTTTTCAAGCGAGAATAATTTGTTGTATGAGTTTCATTTTGATGTATTTTTTGTTAATTTTTCAGAAATTGTTACTTTTTCTGGAGTAAAAGTATTAATTTACGATTGAAATTTTCAAATATAATTAAAATAATCTTAATAAAGAACTTAAGCAAGAGAAATAAAGAAAATTGTTGTTATATTAAAATATATGTGTACAATTATTGGAAACGTAACTTTGTATGAGTTTCACTTTGACTCACTGTATATATATATATATATATATATATATATATATATATATATATATATATATATATATATATATATATATATATATATATATATATATATATATATATATATATATATATATATATATATAATGTAAATTTCTTTTACATTAAAGAAATAACATCATTTACTCATTTAAGTGGCACAATTATAAATTTACTAATACCGGATCTGTTATAAGAGAAAAAGAGATATTGCGAAACAAAAGTCTAACAATAATCAGCACTGGCTCGATCCTCGAGTTCGTACATTTTGCTGCACGCCTGTGGACAACATGGCGAATATCGGCTGATTGTGTTTGTAAATGAGAAAAATGATTTGTATTGTGGTTTTCAACGATATGTTGTATGTGCATATGTATGTATTTATGTGTGTACGTGTGGGTGTATAGATACCATGGTTATTGGAAAATGTTAGGGAGAAACAAAACATGAATGTTACCGGAATATTTTAAAACTGTCAGTAAGGAATGAAATTAATGAACACCGGTGTGCTCTCCATCATTTTTTCAATTAATGCGTAGACTTTATTTTACGTTCTTGAGCAAGGTTTGAATGATTGATTTTAAGTGAGAATACATTATCAAACCATGAGACTAGTCCATTTTTAAATGTGAAATCAATATATTTATATATATATGTATATATATATATATATATATATATATATATATAATTGTAAGTATTAAATTAAAACATATATTATAATATGTGATTAGAATAAAATTAGAAAAACAACTCTATTTACTTATTACATCTAAGCTTTTGAAGAAAAAATATGAATAAAAAAATGAAACGAAAAATTAAATCAATATGAATACTAAAACGTTGTTCTGTATATGTAAATATTTTAATAAAATGTTATGTTTTATAGGAATAACATTTTCTTTAAAATAATTATAGATTTAATTTTAAATTCATTGCAAAAATACTGTAATCATATATACATAGATAAAACTCAGTACTATTGTTTAAAATACTTTCAATTTAATATAAAGAATCCATTAAATTTTTTATTTATAAAATTTCATTTCTAATATAAAATTATTCAGATACCTTATTAAATCAATTTAAAAAAGTATCTCGTGTCGTAATGAAAAAAAAGAAAAAGATTGATCATTGTGTCATCATTAATTAATTCGTTAAGAATAGTTTATCAAAAAATAATACCAATATAAGTATTATTTCATAAAAATTTACACTTTTGTATTCGACCATGAAAAGTGACGAGATAAATTACTTAATATACAAAACGTAAAAAATATCTTTATAGTAGATGACCAGCAAAAGTAATTTTAGAAACTATTATCAAAAAGCACGATATGATGTTAGTCAATTAGAAATTATTTCATTCTTAGATTATTTATATATTTAATTATTAGAATATATAATTTAAAAGTTTAATTGTGAACAAAATTTATTATCATAATTAATCTTTTTCTAAATTTTAAAAACAAAATCTAAATAGAAATGAGTAATGATCAACTATTTATAAAATAGTAATAAATTTGTATATATTTTTTTAATTAAACCTTTCTAATATGTTTAAAGTATCTGAAGTTAGGAACAAAAAATATAATATAATATATATATATATATATATATTTATATATATTTATATATGTGTGTGTGTGTGTGTATGTATACACATGCAAACATAAGTTCGTTTATCTTTAAGTATACAAAGATCAAATATTGCACATTGGAATTCATCTTACGAACAGATGTGCTAAATACACATAAATACGTGGTGCCATAATAAAAGCGGTATTTATTTGAAAATTAGAATAACACCACAGCTATTTCTACACATGTATATAAACAAAGGTTACGTCATTTTATTCACATAAAATCTTTGACAGAAAATGCATTTATGTTTTTCATTGTCCGAAAATACTTTTAATGACGTTTACTCAAGGAAGCTTGTTTTATGTCTTCCTAGAATTTAAATTTTATTTTCATTGATATATTTTAATCCCTTACTTTTTGTATAAAATGGAAAACAATACATTTGCAATAAGCATTAAATGTATTTTAATGTCTTCAGAGGATGCTGCGAGATATTTTAATCTTAAGAATCAACTTCGAAACGTTATAATAAAGTTGTGGTTGTATTGACACTGCAGATTAGCTTAACCAGCTAGGTTAAAAAGCATGATGTTTGAATACAGTTTATACGAGGGTTGTTTTGTTGAATGGTGTGAGTTTAGCACTCTAACCCTCACGAGAAGGGAATGTGCTGCTTGTACATCCAATCGTTATGAATGTAGATGCGGTTGTTCTACTAACTAATGAATATTAATTTTGTATATTGTTTAAAGCGTTACTTTTCACAAATCAAGTGTAAATTTACATTTAAGTCATATTATTTCATTTTTATTCCTTAATGCGTTTTTTTATTTATTGTTTTTTATACAAAAAAATGCTACTATAGTTTCAAAATATATTCAATAACATTAAAACAAAGATAAAGCAATAGATATTTTATTAACAAATTTTATTATTCACTAAATAGTATGTCTACTATTATTAATTTTATTACTACTAATTATATCTATATACATATATATATATATATATATATATATATATATATATATATATATATATATATATATATAAGGCTATAATATTTTCTAAAAAAAAATATGAAAAAAATTCAAATATTATAAGTATTTATATTTTTAATGTAAATTTTATTTATTTGATTTCATTATAGATAGTCGATTTAGAAAACAACTTCATCAAGTTTTAAATGTAAAGTTTGCATTATTTTGAATACAATAACAGCTTAAATAGTTTTATGTATATAGAAAAATCGCAGCAGATGTACAGAATATAACAGTAAATTTCTAGCATTGTGAGCATACACAAGTGATTGCTAAGTAAGGGATGAGTTGTCATTGCCACCGTTCCGGACACTGGATAAGGGGGGTGCATTTTCCCTGTACGCAGCACTATAGTGATTGTTAAATGCTGATTAATCTGTTAAATTGAATTAAAATGCATTGAATGTTAACTATGTTTTATTTACTGTTAGAAATTTCCTATGTCATACAGTTGTTTATATGCACTGTCATGATTTTATTACTTTTTTTTTTAACATGAAAATTATATTACAATTTAGTGGTAATATATACATACATACATTCATACATATATATATATATATATATATATATATATATATATACAAAATGTGATAATTTAAACATAATATATAATCCTATATTACAAAAATTTAAGTAAGGTAAATATGAACAAATATAATTAAATATTTGTCAATAAGTTTTTTAATAAATAGAAAATAAGTAAAAAGTGGGATAAAAAGTTGAATTATAAAGCAAAAATATATGGATAATACCGAATTTATTGTATATAGTCATCCAAATGTGAAGCCTAGATTTATGGTTTATTAAAAAGAAACATGTGTATAGCTTCTTTTTAATAAAACACAAATATAGGCGTCACATTTCGATGACCCTATATAAACTAATAAATGAACATGTAGAATTTTACAGAAATAGAGAATTTAAAAATAATTCAATTGCCCAATATTTCATACACATCTATAATAAATAAAATTGATATTAAAAAGACGTTTACATTTTATTTTCAAATATAAACGTCTAGTTTATATTTCTACTTTTTCAACTTTTTAGTTGAAAATGTTATATAGGTAATATATTATACTATTATTTTTAATAAAATAGTTAATAATTAATAATAAGCGATAATTACTATAAAAATAATAAAATTATTTTTAAACTATTATTACCAGTAAAATAATATGGTTTAAAAATATTTTTTATTTAAAATTTAAGGCATAATATAATTTCTAACCGAAATATGTAAATGCAAAATGTTATAAAGGGAACAAAAAAATATTAAATTAGTTTCATTTTTTTGATCTTTCTATATTTTTCACTTATATTCTTTTTACTATTCACATGATCACATATAAAAATCAAAGAACGTATTTAATAAATTTGATTTTTGTCTAGTTTCTTAAACTTTTAAGACTCTTGTTCATACTAATTTATTAACAAAAAATTATAATTTTCCAAACAATATTTTTGTATCAAAATAACAGCTATTTTATTTTTAAAAAAATGTGTATAAGAAAATATTAATTTTAAATACAATCTTATTTCTTATAATATAAAATATTTTAAAATATAAAAAAATATTTATGTTGTAACATTTAGATCTTGAAATAAAAGTAAATAAAATGACAATTTTTCAAATATAACACGTAATATAATACACAAATATGTACACATATCATCATTATCAGTATTTATTTCTAACTATTGTTGAATGAAGACCTTTTTTAAAACTTTCCATTAAGCGTATATACGAGGGTCGTTTGATAAGTATGGTAAATGTATTAATTGTTTAATTGAATTAATTAATTAATTAAATTATTTTTTTCTATTTAGTTTTTCTTACTTTTTTACCATACTTATCAAACAACCCTCGTATATATATATATATATATATATATATATATATATATATATATATATATATATATTCGTGTTTTTATGTGTATAAATGTATATATTTATAAAAAGTGAAAAATTGTAGATTTTAGACATAACAATTTATCACTCTAAAACATGAATAAAAAAGCCGTACAAAAATATTATTCTTTTCTATTTAGTTACACAAGTACGAGATGATAACATTTTAGTAATGTTTTGTAAATTCATTCTCAGTCTGAAGTTTCGTTTGAAAAAATAAATAAAATATAAAAAGACTTTCTAACATTGATAAATATCACAATTTTATTTATTTTTTTGTTTACTTATTAGTAAATAAAATATATTACAAAATACCTCTTTTTAATATTAATTTATCATCATATTATATTAAAGTTCTTCCAGATTCCAAGATTTCTAGACTGGAATCATTTAGATTTTTATCTTTGGGGAAATTTAAATTACTTGGAGTACAGTATTAAAATAAATATTCGAAGAATTAATATTAAAAGAATTGTAATTGCATTAAATGAAATTTATAATAAAAATGTATTATAATATCAATTAATGACTCGCTGATTAATTAGCACCTAGCTTATATTCAATTTTATCAATAATTAAATATAATAGAATCTATATTCACATATTACTGGTTACTTTTTCAATAAATTACCAAAGTTTTTTTACAGTAATTATAAAACATTATATATATATATATATATATATATATATATATACATGTGTGTGTGTGTGTATATGTATTGATTAAAAATGATGTTGAAATTGATTTATAACACAAACAAATAATTCAATAATGCATCTACAGATTAAAAATGTTCATGACTTTTTAACTAGTGACTGATTTCAAACTAATTGGATATTTATTCTTTAAAGATTACATGTGGTATTTCAGTTTACAGTAAAAATAAGACTGATCCAATGAAAATAATCAAACAGGCGACAGTAGGACGGAACTAGGAAACAATTAAAGAGCACAAGCAATCATCCGGAAACATAAAGCAGAACAGCAACAGGATCACATGTGGAAGTCAATCCATTAAGCACGGTGACACATCAAATTGATCAATGATCAACATCTGAGGATGTTTCAATTCACTTGTGAACGATCGAATAATATATATATATATATATATATATATATATATATATATATATATATATACACGTATGTGTATACATACGAACCAGTTCCACATTCGATGAAAAACTGATTAGCTCGAGTGCTGTGCTATTACTCTAGCGATGTCTGACTGCCTGCTTGCCTGCTGGGGTCTGGTGTTATACAGCCACACGCCAATTGTCATAAAATAAATGTCTTTATCATGCCGTCTGTTCGTCGTAAACTCATAATGATGAGTACGCGTGCCGTTGTCAATTGAATAGATCCGGTAACAAACGTTTGAAACAAGTGTTTCGATTCTGCTTTTATTATAAAATAGTTATATATATATATATATATATATATATATATATATATATATATATATAAATATAAAGACATATCAAATAATATCTTATTTATAACTTTATTTAATAAAAAATAATTATCTCATTCATTGAAATTCCCCACTTCAACGAATGGATTAAATTTTTAGTTCTATTAGGCAAATAATTATATCAATTAATATTAGATTTGAATATAGTATTTCTTATGTCAGATATATAAAATTATAGATTTAACTCAATGATTTCTTTTGTTATTATTAAGGGGTTATACGCAGTTAGAAATTTCAAAAAATCGATTTTTTTTTGCATTTTCGGAATGCACATATATTTGAGTATATTCTCTGAAAATTTGAAGTAAATCCGATAAATATTTTCGGACATACACCTGAATTTGTAAGTAATTTTTAACTATGTGTAAACTACTTCCGAAACTTCAAACGCGTTTATCTCAAAACGGTGTTTTCATAGTCGGTGATCTCGATATCTCAGAAATGACTGAACCGATCGGTCTCAAATTTTCACACAATCTTCTCAAATATATTCCTCAGGTATTGAACGAAGAAATAAGGTTTACAAAAATTATTACTATTTTTTTTAAACAATTTGGAGCGAAAATTTTAGTAAAAAACGAAAAATTTTTTTCAAGTAGACGCCATTTTGTCAAAAATGAAAATTTTTATTATTCCTTCGTTCAATACCTGCATTAATCTATCCTTTAAAAGAATTGACCATATTTGTTGATTTCAAATAATCCAAACCGCCGATATGGAGATCACCGCCAAGCGCCTTTTTTTGGAGGTCGTTCGGGACATCGTCTGCAGGAACGGTGCACTTCAATATTTTTTTATGATCGGCATGTTATTTTATTCTTGAAAGTAGGATCTATTCAAATAACCATAATTTGTAATTGCAAAACAAATACTGTTTCTAAAAAAAATTCCTAAAAAAACGTCGTTTTTGCGCCTCGCAACTGCGTATAACCCCTTAATGATATAAATATAAAACATATTATCATTTAAAAGTATTTTCATATCGTAAATCTAATATATTGCATGTTTCTGTCTGCATTTTTCACTAAGCATAAAGAAAAATCAGAATATATAATTTATTTTATAAAATCACGTATTATCATCATTTCTAAGCATTTGAATTAAAGATTGATGAAAAAATAGCTGTATACATTACATTGATAAAATCTTAATTAATATTTATTTTCTTTGCTTTTACTTCTTTTTTTATTTTTGTATTAAATATACTAATTATTAAGCCTTTTATATTGCTGCTCATAAGATAATATATGATGCGCATTCATATAAATATTATGTATATAGAATGCATTTTGAAATAAAATATGAAAAGTAATAAAAACACAGCTTTCAGGTTTAAATTTAGTTATAAAAATATATACGTACATATAAAGATATACAAGTTTACTTACATAACATGGACTTAAAAATAATACAATACATATTATATATATATATATATATATATATATATATATATATATATCACATATACATATGCATACATAGGTAATATATATATATATATATATATATATATATATATATATATATATATATATATATATATATATATATATGTACAGACATATAAGTATCGTATATGAACACCAAGTGGACGTTTTCAGTAATAAAACAAATTTATGAAACTATAGTATTGTAGAACGATATATGTAATATACAACTTCTACATCAACCGTGCATAAACAAAAAGAATATAAATGTACAATACGAACTGCGCTAATGTAAATATTTTCGTCTGTGGAGGTCCATTTTTATTTCAATACGTACGAATTTATGTTTCTATTAATGCTTCATTGAGTTTGATATATTATTTTTGCATATGTCGTCTTTTTTCATGGAAAATATCGAAATAAAAATGTTGACTTTGATTATTTTATTTGTGTAGTTATATATATATATATATATATATATATATATATATATATATATATATACACACACACACACACACATCAATATTATGTGTTAGATAATCAATGTGCTTGTTTGTAATGGTAAAATTAAATAATATATTCTAGAATATATTTGAAAAGAAAATATGACACAATATTTAAACAAATGTATACTTCTTTTTAAACAATATATACATTTGCACATTTCATGTAAAAAGAAATGCAATATGAATTCCTTTTTACATAATAAATACCTACCATGTAAAAAAATTCTTGTAAAAATTGATCTGCAACAAAGTATATAACTTGTGTTGAACAAACGCAAAATATACAAAAAGCAATTTAAAATATAGAAATGCATTCATTAAAAATATTTTATTTAATAAACACATAAAAGAAAAGTTAATGTGTTGAAGAAAATGAAAAAAAAATATTTTTTTTCAAAATTGACATTTTATCCATCATCTTTTCCTATTATAGTACAAAAAATTCGTTTTCTTATTACTTGGACAAAATCACTAGAAATAAATCATGTAACTGTGATAAAACGTGTTAAAAATCGTGTGACTGTGAATCGTGTAAAAATAAGTGTAAAAAGAGATCCAAATGTGGACACTTTTTTATTTTTAACGATAAGTAGTAATCTTTATTTACATTTTTGGTATTTTGATTATATTTGTTGAATTTAAAGTATTTATATCAAATTTGTATATAAAATAAATAAATACTTTTTGACTTTAGATGAATTTTACTAAATATTTTTATTATAAAATTGTAGTTAAGTAAAAAAATATTTTACAGGAACTGTAACTGAGTTGCAATATATCAAATAATTTGAATTCTATAATCATAATTTGAATTAGTTAATACATTTCAAGCTAGCAGTAATTAATTAAACTAATTTATATATATATATATATATATATATATATGTATGTATGTATGTATATGAATATATGTATGCATATGTGCATATATGTATATACTATTTAATACCTATAAATATCTATAATATTAATTTTGATCTCATAGTGATGAATAATTTAATTACATAATCACATATGGTTATATTTCATCTCTCAAAATTATGAATTGGTTAATATATTTAAAAATAATTATTAATTTTAATAAGAAATCTTAAAAAATCATAATATGAACTTAAAATGTAACATAATTGTTATATAACAGATTGAAATTGTGTGAACTGTAATTAAAATTATTAAAAAATAAATTATTTTTTATTAAGGAAGCTATTAATTATTAACTGAATTTTATAAATTTAAAAATATATATATATATATTTTCACCATTATAAACTATAATAGGGGAAAAATAGAAAATAATTTATAAAAAAAAGGATCGGACAAAACATTTAATATTTTGATCTACTAATCAACAATAAATCCTAATTAATCACAGTAATATAATATATGCACAATTTTATATCCAGTTTTATTATAATAACAAAATACAAGTATTTCATTACAATTGGGATAATCGATGAAAATAATTACTTTTAAATAAATAATTTCACACAACACTACGAAACGGAATAATGTACACAAAACGTGATCGTATTATATCATTGCTTAATTCATTTTACTTGTTTGATCTTTCATAGAGATAACCTTAACAATTATCGGGAACAATAAGTTAATCGATTCACTATCAGCCGTAACATATATCATACGCATTGTTGTGTATCTGAATATATGGACAAGACGCCCCTCATACGTACAAAAGAACAATGATGGTATTTCTACCCTACTGAATGAACATCAAATGACCCTCTTGAGATAATTTAGATGTGTGTGAATCTAATCAAATTCGAATTCTAGATATTATTATATTAAATATACTATTCTATACAAATTATATATATATATATATATATATATATATATATATATATATATATATATATATATATATATATATATATATGTATATATATATATATATATATATATATATATATATATATATATATATATATATATATATATATATATATATATATATATATATATATATATATATATATATATATGTATATATAAAATTTGAAAATTTAAAATAGATAAAAATATTATTTTTATTATCGGTATTATATATTTTCTTACATTTTTTTAAAAAATAAGGAGAATTTTTAAACATTTATTATTATTTTATTTTAATACTTGTATTTTACGATAAAATATATATGTAAGTAATATAAACACTTACAACAAAACTGTATAAAAATATTTTATGACAAGAAAGTAAAAAAGCATGCATTTTTAACGAAGTATCAAAATTCATACGTTTATATGAATTTTTTTATAATTTTGAATCTATACATAAATTTAGAAAATAATTTTAAAGAACAACCTCTTGTTATCTTCTTTTCTATTTCTCTCTCTCTCTATCTATATATATATATAGAGAGAGAGAGAGAGAAAGAGAGAGAGAAAGAGAGAGAGAAATAAATAGATAGATATGTGTGTGAGTAAGTGTATGGTGCGTATGTGTAGTATATATAGTGCGTATATATAGGGTCATCCAAATGTGACGCTTAGATTTGTTTTTTTAAAAAAAGAAACATGTGTATAGGGTGGTGTATAGGGAAACATGTGTATAGTTTCTTTTTAATAAAACATAAATCTAGGCGTCACATTTGAATGATCCTATAAAATATACATTTATTTTTCATTATTCCTTTTTGTCAATCTAAAGAAAAATATTTGTAAAATATGTAGATGTTTTAAACAACAATGAAATTAAATTTTGCAAATGAATATTTAATGAGCAATTTCTATATTCATTTTTGTTATATATTTTATAAATAGAATAAATATTAATTTTCATATTTTATTATTAAATATACTATTGCATATACACACATACACACACACACACACACACACACACACAGACACACACACACACACGCACACACATATATATATATATATATAATTTGAAGAACGTATATAAAATAACTTCCTTAACCATTACGAGAGATAAAAAGAAATCTGTCAATTTGAATTCAACATTATTAAACATGCGAAGCTTTGCATGCCAATAAATTAAGTATATGAAATTTTGAAAATATTTAAATGCAAAAAATAGACAGTTTACGAAATTAAATTAGTCATCAATCAATTTGAAAATGTATGACTCATTTACAATGAGAAAGTCTTGTATGAATATGATTCTCAATATCGTCTTTATAAATAATAAACGTTAACCATAAAATCAAATCAGTATGAAAATTTCTATAAAAGGAATATACGTACAGCAATAAATAATTGATTGTGAATATTTCAAAGACATATTACTATACTTGATTGATGATGCTATTGAATAAATTGATTAAATAGTGATTCAAAAAGTTGTCAATTTCGTTTTATAATCCAGTGTCAATCAATCATGTGGTTTTCTTTATACATGTTTCAAACGGGTATTATTCTAAACCAGTAATTATCAAGTGGAAACCAACAGGCCACATATGACCCCATAATTATAAAAAAATGATAATTACAAGCGTTTTCAAATTACCTAACCGATATTGCAGTGTGTGCGTATTTTAAAAGTAAATTTTTGTGTAAAGTACATTTCACCGAGTACTGCAAAATGAAAAATCGATAAATTTGATTTTTTATTCTTTTTTGGCACAATTATAAACATTTTATCAATATGTGATATATATATATATATATATATATATAAATATATGTATATCAAACATAATTTGTCAACATAAATTGGTTTTGCTTAACAGTCTACTAACAATGAAAAAGCATGACCAATTATACTCGTGTTACAAGTGAGCTTGACGAATACGATTATACACAAGTCAATAAGTGGGTACATTTGTATAGAACGTTAACTGATTCATGTCATAAGATATCATATTACATGAATTTCAATAGAACGTGAGAAAAATCTTGTTTATCTTTACTTTGTATCATCAAAAAAATTAAAATGTTTAACATTCAATGAAAAAGTATATTTATGCTTATTTATGACTTCATTTAAAAGATTTTCTTCATTATAATATTTGCATGTTTGTTTAATTTAATGCTAATATTATTAGTTCATTTCATTAGTTTTTTTTTTATCTCATAGCATTAATATAAATATTACAGTATAAAAAGTATGTATCTTACAATATAAAAAGCTTCAAAGTAGAGTTGTTTATGTGTCATTTTTTTAAAAAATTCATTGCATATTTTATTAAAAACATTCATCTTACATATATATATATATATATATATATATATATATATATATATATATATATATATATATATATATATATATATATATATATATATATAGTTTTTTTGCGAATGAATATCCAATTAATTTCAATAAGTAAATATTTTTTAAATAGCCATAATTAAATCAAAATAAAAATCTTAATAATACAAGCAAAATATGTTTTTTTTAAAAAAAATTTAATACATATTACTTATAATTCCAGAATATATTTTAATAAACATGTAATAGAATATATTGTATAAGAGTGTCACATAAATATTTATTCTTGCAACGTTGTTGATTATTAATATTTTTATAGCATGTAAATATTTATTATCATATTACTTATAATTCCAGAATATATTTTAATAAACATATAATAGAATATATTGTATACGAGTGTCACATAAATATTTATTCTTGCAACGTTGTTGATTATTAATATTTTTATAGCAAATAAATATTTATTATCATTTGCATACACTGATATATATATATATATATATATATATATATATATATATATTTAACATATACAACACCTGTACCTTAATATATTATTGTAAATACACAGAGGGTGCCAACTTTCATATAATTGCCTAACCTACAATTAGTATTCAAATTTAATAAATAAAACATTTGGCTTTAATTATATATATAAATATATATATATATATATATATATATATATATATATATATACATTCACTTTTTGTGTATTGATACTAAATTTATCATGTTGTTAGTCAATTAATACTATATATTATAACATAGTAGAACTGAAAATTGGATAAGATTCAAACGAAGAGTATTTTGGCAAATAGTACACTTATACTTTCGTACTTAAAATAAATATACACGTATTATTGTAAATATATATATTTAACCATTTCTGATATAAAAATAATTATATATATATATATTAATTTATTAAAAATGAGGAAACATTATTATTATTATAATTTATTTCACAACGATTTTACAACAAAAATGTATTAAATGATTTAATAACAATTTTAATTTAAAAAAATGAATATGCTCAGTGTTTAAAAAAATGTGAATTTTCTAATTTTACAAATATTTCTTTAAATATAAGAAAAAAATATTACAAAATGATTAACCTACTATATATAAAATCACAATTTATAAAGGATAATTGTAATAGGTGGATATTTAAACCATACATCTATAATAACTTTATATTTACTGTTAAGTTTAAATAAAGCTGTAGTTTTCTTAAAATATTATTATAGAATAGAAACAGCCTTTGCATATTTATTATTGTATATTAGAATATAAATTTAATACAACAATGCTGGATTTAGTAAGGTCATCTAAAACCAGCATACTGTAATATTTATAAATTTTGTGACTGAATAATAACAAAAATAACCGATTAAAAATATGTATTACATTCAAAATACAATAAAATTTTATATGAAATCAATAACTTTCTAATATAAAATGTACATGCAAATTTCATATTAAAAAGATATATTTTAATTTATGTAATTTAAAATAAAAATATAAAATCTATGTATATTTCGAATAAAAAGTTAAAAATATTAACAAATATTTTTTCACAATTTTTTAGAAAATTTACCTAATTATTTTATTTGTTTATATTCGATGTATGTATATATTACTGTATTGTAAATAAAATATTTTTATTGAAGCTTCCTCTCATTTTAAGTTATTTACAAATGGATATATAAGCTTGTTAAAAGATATAAATAAAGTTATTCTAAACAAAAAACAAGATATGGCACAAGGCTGGGTTAAGTACATATTATCACCCAACCATACTATTTGGCTTCCACAACATATTTTTCTCTTATATTCATATCTTATCTTATTAATTCACCGTTTACTATATATTCATATCTAATAATAACGTTTATTTAAAATATTATCCTAAATATAAATATTAATAATACAGTCATAATTTCATTAATTTCTTTTAAATTCAGAAAAAGAGATTGTAACTTAAAAGAAAGAATTATATCTTTAAGTTTCATTTTTTGTGCAACAATTATATAAATATATAAAGATTATTCTATTGTAAATATTTATTTCTGCTCTTTCAAATATATTTAAAGTTACTTATATAATTTTAAAATATATAATTAAATACTATATTAACTGAAATGAATGAAAATTGAGCATTTATTGATATAAAAGATAACGTTCTCGTTTCTTTGCAAAATAAAAATGAGACATTTAGTAAACTATTCATAAACGATTTGAATACAATATTATAAAATATATTTTGATTTTCCCACCATTAGACTAAACCCATTATCGTCGACATGAATATGAATGAATGGGGAAGTATTTACTAGTAAAATGCATAAACAACCGTATCTGGTTACATGACATTCTCATAACACACCACTCGACATGACAATAAAAATGCTACACCTACGTGACCACGGTCACAAGTGAGGGGTGACATCAGCTTGAAGTGGAGGGCACGTCGTATGTCAGACACGTGGCCAAATTGATCACTACGATAGAAACCCATCATGTATGTATTCACGGATGTAAATTGAAATTATTTGCTTAGATACATTCAAGTTGTAAATAAAATTATAGTATATGCGATTGAAAAAAATAAACTACTATTTCATGCAAAAACAGCATAAATTCCTACGTTTCAAGTAAATATAAGAGAGTTAATATTTGCGTTTTTAATATATTATATTATTTATTTTTATACTCGTGTAATGATGATTAAAAAAAAATAATAATAAATTTTAATTTATACGAAATACCATTTCTGTTATTTTTTATCTACTGATGCTTATTTAAAACTTTATCAATTTTTGATTTTTGTTCAATTTTAAAAAATACATATGAAAATGGACAGTTATTACAATAAAATAAAAAATTATAGAAATACTGAATAAATTCATAAAACATATTTAAAAATATATTATTTCTTCATAATTTATCAGTATAAAATTCAATTCAGTTAATAAACATAAAATAATATGAATGCAAAAAATGTCATATTATTGTTGTTAGAATATTTTTGATACAATAATATAAAAAAAATAAACTGTAGAACAGAAGTATCAGTGTTCAAGTCTACAACCGAATTACATTAATATTTAAATTTTTCCAAAAGTTACTGGAATACAAAAAATGAATTTATCAATTATTTGTTGATATTTCTTATAGCACACACGTAACAAAAATTGTAAATTTTAAATAATTAATAAATATATAAAAATGATTCACTGTATTTACTGTCTACGTAACCAGAGAGAGAATATAGTTTATATAGAGAATATAGTTTTTCTCATTAAATATCCTCACTGTATTACAAGTTAATAAAAACAAACATGTTAAGATAATAAAGTTATGCACATTTTTGTTTACTTCTTAATATGATGTTTTAGCGCATAATAACATTTTTTTAAACAAAATGACAGTTTTCAGAGCTATTTTAAATAAAAATATGGAACAAAAACAATTCATATCATTAACATTTGTAGAAACAGAAGAAAAACCTTCCATCCATGTTATTAATTTTTATAAAAGTATAGAAATATAACTTTTTTGAAGAGAAATAAATATGAAGTATTAAAAAATGAAACGAAATTTAAAAACATTAAAAACGATAAAAATTATTTCAAAAAACTAATAATAGAACAAAAATTAAGAAAATATTTAGAGAATATTAACAAAGAGATACAGTATAAAAACTATCTAAAAATTCGTAAATTATAAACACTATTTTTGGTTTTAATAATATCAATGGAAATATATAAATTGAGGATATGTATTTTAGCTCAATGAATATTGTCATAAAAAACTTAAAACACAAAAAAAAGAAATAAAGTAGCACATTATTCTGGAAAATTAAAAGCTTTATTTATTAAAAGTGCAATTAGAGAGTTACGTTTAAGAAATTGCAGTAGTATTTAATTTTAATAAGATTTAAAACAATATTATCAGTAATACGTCAAATTCTTATAATAGAAAACGTAAAATGAAATCGAAAACCGCTATCTTAAATTTATTCACTTTACAAAAATCTAATTATCATTTACAACTATAAATAAATCAATCAATTTCAAAGTGTTAATTGTTCATGATAAATTTCATGTCGTTTTATTCTAATCGAAAAAATTAAAAATCAAACTTCAATTTAGTGAACAAATAATATAAATGTATAGAATGAAGTATTTCAATAAATTTGTTATTTTAGAGGAAGAGAAAAACTGGAGACTATGGAGAAATCAAAGATGAAGGTTGAACCCCATATAGAGCCACTTAATATGATATAAATGTAATTGATAAAAAACATTTAACTACATTAAATTATTTTAAAATTATTAGAGAGCTGCAATTATTTCAAAAAATAGAAAACACGTATTCATGAAAGTTTTCCTAAAAATTAATTATGAACCATTAGAAAAAAATAAAATAGTCTCGATACTTTTTCAGAAAATATTAATAGTTTTATCAATTTATTTTTTAAATTGATAGAGATTTTGAAAAATGTTTTTCAAAAGAAAATTATTTTTAACTGATATATAAAAATGATATGTAATTAAGTAATTAATTAATTATAAGACATTTGAAAAAGCTCAGTCAAATGTTATAAATAGTTGACAAATTCATTACCGTTATTAACACAACCTGCGTTAGTTCAGGATTAACGTAATTCCCGTGCGACTGTGAACTACGAATATGGCTGTAATAAGAAACAGCAGTAGAGTAGCTAGTGCTGGCTTTAAGAGTCAATTAGCCGCTCCGCTGACCACAAAGACGTCTTGAGTACTTACAGGTAGCAGTGTAACGGCCTATTAGCCGACATTTAAGTGCTTGAGAACTAGCAAGAGGTTTCTGTTATCGTTTTTAATGACTATACATGCTACCATCTTACGCATGGCACATACAGAAAATGATATCAAGGCAGTACAATTTTATGAATATATGGTCCATTTATTTGTGCGAGAACTTATTGTTTAGAGTAGATTTAGTAAATTGGAATATGTTCTCACAAAAATATATATCTAAAAATTAACTCTTCTATAGAAATAAGAATAATTGTTATTTTAATAAATGTATACTATTTACAAACATCCTAATAAAAATACATAAAGTTAAAAACGTATAGGACACATAGCTTAACATTTGACATATTTTTTTAAAATGAACTTTAAATTTATTAACGTTTAACATTGAATATCTTCTAAATATGAATATGAATTTAATAAAAAATTAATTGTATTATTTTTAATTCTATGACAAAAATTAGGTTTCAAAATAATATATATATATATATATATATATATATATATATATATATATATAAGTATTTTTTTATATTTAAGTGTTCGTTTTCTATATTTATATACCAATTTGTTGTTTTAAATTGTTCATATTTTTTTAGTAATTTTCTTTGAATCTATTTGTAGTAAATATCAAAATATCTCATAGCAAATTACAACATAAAGAATAACTATAACGTTTTATTTAGCGATGAATTAAATATAGCACATAAGAGTCATAAATACAATATATACAAAATCAATAAAAAATAAAATAATGTTTACTTATGTACAATAAAAATAAAATGATTTATCAAAAATCTATTATTATATTCATGATTCAAAATAACTGTAAAAAATGTATGGAAAATTTCAATAATTACCAATTTACAATCTTATATATTCTATCAATCAATCTTAAAATGAAAAAAAATTGAAAATTGAAAATCAATGATACTAAAAATATACGATTAGTACCAACTTTAGATAATAACACGATATCATTTTATATATATGTATATATATATATATATATATATATATATATAAATACACATACACACACACACATATACACCAAAAAAATTAAATATACATGTATTAACAAAAACGTTTTTTTCATCTAATAAACAAGTAATTTATTTTAAATTAAAATTTTCATTAAACAAAAACAAGATTATTTTCTAAAATGAATATAAAAAAATAAGTAAACAGCTAATCGACTTAAAGATATTTATTAATTAATAATACTTATTTTAGATTATTAAATCTAATCAGTTTTGAAATAATTTTTAAAATCAGTATCAAAGTTATTTAGATAGAACTCCATTTCAGAAATTTTAATATTAACTTAAAATTAATTTTAATCTACGTAATAAAAAAATAATAATTTTTATAGAAATAATATTTACTTTGATGTTACAAAAAAGTAATGTAAACGTGTTTATAAAGAAACTGTAGTTATACCGAAATTGTGATTTATTAATATATTTTTAATTCCTTGTCTCTATAAATACAAATAATAATTGATATTATTTTTATGAATATATATCAAAGAATTACTCACATACAAAATTAAAATTTAATATTAATTTTTTTATAAAATTAAAAAAACACATACACACACAATTGTGTTTAATTAACACTGAGTTAAAAATAGTATCTTTAAATCATTTCACCTATCATATGTGACATATTGGTAAACAGGTGATAAAATCAGTATCACAAACAATTATTAAACAACTGTAATGATGAATATCTTCGTTTACAATTGCAACACTTATTTAATCGCTTTGAAATAGATTCCTTCGTCATAGCTTGGCAGAGTTTCTAATAAAATACTATATACAAATATATGTATATGTACATATATGTATATATATATATATGTACATATATATATATATATATATATATAAGAGACCGTGTGTGTGTATGTATGCATATGTACGATTAATTTTAGATGTAAATAAAATACTTTACGTTGTTTTAAAATGTTATAGATCGTTAACAAATTGTTTTTATTGGCATATGGTACTGTCATGTTTATAATTAGATTACTGATTTCTTTGTGTTCAAATTTATTATGAAACTATTTTTAAAGATTTGTATTAAATACTACTACTATATTATTTACTGCATATTTTGACATACATTTTTTTTAAAAAAAAGTTATTACATACTAAAATAAGTTAACCTACAAAAATCTAAATATATTGTACATAAATTTCATCTTCAAAAAAGGAACAAAATGCAACAGCTACCTAAAATAAGAATATATACAATTCCAATTCAGTTATATATAGTTAAATATTATATATAGTTATATACCATATATAGATAAATATTGAAATCATGTAAATATTTTATTTCTTTAAATATTTTAATTTCTTAATGTTTTTATTGCTTTTCATTTTATATTTCATACAATATAATTTAAAATTGATTAGTTAAAAACATACACACACATATATGTATAGAGAGAGAGGGGGGATGTTTTTTAAGCGTAATAAAACTTTAAATTGAATCCTTATCGAAAGTTCTATCTAACCTCAAAAAACAAACACACCTTATATACATACACACTCACACACAAGTATATATAAAAATGTTTTTAGGTTAGGGGGAACTTTCGATAGAGATTTAAAGTTCTATCATGCTTAAAAACATTCTATATATAAATAATTTAAACAACATTTCAATATATATATATATATATATATATATATATATATATATATAGAGAGAGAGAGAGAGAGAGAGAGAGGGAGATAGAGAGGGAGGGATGTTTTTTAAGCGTAATAAAACTTTAAATTGAATCCTTATCGAAAGTTCTATCTAACCTCAAAAAACAAACACACCTTATATACATACACACTCACACACAAGTATATATAAAAATGTTTTTAGGTTAGGGGGAACTTTCGATAGGGATTTAATTTAAAGTTCTATCATGCTTAAAAAACATTCTATATATAAATAATTTAAACAACATTTCAATATATATATATATATATATATATATATATATATATAAATAAATAATATGAACATGCGTGTGTGAATTCAAAAACATATATACGCATTTTTAATAATACATCGACTTAAATTATTTGTCGATAAAATATCATTGAATACACAGTAAAAACAATAAATAGAATTATCCACGAACAATAAAATCACATACTCTCGTACGATAAAGTCGAATCGAGTGAATTATAAAGATTTCAGTGAGATTTGAATTGAGATTGACTGAGATTTGCGAGCCCAGACCTTTTATTTCGTTCCATCGTATTGGCAGACAATTAAGAATCATCGGTATTCTGTTCTTGCTTGAATGTTTACTCACTTTTGATCGAGTTTAGTCGAGCAAACTGTACTAACAAGCTTTTCACGAAAGACTTGACTCGTCGACAATCAAAAATAAAATCACCGTATGAAATTACATCTTTATTGTACATGAACACGATACGCTAAGCATCTTTGTCTGATTGCTGGCAGATAGTTATTATTATTTTCCTTTTTTTTTGATGTATGAAATGTTTGACCAGACTGATAGAGTGTAGTGAGTCGGTGAGTTGTTTTTAGTCATTCGATTCGTTCGTCCAATCCAGAGTTTCGGGATGGCGTTAGCCAATCCGCGGTGTTGAAGACTTTAACCGACGACCCGGAAAAATCGGCAAGCGGCGACGGCTAATCAAAAAACCGATAGCCCTCTCGTCGAATGTTTAACTTTTCAGCCTGGCGGTTCGTTTACATAATTATAGGTGTTTTAGTGAATCGATGTAGTGTTCGAATTGCTTTAATACTTTATATGCTACTTTCGTATCATCTGCAACTATGTATATATATATATATATATATATATTCAAATTTTTAACGTGTTCTATTATATTTTCAATAATTATTAATAGACACATCAAAGTATATACCCTATATTTAACATCATTTCACATTTTTAAAGCAACTATAAAGAAATGTTTAAATTAAAATTGAACTTAAAATATAATTATTCACATTTTTATATTTTGTTATACCATGAAAATTAATATAATTAAACAAAAAATTACACTTTTTAAAATAATTTCAACATTTAAACACACACACACACACACACACACATATATATATATATATATATATATATATATATATATATATATATATGGTCATCCAAATGTGATGCCTAGATATGTATTTTTTTAAAAAGAAACATGTGTATAGAGTAGTGTATAGGGAAAAACACAAATCTAGGCGTCACATTTGGATGACCCTATATATATATATATATATATATATATATATATATATACGAATATGAATATAAACGTACAGTATAAATAAAAATGATTAAAAATACCACATTGCATATTAAGTAATGTTAATCGCAATGATCTACCACCAAATGGAGAAAAAAATGACTTATTTTTTTTGTCTAAATACTTATTTATTTTATGATATCGACACTGTATTTAAAATGTATGAAGAAAATTATCTGAATATAGTTCAGTGTCTATAATTTGCAAACAATATATTATTTAATTAATATATTAAGTTCAATATTTTCATCTCAATCTTTGTTTTTACATAAAATATTTTTAAATTTTATATTTTAATAATTAAATATGCATTTCCATAAACAAATCACAATTATTTTCCAATTGAAAAAATTAAGTAATACTAATTTAATAATATTTAGTCAATTATATAACACGTATATTCCAAATAATAAACATTTATAAGTTTTAATAATTTCATAATTAATATAATATATATATATATATATATATATATATATATATATATATATATATATATATATATATATATGACACCTTGATTTGTGTTTTATTAAATAGAAATAAACGAAACTACACACATGTTTCCCCATACATTATCCTATACAACTTTTTTTTAATAAAACACAAAACTAGGCGTCACATTTGGATGATCATATATATAATATATATATATGTAAATTCAAAAGATAAGGCGGATATTTATATATATATATATATATATATATATATATATATATATATATATATATATATATATATATATATATATATATATATATATATATATATATATATATATAATATATACATATAATAATCCCCTCTCAATATATTACTGGATGAAGGACTCCCCAAAACCCCCCACTTCTACCGATCTAATGCCTTCCTTTTTTTAGCCCATTCCTAAAAATTTCCTTATTTTTTTATCCTATCTATCCATAGGTCTCTTCTTAGGCCTTTTCATATATTTAAATCCCCAATCAATAACTTATATATATATATATATAATTGTATAGTATATAGACTTTTCAAATAAAAAAATATATTTTTCCTAATCAGCAGATATTTAATTTAATAAAATTATTACATTTATTTGCAATAATAATAATAAGGTAATATTTACACTATTTTTATCAAATAGTACCGAAAACAAATTGCATATTATGAAAACGTTTCACAATTCCAATTCGATCCATTTTAACAATGAAATTAATCATTACAAAATAAGTTTATATATCCATAAGTTTTTTAAAAATAAATGAACTATTCAATAAACAATATACTTTTTGTATAATTGATTTCAATGGAGTTCAATATGGATTTAAGATTTATTTTTGATAATCAATTTATGATATAAATTTGATATAAATGTAAAGATCGATATCATCGAAATTACTTATTTAATAACAAACCAAATATTTGTTTAAACTGATAAACGGACGACTTAAATATTGATACAATATCACAACGTGGACCAATAACGTAACAGATACATTGTTCATTAGTTTGAACAATTCAATGGCCCATGAGATAGAATCATTCCGTGCCAATGATTATCATCATGCCGTCGAACGTTTAAACAGTCAATTGCTCTATCGTATGCTGATTTCATTCATCCAAAAACGAATTTGCTAATTTTTAAATACACATTCAGTTTGAAAACATCGCGCTCACTGGCTAATGCTATACGCGCGCTCTATATTACGTCCATATCATCAGTGGCGGGTTGTTTGGGGCGTTGTAATTACGGCCGAAACGCAGATTAAAATTGCAGACGCAGTACATTTACAGCACGACCCGGCCATTTTATTTATTGTAGCGTTGTTGCGGCTGTTGATTTTAATCAGTGTTTGTATTGCGATTGTATTTATTTTTGAAAAACAGTGCGTGTTTTAAAGTCATTTTTATAGCGTATTGCCGTATGAAAAATATGATTATGATTGCCATTTCGAAGTTTACATTTTCCAGATCAACTTATTTAAACAATGTTACATGTAAAATATTTTATTATTTTATGCTATTTTCACAAATTTACACTTTTACAATGGACACACACACACACACACATGTATGCATAATTTAAAAATAATAAATTTAAATGTATATATGAGTTTGTATTTATATACATTATTACGATAAAAAATTTAAATCAGATATTATCTTTGCATTATTTTTAGGTTTTTATTTTCTTAGATTTCTACGCCCATATCTTATGTTCTAGTAAAAAGTAGGTTAAGAAACTATACTTTTACAGTAGATATTTTTTTAGTTCGAGGATTTTGAACTTTTGATATATTAAAAATATTTATTGAAAGATGTGTATAATGAAAAATACACTTAATACACTTAAACGCTAACTTGGTTATTTAGGTATTTTATTTTAAAACAATGTTTTATTATTAATTTTAATGTTCATTAATAACGAAGTAATTATTAACATAAACTGGAACATACAAAAATATTAAAGTTAATTTTTTAAAAAGGAACAAAATATACATCAAAAATTAGCCATTAGTTCATTTAAGAATTTTGATCTAAAAATGTCAAATACTGTAATAAATTTATATATATTTTTATTTCTTTGAAGAAAAATATTTATATGTTTCCAATAATTTGTTTAATACATACATAAATACATACATACATACATATATATATATATATATATATATATATATATATAATTTTTCACATTTGTAATGAAATTTACATTTTTTAAGGTATGGTTTCAAAATCGTCGAGCGAAATTTCGTAAACAAGAACGTCTGGCGCAACAAAAAGCATCAAATAATGGATCTAACGACACGAATCAACAACCGGGATCACAAGGTCAAGCAACGGCGGTGAAGACTGAATCTGGATTAGGAGGAATAAAGAGTAATAATGGTGTACCACAAATATCTGGTAAAGACGTGAAACCAGGATCACCAGGATCTGGATTATCAACTACGCCAAACTCTAACACTAGTGTATCATCACATCAGTCATCCAACGGAGATATAAAACCACTTAATGGTTCAGGTAAATAAAAGTATTTAAAATGTTTATATATATATATATATATATGTATGTATATATATATATATATATATATATATATATATATATATATATATATATATATATATATATATATATATATTGGATGAGGTCTTCATCCAGCAATAGATAAAATAAGGTTGATTTCTCTCTCTCTCTCTCTCTCTCTCTCTCTATATATATATATATATATATATATATATATATATATATATATTCTTTATGTACTTATTTATAATTATCAAAAAAACTTTTAATTCAATTATAATTCTTTACAATTAAAAATAGCGTACTATTTAGAAAAAACTATATCGTAACAATTTCTAGTTATTTTTTTTTTTAAATTTGTTTAGAAACTCTTACATAAGTCAATATTTAATTTTATAGATCTATCGTTTTATTTTCTATTTTTTATCATTTTTATAATACTAATATTTTTATTGGAAGTAAAATTCCTAATATTAGGGAATAATATAAAACGCAAGAAATAAATAACACTAATGTCTGTATGAAAATAGTTACATGAATGAATTATGTTCTTAAATTGATTGAGATTGATTTCAATTGAAATATAATTATTTATCTCTAGTTTTGCTTCTATAGAAATATAAATAGATTATTAATGTATGAATCTTTTATACGCATATAATAAAATTTTCAAAAATAATAAATAATATGATCGAAATAAGATAAATACATATAACATGTGTAAAAGATAAACCCATTTCAAATACAAAAATATGTTTCAAATACAAATATTAATACAACTACTTTAAATAATTTATAAAATTAATATTTACTAATAAATGAAATAAAATTATTTGTTTTCATCTTAAAAATATGACATTCAAAATTATATGTCCGTGTGAATATCCGTACGAAAAATATAACGCCGTAGGTAAAATCTTAAATGTTTTCATAACTTAAAATATAAAAAGATAAAAAACTATTTTTAGTTTTATTCGATACATTTGCATATTGCTGTCTATAAATAACGTCGTTATAATACGCAGAGTACGCGTTTACATTGTATGATGAATCATACATACAGATGTAATTCATGCAACATGATATATAAAAAAAAAACAGCTAGAAAAAAATCTTAATCTACGAAAAAACGACCTGTTCTAGTAGCGACAGATTCCGGGAGACAAAACAGAGAGACTAATGGTAACGAGTTCACAAGACGATTCGAAGCAGAACAACAAAGGAAGAAATGACACATGATATAGTGGAACTGACTTTTACTACGACTGACATACGAACAAGCACGATCCCCAGCCATTCTCCAAACGATGTAGAGAGCCAGGCGAGAGTAGCATCCAACCAGCCGCGCTAGTAGTTGTACTAGAAGCATCAAAAGTAGCGTTAGCATCACATAGAAGCGTTGTATACTTCTTCCAACTATACTCGTTCCATTTACCATCGTTGGTTGGAACACCGAACCAACACCGACGCTGTTACCCCCCGTTACATCCGACGGTGATGTCTGCTGCACAGCCACTCTGACATTTAATCTAGAAAATTGCCCGCTACCGCTCATTTATTTCCATTACTGTCAACTGTTCAGGAGCGGCGTACAGTGGAACAATCTGATGTCATATTACTTGATGAGTATATTTTATTCGCGCGATCCTATGCGATGCTTGGGGATTCTCATCAGTCACTTGTTCGTGTATAACATTCGAGACATGAACAAATGATCGTCATCGTCAAGAATTAAATATTCATCGCCGCAATTATCGAGAATATGTTTCGCGACTTTCGACTAATTTTAGAATTGCATAACACAACAGAACGTGTGTAAGACTATGTAGAGTGTGCTTGCGGGACATTCTCGAGCGCTATTCGAATATCGATTAAGACTTTATAACATATCCGTCAATACAAAAAGAAATATACTTCCTGCTCTAAACACACACATTCATATAATCTTAATTAAATTAATAACACACATACAAATATGTTTATTATATATATATATATATATATATATATATATATATATGTGTGTGTGTGTGTGTGTGTGCTTTTGTATTTAATTAATTAAAATATAAATAGTAAAACGAAAAAATAGTTTCTAGAAAAATATGTACATAATGAAATATTATCTAGGTAAACTGAAATATATTCTATCGAATACAAGTTTTTATAGCTATATTGAGAAATTAATTAATTAAATATCAATATATTATTAACTAAAATTCAAATTAAAAAATAAAATATAAATAAAATTATTAAATAGAAAATCAAAAAACCTTTCTCCCAAGCATATATAAGATATATATATATATATATATATATATATATATATATATATATATATATATATATATATATATATGGCGTTTTCCAATAAGTGATTCAGAAGTTTAAATAGAAATAAAACAAAAAGTATTTAATTAATAAGTTATTTATTATTTTTATTTTTAAGAATATTCTATGGCATTAATGATGGATTACAATTTCACTCATATGACCACCATGACTTCGCTTAACATAGTGCAGTCATTTACTTCAAATTTTAGTCATTCTCACATACTTGTGGTCCAATGTTTATTTTTAATACTTCTGTTGTTTGTCGTTTATCAGCATAAACCAATGATTTCACATAATCCCAAAGAAAATAATCCAATGGAGTTAGATTAATGATTTTGGTGGTCAATTGATGGGTCCATTTCGTGAAATAATGGACTTATTAAACTTTTGTTTCAAGAAGTCTATTGAAGTTTTACAATTTTTAAGTGTTGTTGAAGTGTTAAACGTTCCATGATAATTTGCCAAACTATACTGAGTTAAAATGTCAAAATGAGCTTAAAAATAATTCAAACATGGCTTCTACCAGCTGTCAAAGTTCTGACATTCTTATTGGAAAATCCTATATATGTAATCAATATTTCAAAATAAAAATGAAATAACTATAATAACTTGTTTCAAAAAAAATCTATGTATGTATTTATTTAATTACGTTATCAATAACAAAACAATTACCTTCTAGTGGAATATCTGCCTAAAACAAATATTGTCTTAATAATATGCTATATGATTTATTAATTCCAACTATTAATCGACAGATTTTAAAATGAATTAATAAAATATCAAATATTAAAATATTATTAGCTAATTTTCAAATTAACAATATATGATATAAAATAAAAAATTAAAAATGAAATTATATATCTACTATTATAATAATAATACAAAACAAACAATAAGTAAACATGAAAAATATTTCTAATATATATAGTCATCCAAATGCGACGCCTAGATTTGTGTTTTATTAAAAAGAAACTATACACATGTTTCCCTATACACCATCCTATACACATGTTTTTTTTTAATAAAACATAAATCTAGGTATCACATTTGGATGACTCTCTCTCTCTCTCTCTCTCTCTCTCTCTCTCTATATATATATATATATATATATATATATATATATATATATATATATGTGTGTGTGTGTGTGTATGTCTGTATGTGTGTATTGATAAAATAGATATTTATTCTTCAATTACAGCTTTAAATTAATTACTGTATTTAATTAAATTGGAAATGTTGAGTCTCATATAGAAATAGTTGAAATTTCTCAACAGACGTAAATAATAAAATAAGAATAGAGTATCAGAAAGTATGTTTTTAAGAAAAGAAACACTATAATTAACAGATGCTGTTTGTTTTTATCCGACAAATCTATTTTAATCCACTATGTACACTTCATCACGTTATTTACATAACATATTTTATACCAGTTTCAAAATAATACATTTTTATGTAAAGCGTTGAAAAATATATACTGTGACTGCCAGATATATGTCAAGGAAAAAAGACAAAACTGTCTCCTTAAACTATTGTTTTTTTCTACGAAACAAATTCTTCGGCACAGATGGTGACTATCGAAGTAAGTTTTGTTGGCTATTTATTTTCAACATTCGCGTCGGCCGATAAAATTATTGGAAAATGATAAAGTGTTTGATACAATAGAGGGATGAACGTTCGAACATCAAATCTAGCGAAAATTGAAAGATCATTTGTATTGTGTTGTTTTGTACATGAGAAAATAATATAGTCTCAAGTTATATTAAACTGAAAATAATTTAGTGACGCATAACTGATGAAATTTTAACATTTATCAGATTTACTGACTACAGATTAAATGTATTTTTGAGGCAATTTATATTAATATGATGCTTAATAATATTAAATCAATTATTTCAGAAAAAAATATTGGAATATTAAAATTTTAATTTTTCTTAAATATGTAAAAAACTATGTAAAAACTATTTTAATAATTATATAATAAAAATTATTTTATGATTAAATTAGTAGTAACATTATAAGGTTTATTATTTAATAACATGAATTAATATACACTATATATATTTGAATACTATTTTTCTACTATATATAATAATATTTTTCTAAGTTGTATCATAAACAGCAATACAAAAAAAATAATAAAGTTATGAGTATAAATAATTAAACGCAAAACTTTTCTTAAAAAAATATAATATTTAAAAACAATTTAACTAACTTAGTGAAAACAGATCATTGAAGAAGTACAAACTTTTAAAATAATCCATATTTTTTAAATGAGTATAGAATGTATTACAATATAAATAATTAATAAATCATTATAGAGAATTTCAATCATATAGTTTATTTTTCGGTTAAATATTAGATGATTAATTTATTTTAAATAAAAAAACTCTTCAAAGAATTTATATTAATAGAGATTATTTTGTTGTTTTATTTTTGTAACAATTTATTATATAGAATGGCATAAATGAAACGAGAGGATAGTAAATAATGATAAATAATAATAAGTAAGTAAATGTATGTCTAAACCCTTTAGTATTATTTGGGTCACCCTATACTTGTAAAAGTTTTTTTAGCAAGATTACTAAAAAATAAGATAATTTCAATTAAAAATATCAATGATATTTTAAGTATTGAATAAAGATTTAATTTATCTATCAAACTTTAATTTTAATAAATGTGAGTGTGTATATATATATATATATATATATATATATATATATATATATATATATATATATATATATATATATATATATATATATATATTTGTGTGTGTGTGTATTAATGAATATATAATTCATTTATATATAAAAGTTTTTTTAAATATGACTTTTTTATATTTTTTACAGGAAAATTATCAGACGATAGTCTAACAGCGAATAATAATAAATGGTCAATGGGAAGTCCTTTACAACAATCGTGTAATGCTGGTCTTTTGGGCGCCAAACACCATCACAGTTTACATCAAGCAGTCAGCGCCGGTGTTTCTGTTGGCGGCGGGGGTGGAGGAGGGAGTGTTGCGGCACTTTCATCCCCGTTTTCATCTTTATTGGGCGCCGCGGCGGCAGCTGGATCTGGTTATCACCTTCTAGGTGACCACCTCAAACCAACTACCACTAACCATCTCTTTTAGGAAATTCTACAACTTAAGTGTAGTGAACTTATGAACTTCGATTTACATTATTAGATAAAATTATTAAACTGTTTTAATTGTACAGTGGAAGTACGAACTAACCTTCATTGAATTTAAATTGTATATAAACTTAATTCTTAGAACTATTAAGTTAATTCAAGTTATTATTTAGTGTACTTTTTAATAAAATTTATCGAAATTAACAACCAAAAATGAAAAAATATTTCACATTCTGTATATATTAAAAACATAATTCAACTTTTTTAGGAAATAAACGATGGACTTAGTGTTGAATTTCTATATGAGATTAAATTTCAAAAAAGATTTGTCTACTAAAAAATAATATTCTTCATAAATAAAAACAATGTGTGATAACGTTTTTCATGTTAGAACTTAAATTAGTCAAATAGTGGATACGTGAAGTGTATATTTATATATATATTTATATATATATATATATATATATATATATATATATATATATATATATATATATATATATATTTATATATATACACATATGTATACTAAAAACCTTGACCAAAATCTACACATTTTATTTTCAATAGTATGTTAAAAATAATCACGAAATGTTATTACATCATTATTGAAAAATAAGCTACAATTTCTTTAAATTATAAAAAGTACTGGATTTGTGAACGATGATAAAAAATAATTATGTAAATATTACATTATCAGGTATTGTATTAATATATATTTCTTTATTGACATTTATTTTAATAAAATGAAATATTCTAACAAGAAATTTTTAAAAAAACTCATAAACACATAAATATTAAATGCAAAACTTACACATTTATCCACTTACATTAATAATATCTAATATGTATATATATATATATATATATATATATATATATATATATATATATAAGATATCTTTTAATAAAATTTTTTGCAGATTTATTTCAATTATATATTATTCATGTTATTGACTAATTAAATAAGCCTTTATTTTTGATACAGCAAAAATAGAAATTATAAAATTTGTTTATGAAGTATCCAAAAAAATGTTCTCTCTCTCTTTTTAAAGTACACGGTTACACAACATTTATATTTATATATATATATATATATATATATATATATTATCAAATGAATTATTTTATAAATCGTTTCAGTAAAATTATTACTTTACAATATATTAGTGAAACAGCTACAAGCAAATAAAAATTATGCGTTCATTATTGTGTTAAATAATAATTATGTTTTCATGTTTAACAAAAATAGTTAAATTGAAAATGTTATCTTAAATTTTTAAAATACATATTTTATAAAAAAACAAACAATTATCATTAGTTTTAAAATAAATTTTAATTTTTCCAGTAATTACTTTTATTAAATTTATGTTATTCTTGATTAAAATAATGTCAAATATAAAAATTAGTACATAAAATGTACACATATTTTCTAAAAGAAAATCATTTGTATGAATATAATTAAAATTTACATATATTTTTCAAATATTTGCAACTACATATAAGTTAAATAATTATTCGAAATCTTTCAAATAAATATATTTAATCTTATATTAGAATTTTATATAAGTTTAAATTTGAATGCATACAACCATAATATAAAACACATATTTCTTAAATCTATAATATTTATTTTTTTACTAACGCTATTAACATCTGCATTTAATCGTTCACGAATATTTCATACTAAAATTTAAAGAAATTAGGTTAGTGGGTAGGAAAGTTATTTATAAAAATAAATAACTGCAATGCCAAGTTAAAATATTTGTTAGATATATTGAAATTCAAAGTTAAAAATATAACCAAGGGCTTATTTACACATTAAAAATAAACTTCCGATATATATATATATATATATATATATATATATATATACTTGTAAATGCAAACTAATTTTTTTTGTTTCGCATCGGAAAAATATGTAGCATTTCATGTTATAAATCGATAAATAAGATATTTTGAATTCGATTTAGAAATTAGACTGAATACAATATTTCAGCATGTAAAAGAAATCAAAATAGATGACATGACACATGTGTTTCGCCTACTGAAGATGTCCTTTGAACACATACAATATATCAATAATGTTTACTTTAAATATCTTGTTGCCAATATTTTCAGTGAAAATTTTAATAATAAATATTTTTTTACGAATGACAAAACATACAAAAACGATTACAAGATATTAATGGCATATGTACGTTACTTATCGACATTATTCAAACGTTTTTAGGAAAAAATATTTACGAATAAACATTATATACATATATATATATATATATATATATATATTCATATATGATAGTAGAAAATAATTCAGATTTTGTTTACTTAATTCAAATATTAATTTTAATTAATCTCATAAATATAAAACGCCCGACTAGAACAAAATTTAAATTTGGATCTACATCTAGAAATATGTAGGTCTTGATACAACACTATATTTAATTTTTTTTCTTTATAAATTTCAATGATTATAATTTACATATGAACTAGTTATTTCTGTAATCGACCTACGTTAAACTTCTTTACGGATCCGAGACGTAGAAACTAAGACATGCTGTGTTTTTCAATACACATATATCTGCATTAAAATAAAAAATATAATTTTACAATTGCTATACATATATATATATATATATATATATATATATATATATATATATATATATATGATCGAAAATAAAGAGAAAAATGTTATAAAAATAATTTTTACTTAGTTTTTAAAAATAATACATTCAACAACAAATTCATCACACGCTATTTACAAGTTTTGTGAAATTATATTTTTCTACATTTGATTTATTGTTCATATTGTTGAAATTTGTTCTTTATTTTATATTTAATAATAATACTGCTTTCACATAAAAAATAATAAATAGTAAAAGAGAAAGAAATAACTAATCATTTTTTATAAATTAATCCATCACAAAAATCATAAATTTTCAATTAAGATACATTTTTAGTTTATGAAATAAATAATTAATTATAAATATTGAAAAACGATTGTTATATTTTATTTTAAATGTTAAACATCGAAATATTAAAACATATATTAATGTATACACCAAATATGAAAATAAAATACACAGAGGATGTAAAAGTACATTAACAAAATATATAAAAATGAAATTGTATATAGATTTTTACCAAGGTTCAATTTTATTATCCACAAAGAAACTAACAAAAATATTATATATATATATATATATATATATATATATATATATATAATATTATGATAATTAGAGTATATGAAACTGTTTTTATTAGATAGATTTTATTAGATTCTTTGTGAAGATTTCATAAATTCGAAGAAATATAAAACATCCGCACGAGAACTAACTTCTTAGTTATAATAAATACTTTGACGAAATATATATATATTCCATCCAAATATATAATATTAGTCATAAAAAAGTCCAAAATGTAGAATATTGTTTTATGTTATTTGTATGATTGTAAATTACATTTAACTGTCATATGTTAAATATAGTCTTCTCGAAAGTATTTTTAATTTTGTTATCAACCATGTGCAGATGCAATTTGAAATGTAAATAACCGATTTTTTTCTTGTAAATATAACTGTAAAAATATGTACTGTATATCTTGTGATTGACCATATATCGATTTCGTAAACTTAATTGTAATAACATTCTAGTCCAGTATATATATATATAACTATTAAATGTATATTTATTAATTAATAAATGGAATTCTTTATTATTTTGTATTTATGTTTTTATATCTTTTCCAAATAATACATACATAAATACATATATATATATATATATATATATATATATATATATATATATATGTATATATGTGAGCATAATTTATAATAATATCCTAACTGAAATTATTTTCAAATGAAAAATATTAATCAAAATTTTTCATTCAACTTTATAATTACAGTTTTGTCGTGTTAATAACGATTGTAAGCCGTGAAAAAAAATTAAACGCTAGCCAAAAAGTTAATTAAGTGTGTAAAAATCTGGCTCAAACAGAAGATCTTTAATTGTACCCATTAACATTTGATTTTATGATGTAAATGTGACTTGTTAATAACTGATGCTATCTTATGAACAACTTAAGGATTTTTGTTCTTTTTTTTAAGATCGACAAATATAATTGCAGGACATTAATTTAAAAAATATATATTTTTTATAAATAAGAAGACTTCAATAACTTCTTTTAGAAGAAATAAATAATTCATATATTTGAAAATATATATTTTGACTTAAATAAAATATAAAAGTGAGTAGAGAAATCATTAATGCAATACTTATTGACAAATTTACCAAAATTTTAATATTTATATTATAATTTTAACAAAAAATGTTATTTATAATCTATTATACATTAAACAAACAATTTTAATTTTTTTATAGGAAAATATACAAGTTTTTCGTTAATGTAAAAAGTTCTAAAAATATCAAATAATTATATAAATATATATACACGAAAACAAATGTGAAAATACGTGTTACAATAATTAAAATAAGAAAATACGTATACAATTTGTAAAACGGAAACAATAATGTGTTATATTTTCCAAGAGAAGCACAAATCACTTTGTGTTCCATTGACTAGATCGTTTGACAGCGAATGAAAGAAATAGTTGCAAAGAAAATAATGTAAACAATAATACAATTATACAAATCTAAATATAAATTTTGATCGAATATTCTAGAAATGAAAAACATGGATGTAAGTGATGGCAAATATGGTCAAGGATCGCATCAAGGTCAAGACGCCCACTTCTGAAATATTCTTCCAACTTTACGTATGACGATGACACGTCAGTGCACGAATATTACGTTTTCCGACGACAGTAAAAATAAAACAACAGATTAAGAGAATTTCGTAAAAAGACGACGTATGATTTCATATATTTTGGCAATACACTATTTTATGCTATCTTTTCAAGTGTAGTTTGGTCAAGTTTTCACTTACGGTGGGTTGAACAAAATATTAATTGTCAAAAGCACATGTTTGAATAATCAAACTAAATATAATTTTTGGCCGTATAGAAATTAACTACGTAAATTCTTCGATACAGGGACGGCTGTCAATATATTTTACTTTAATCAAAAATCGAATGAATTTATTTAAATAATACTGCATCTTTTCAATTGCGACGAAAATATTAAAAAAATATTATTGGCATATTAATTAATATTTAAAATTATTTAAATACAACTTACATATACTCGATATATTTAAAATCTTTTAATAAATAGTATATTTTTTATTTTAATAGAAATTTTTAAACTTAAAAACAACATTACTGAATAATTTATGTCTCGATGGTTAACTTATTTTTCAGAGCCAAAATAAACACTTTAAAACTACAAACTTCATTTTCAGTTTTATTTAAAAATTGAATACAAATAATTTGTTTAGGATAGAAATGTTTTTAACTCAAATTAAATATTTTCTTTCAAATAATAAGAAAATATGATACAGGTTAGTATTCAAATCTATATTAGTCAAATCTTCAATGATTTTCAATTCAAAAAATATTGTTTAAAAAAATAATTATGTCACAGATATGTGTATACATGAACATTTTTCAAATGAGTAATTGTACAAATAATTAATAAAATATCTCTGTAAATGTACACACTTGTCTAATCATATATATATATATATATATATATATATATATATATCGATCCTTGGTCAAGGAGTCCTTCAATTTTCAAAATAGCTATCTAGGCATGAGGCATATAACCTCATAATGTAAAAACTACTATCACGATGTTTTAACATGGTTAACGAAACCTAAGCTCTATATAAAATATACTGCCTTTAGGTTTATTACAATAAGTGTTTATATACACACACTATAATCAATGACTACATAATTATTGTTTTTTAATTTGAAATTATTTCTAAGTAAATTAAATATTTTATAATTTGGGAAACACTAATTTTAATTTAACAATATTATTAAAAACTGTTAATAATGTTATCATAACATAGAATGTTTGTAATTACTTTCCATGGTTACTTTTTTATAATTTTTATACAAAAAAAAACGTTGAGATAATTTTTAAATTTTATAAATGTCATATTTATAGGATTTAAAAACAAATTACTTTTATTTTGTATAATCATCTTTAGATACTAATATAATGCTGTTTTTTTTATTTATTTAGATAATCGTTTTCAATTTGTTTATTTATTCAATATATCTAAAATTTCTAAAAATTCCAATTAGATTACTTTTATCTTCTGAAATATATATATATATATATATATATATATATATATATATATATATATATATATATATATATGCACACAAATAAATTATTTATCCATGTTCGATAAACATGAGTAATAATAAACAAATTATTGTTGTTAATATAATTAATATATAAAAATTTGACTTTGTAATTTTTATCATTAAATATTTTCGATAATTTTTATTTTGAAGGTTAATATATTCTCGAAAAATCAATTTTAAATTATAATATACAAATATATATATATATATATATATATATATATATATATATATACGGGGGCCGTTTGATAAGTATGGTAAAAAAGTAAGAAAAACTAAATTGAAAAATTGAATTAAATTAAACAATAAATAAATTTACCATACTTATCAAACGACCCTGGTATATATATATATATATAAAAGTTTTTATTACATTTTTTATATTTATTTAAAAAGTACCGTACTTTATTAAAAAAATACAATCGATTATTATATTTATAAACTACAATAAAAAAACGTAAATAAAAGGTGATTACATTTTCAGAAACATTTTTACGATTATAAATCAAAAAATAATTGTTAACAATTTTATGCACGAAATATTTCATAAATCCGCTCTATTACAAAAGCTCTTTCCCATTTTGACGTAATTTTTCGCGTAGGACGTTAGACATCGTCACAGTAGTAGGGGTAAGAATCATGTACTAAGACGCCTAGTATAAAAACGTAGTGTTCGGTTCCACTGATCCAGTTTTGCAGTTGCAACAACTCTCCATTCAAAGCTTCTTTATTGTGAATACAAGAACTTTATACACAACACAACAACCATGTCTCTTGAACGTCAAGTCAGAGCTAAGGTAAGATATAACATTTTTGTTTTACATATTAATTACTCTAACTTTCTTAATTCAAATCAGTTAAACCATTTGCGAACCTTAAATATAAATTACATACAGTGGTGAATCTTACTTTTATTTTATAATTATTAATAAATATTACATTAGAACAGATACATCTTATTTAATATTATATACTTAATTAGAATATAATTTTAATAATGAATAATATTAAATACAAACTAAATGTTTATTGAAAATAATTTGATGGAGTTAAAAATAAGAAATACTCTTTAGAATATTTATAAATGCCATCATTTAAAATTATTTCGCGACAGAACATATTTAAAAAAACATTTCCTTAAACAGCTCGCTGGTAAACGTGATCCTGAACAAGAAAAGGAAGCACAATCATGGATGGAAGCCGTTTTGGGTGCAAAATTCCCTCCAGGCGAAGCTTACGAAGATGTCATTCGGGATGGCACTGTTCTCTGCCAATTAATGAACAAAATCCAACCTGGATGCATTCCCAAAATTAATACATCTGGTGGTCAATTCAAAATGATGGAAAACATCAACGTGTAAGTACAATTTAATTATTACAATATACATATACATGCATATATTATCTTCATATGAAATATATTTTTTATTGTATACAATAATAACGGCAATACGTTACAATTACATCTAAATATATACTTTTCCAGATTCCAACAAGCACTTAAAAACTATGGAGTCTCTGATGTTGATGTATTCCAAACTGTTGATCTTTGGGAAAAGAAAGATATAGCTCAAGTCACCACCACGCTTTTCGCTCTTGGCAGACAGGTATTTTTTAAATAATTTGATTTCGTAAAGATATGGTTTAAAACAAATAAAAAATAATTAAATAATATATATACACAAATCTATAAAATTCTAATCTATTTCAATATATTAAAAAATTAAATCAAAGAAATATTAACAATTTCATTTAAATATATTTCATCCTAATAATTAATATAAATTATAAAGGTTTATAATTAATTTTAAAACTAATTATTATATCGTATATATATATATATTATATATATTACAAATTCTAATAACGTAATTTTCGATGAATAAAAAATGAAAAAAAAACAATTATATTCAAATTAAATATTATAAAAAGACTGTACTTTTATGACTAACGAAAACCACAATCACTTATCATTATATAGGGTGGTCCATATGAGACTGCATGGTTTAGACATACATTTACTTGCTTACTATAGTTTATTATTCTCTACTATCTGTCAATCTCATTTGAACCACTTATTTTTAATTAAATTAGTTGAAAAAGTATCAATTATATGTCTTTATATCTGTTTACAGACTTACAGACATGCCGAATGGAAAGGACCTTACCTTGGACCCAAACCAAGTGAAGAAAACAAACGTGATTTCACTGAAGAGCAACTGAAAGCCGGACAGACAGTTATTGGTCTTCAAGCCGGTTCTAACAAAGGTGCTACTCAAGCCGGTCAAAATCTTGGCGCCGGACGCAAAATTCTCCTCGGCAAGTGAACGCACCGAAAACTATATAAAACACATATACACACAAAACATACGAAACAATTATTTATATTTTATTAAACATGCGATATTTTTGTAAATATTTAACTTAATCTTTTATAAAAAAAAAAATGAAAACAAAATGTATTTAAAAGCAACATGGAATTTTAAAAATTATATTTTTTGAATATACTATCTTATTGTTTCCATTTATTTGGGTTTTATTTATAAACGTATATATATATATATATATATATATATATATATATATATATATATATATATATATAATCTACAGCAGAACCTTAATTTAACTAGAATTTAATTAGTAATACATGGATTCATGAAATTTATATCAAATGAAAATTATATTAAAAAATTTTAAAATATTTTCCAGAAACACAATCAAATGTTCATCTACTGAACATTTTTCTTAAATTTTTGAAGAATCGTTTGTGCCTAATTCTTTATATTATATCATATATTCTTGTAGTTAATTACATAAATATTTCATGACAATACTGAAATCAGTTTTTACTTAATAAATTTCTTTTCAAAATCAAAATCGTCCATAAAACATTTTGAACAGTTATCAATCGTTCATAAACTCTGAAAACATTCTACGAGCCGATCTCGTTGACTGCTTAAGAAAAACATACCGTTCGTGCTCAAATGAAAGATCTGATGATTTGTTTATTGTTGAAGGTAGCAAAAACGTTCAAATACGTGGCGACACAGTGTTAAAGTAGGCGGTATGTATTTCTGTCTAGTGTTTCCATAAAGGCGCATATCGCGATCTCGTATCGCTTTAGTTACAAAACTTCCAGAAATAACCGCCGTCATGCATCTGCCTTCCCTCTACTGAAATGCAATGGTAGCGTCTTGTTGCTACGTCGTCATCTAAACATTTACCCGAGACGTGTGAAATCTCTCATCTTTTAATATTTGGCTGTAATCGTTCTGTATCATAACGAAGAGTATTTTAAAAATAAACCATCAGCAACAACAGACATCCATACCGAAAAGTAAACAATGAACACATTTCAGTAATAAACTAATGTTTAATATTTATGTTACACGAAAAGAGATTCGTTTCAAAACCTTTTTCATTTACTATTTTTTAAGTAAAATATATAGAAATATTATTTATACAAAAATACATAATTATATATATATATATATATATATATTAATATTTTTACACATTTTTTTTAAATTTTTAATGAATCTACAATACAAGAAATGGTTACTCAAGTTACAATTTATTTTCATTCATATACTGTTTTTTTAGACATTAGTGCATCTCAGATGTATTATTTTAACCGTAAGTCACTGTATATACGAGGATCGTTTGATAAGTTTGGTAAATTTATTTATTGTTCAATGTAATTAATTAATTGATTTAATTAAATTTTTCAATTTAGCTTTTCTTACTTTTTTACCATACTTATCAAACGACCCTAGTATATATATTTATATATATATATATATATATATATATATATATATATATATATATATATATATATAATATATATATATATAAAGGTAACCTCCGTATAACAAGGTCGTTAGGTTCCTAAAAATACCGTGTTATACGAAACAATAAACTATTACAAAAAATAAGGTTAGGTTCCAAAAACTTAAAAAAAAAAATTATACTATTTTCTTTTTATAACTAAGAGAAATATGTTTATTAAAACAATAATTGATAAAAAGTATTAATAAAAATATTAATATCACATAATGTTTTCTTCTTTATCATTGCTAAGCACCATTAAACAAGGGTGTTTTCTTTTTAGCAAAATATCTTCATCTTAAGATCTTTCTTCTAAAACATCTTGATTTCTAGGTTCCACTTTTTGAAAAAAAAAATGTTATTTTTGTTTGTTTTCCTTGAGTTGAAATTTTTTTATAAATTCCGTTGTATGAAGCTAAGCATTTGTGAAGTTCTCTTTTAAATGTTGTGCTTCTTTTATTTAGAAAATAGAAATCCATTATTCGGTTAAGTTTAGGTCTTTCTTTATGGTTTTTAGGATAACATTAAACATTTGAACTTCTGCGTTTCCATCTGTACTATCGTCCTCTGAATATAGTTGGTTTATCTCAGATGCCGTTTTCGCCAAAGTTGCTTCATCTACCTCTTCTTCCACCAATAATTCTTGAATATCTTCAGGATTCATATCATCAAAATTCTCAAACCATGTTGTAAGAATACGGTGTTATACGAGAGTTACTTATATATATATATATATATATATATATATATATACATATATATATATACATACATATATATATATATATATATATATATATATATATATATATATATATATATATATATATATATATATATATATATATATATATATATATATATATATATATATATATATATATATATACATATATATATATACATACATATATAAATATAAACATACATATATATATATATATATATATGATCACCATTAATCTCTTCTTACCCATTGCTGGATGAAGAACTCCAAAACTCTCCACTTTAACGTATATCTATATTATATGTATATATAGTTAACCCCTAATGTATATTAATCAAAATGTATTTTCAAATAATGTGCATTTAAAAAATATTACTAATATATATATATATGTGTGTGTGTGTGTGTGTGTATGTATGTGTGTGTGTGTATTCATAAAAAAAATAAAAACAATTTTGAAAATATTTAATTTATAGCACTAACAAAATTTAACATTAAAATTATAGTTTCTTATCATTAACGAAATTTTCAATCACTAACGGTTAACGGTAAAACAATTAAAAAACATACTAAAAAATTTCAATGTAAAATAATTCATAATTGTACTTTTGATTTTCTATAAAATAAATATTAAACAATATTTTAATTTACATACCATTTATATCATTGTTATTTATATTTCAAAATAAAATTTCCAAAATTGAACGAAATATAAAACAAAATAATTTATATTAAATAAAACGTATAAATATTTATAAAAAAACCTTTCATATTGTTAAAAACATTTGTTTTACTACTTAATTGAAAATATCAAATTCTTTTATATAAATCTTTGAGTCATTTACACATTTAATAGGGATTATTTTATTATAATATTAGTTTTATATATCAGACAATAATTGTTTACATATAAAAAATATAACTATTGTATTTCTTATAAAGTAGATAAACGTTTACAAATGTGAAGTAATAATAAGATACGTACAAAAAAATATTCTAGAATAAATATAGGAGTAATTTTAAAGTAGTCTCTTAAGTATTTATTTTAGTTTGATAGAAAGATATAATCACTAAATCATTAAATTCTTTATATAATAATATTTAATCTGTTAAAATGAACTCCTTAATTAAATAACCATATATGTATGTATGTATATATATATATATATATATATATATATATATATATATATATATATAAATATATATATATATATATATATATATATATATATATTATATATATATAATCAATACATAAACAGCATATAAAAAATATTCATACACACATACGAGTACAGTTATAAAATATAATTATATACATAAAAACCTATATAAATAATAGATTTTAATAAACAAAAGTAAATTTTATTTATTATTAAATGATATATACACATTAACATATATATATATATATATATATATATATATATATATATATATATATATATATATATTTACAATACCAAAATTGATTTAATATAAAAAAATATCAAACTGTTATTCTATATCTGAATTTTTCGAAATTAAAATCCCACTCTGTAAAAATCCATAAAAAATAAAGAATGTTAAACCCCTAAATAAAATAAAATTTGAATAAACATCATTGTTTTATCATAAATTACAAGTTGTTCAACTGCCAAATACATTTGATACTAATATATAACGTATAAAATTAAACGAAACTTTAAAAACACCGATTCTTTATGAAAGGTGACTTTGTCAAAATTAAGGTTATTTACGAGCGAGACAATGTAAAAATACTGAATCGTCAAATAAAATGAATACCTTTAATTTAAAATCAAGTGGCAAGCTTTTAAATAGAATAAAATAATAAAATTATGACTTTACAAATGGAATTATTTATATTACATAAAAATAAATCGATAAATATATTAAACTGATTTAATTTTGTTACAAAGCAGGTGCGACTTGTCTGATGTTTTGCCAATAGTATTTAAGGATACATCAATTCATCACAATTTATCATAACTATTTTTAAAGCGTGAGAATATTTATTTTAATAATAAACGTAGTTACGATCACACAAAAATATAGTCACAAATTATGTATATGCATATACACATACGTATGTATATAATAAATGTATATATATGCAATTATTTCTCTCTCTCTCTCTCTCTATATATATATATATATATATATATATATATATACCACAAATGTTAAAAAAAATGATAACACTCGCATTATATTTGTATAAATGTTATCAAAAAAATCTAATAAATTTAATATATTTTATATTAATTTATCATTAATCACACCTAAAACCAAGTTTTATATACATACGAGACTCGTTTGATAAGTATGGTAAAAAAATAAGAAAAACTAAATTGAAAAATTTAATTTAATTAATTAATTAAATTAAACAATAAATAAATTTACCATACTTATCAAACAACCCTCGTATAAGTAATATTACAAGAATTTTTTTGGAATTCTAAATTTATTACTTTCGTACGAATAATCATTCCATAGAGTCTTTTTAGCTATATCAAAGAGAAATAGCTTTATAACATACATACATATATATATATATATATATATATATATATATATATATATATATATATATACATATGTCTATCGCTACACGTTTATTAATAGAAGTGAATACACGCTTAAAAGTAGATATACAATATTTTAAATTCATATAGATATACAAAAATAAACAACATATTGCGAATGTTTTATAACGAACATTTTTCTTTGACAATTTCATAGTCATTGCTGGGAATTTTAATCTATAAGATAATTTTTAGAAAATAATTTTGTTACAAATTGTTCTTGAAATTAAAAATACTTAAAATATTTTGCAAAGTCAAAATATTTTTATTTATAAAAAATGTTCTCTATTTTAAGAAAATATTTTCATTTACATTTAATTTCAGATATAAAATTTATACTTTTATATTATTGTAAAAAAAAACAATGAAATATCAAGTAGATCATATTAGAAGCCATAAATTATTTTCTTATAAAATAAATTTAATAAAATTGTATTTTCATATGACTGATATACAAATAACTCAAGGGTATAAAGTTCTGGAAAACGTATTCAAAATTATTTTGTTTTGTTTTAACATATAAACTATTTTTTTTTCAAAAGTGAAAGATAGTTTTCATTTATAATAATTTCTGAACTAACGTATTTTTTTATTACCACATTCTCGATATAATCTAATAAAATACAAAGAAGTATACGTATAAGACATATTGAATGAAATTTCTGTTATCCTTTTTTTTAATTAATACACTTTATTTATACAAAAAATGATAGCATCAAAAATAAATTCTAAATACAAGAAAAAAAGATAGAATTTTTTTTAAAAAAACTAATTTCTTCTGTTATATTTGGTTATTAATAATTAACTAACATAATTAATTTAAAAATAATTGATCCTTTCATGTAGAATGTTTGTTTATGTGCATATATTTTCCTATTAAACAATGGAAACGAAATAATTAAATTATACTTACAAAAATTGAACTTTAATGACAAAGATTCTTTTTTAAAACATTACAATGACACTAATATTAATTTCTCTAGCATTTCTTTTGTCATATATTTGAAGCAAAGAACAAAGGGAATTTGATGATAAATTGCCATCTAGGACCAAATAACATAACTATAATGCGTCGCGACGCATAAAAGATTACTACAGAACAGTTAACTACATTTAGTTACCATCAATTCAAGGTTTGGAACTATGAATTCAATGTTATTAAATTCTTATATTTTCTCTATTAATAAATATCTAAATATGATAAAAATAAATATGCACACATATGCACATATGTACATATTAACATCAACATCATCTTCAATTTCTGATAGCACACTCTTCAATAAAAGGTTTATAAAACGTTTTTCAATTTCTCTTATCACAAATTTTTTTTACACATTTTCTAACATCTTTATCCTACCTTAATTAATGTCTCGTTT